>OY720307.1:27128972-27728972 GCA_963082785.1 Philonthus spinipes | reverse complement strand
AACATTAGAAAGTCTGTTTTTATTAAATCATTTTTTAAATAACGCATTTATCAGGTTTCATGATTCCAAACATAAATAATTTTCGCAATAAATAATTAAATACAATCAAAAACCCTCATCTAAACAGCAATCATTAAAAATAACTGACAGAATCATTGCCTGTTTTTTTAAATATACGGCATTTCAGTATGCGTGCGCGTGGGGAGAGAGGGGAATGGAATTTTTTATTAAATGTTATATTGCTGGTGGTAAATTACAAAAGTCGGCATAAATCTGCCAAAAACACGTCGCGCTGCCGCGAATAAAGTGTTTTGATTTGAGCGTGCATTTTAAAAAAAAAAATATTGAGATTGTCCAACAAAACAATTTTTTTGTGCCTGAGTGTGGAAAATTACACTTTTTATTAAAAAAATGAATTGAAAATAAATTTTAATTTATTGATTGTTAAGGCTTTTGCTTCGTGTTATTGTGAGTTTATTAAACATATAATGTAAATTTCATCATATTATGGTTACGTTACGGTTCTTATTTCGATTTTCTGGATTTGTCGATCGAATCAAATAAACCTAACGTTTAACTTAGCTTGAATTAGAATTAAATTGAATTTAAACATAACTGGTTTACAATAATCAAGGGTTAGAATTTAAATGTTGTGGGTCGAGGAAACTTGAAAATAAAGACTTTTGATCTTCGTTTGACTGCTTAATAATGGTGTTGTAAACATTTCTTAGAATTTCATTGTATTATTCGATATTATTATATTTATCAGATAAAATTATCTATCAGTAATTCTTGTTTTGAACAATATTGAAAAGTAAATATTTTGAAGAGAAGTAATTAGATTTTTGATATCCGAGAATGGTTTCAACTGACTAATGGCTGTGTAAATATTTTCATACAAAAGGACAAAAGGACTTATTTTGTACACGTCTCGTCCTCTCGTTATAATCACTGTGTTTAAGTTTTAAGTTTGTAATTGTTTTTGAAGCAGAACTGATTCGACCTTCGGGCTGATCAGATGTCTTTGCCTTTTCGTTAATAGTGAAAAAATGTAATAATTGTGTAAAGTTTGAATACAAGTATAAGTTAAAGTTTGAGCTCAGAGTTATTGTTGTTGACTTCTTGTCAATATGACCCGCAAGGTGTTATCAAAAGGAGTGATAACAATGGAGGCTATTCCGTGCGAGAAAAAATAAAAAAAAATATATAATTAGAAAGTATTTGTTGTTTACAATATTTTCTGTGTAAATATTTCAATAGACAGTTTAACAATAACGACCAACGACAAAATAAATTGCAAAAGAAGATAAAGACAATTAATTATAAGACAAGCAGAAATACCTATGGTCGATAGCCGATTGACAAGAAACCTTTACATATTCAAAATATTTTATATTATTATTATTGTACTCGACACTCAATACGGGTAAAAGAGGATAAGATTAAAAAAGAATATATATATATATATATATATAATCGATGTCCCCTTTTACCAATTGGTGTCGGGGTAAGATTAAAAAAGAAAGATTATTATTATTGTAAAGTCAAAAAACTTATCAGTAAAGATGTGTAACTAACTAAAACACGTTTTAACTAATCGAGAATGATAATAAATGGTAAACAACCGAGAATCGTTGTCTCGTCCACTAACTCTAACTCACTAGTTTTCCATACGCTGGATTAATAAACATTTTAATAATAGTCGTGAATGTTTTTTGTTGCGAACGATATTTTCATTATTTTACTTCTAAATGTGCAGAATGTGTAATAAATCAATCAAAATCAAGCATTCCGAAAATATTTCGCAATGCATGTATGGTCGCGATCATTAGCGTGCGGATTTTATGCGAGGGGGCGCTGAAATTTATGCGGGACTGTACGCAGACACGCGTCCCGGGGTGAATCCGGATAGGGACGGGGAACCTCCCCCTTTGCGCTATTGTCTATCCTGTGGTGGATCGAGGGAACAGCCTTGACCGAAAATCTTATCTGCCTGACGGTGATCACAATGAAAATATACATTCTTCGGGGGTGGATGTGTGCGCCCTATAAATTCTTCAGCGATGAGCTTGCATGAGAGAAAGAGAGAGAAAGGGATATGTAATCTTTAGTTGGGGGCGAGAGTGTGTGTGTTTATGCGTAGCTGTTATCACGTAATTTATTTGTGTAGTGATAAAGTTGATTATGTTCAGGTTGTGGATGTTCTGATTCCAGGCATGGGGAGAGATAAATGTTTAACATCGCTTTAGTAATTAATTAATAGATTAAGCTTTCTTCCTTTACACACATATTTAGGCATAGAAAAATTGAATATTTTTATATGATTAATTAATTTCTCACTTAACCCGTGGTGAAACATTTTTAAATTAATTCAGGATAATTTAATTAAAATTAAATTGGTTTGTTTCACTTATTTATATTATTATTAATTAAAAAATGTTTCACCACGGGTTAAGTGAGAAATTAATTAATAAATATAAATAAGTGAAGATTGTTCCACTTATTTATGTTTAAAATAATTATAATAAATAATATAATAAATATATTATATTTAAAATAAATAGGTGAAACAAACCAAGTGTTCTATTTTTAAATTAAATTATCATATATTTATATTTAAAATAAATATAAAAGAGTGAAATAAACTATATTTAAATTAAATTATCCTGAATTAATTTAAAAATGTTTCACCACGGGTTAAGTGAGAAATTAATTAAGCATATAAAAATATTCTATTTTTCTACGTCTAAATATATGTGTAAGGGAAGAAAGATTAATCAATAATGAGAAATTAATTAAGCACATAAAAATATTCTATTTTTCTATGTCTAAATATGTGTGTAATTTAAAATAAATATAAATAAGTGAAGCAAACCAAGTGTTCTATTTTTAAATTAAATTATCCTGAATTAGAATATTTTTATATATAAACCAAGTTACCAGTTATCCATACGTTGAGGAATTCTGGTTGAACATCACACTAACTGTTATATAAAGTTAAAACTGTTGTTTTTTATAGTAAAACTACAATAACGATCATTGTGTTCTTGTTTTATTTCGAAAATAATAACTAAAATCTATGCCGCATAAATATAAAACAAAAATGCGTCGCCTACCACGAGAGGCCGGATTGATATTGGAAATGCGCCAAAAAGTTGTATAAGCGAGGAGTAACTTGATACGCCCTTTGTTCGCCTTAAAAAAAGGGCAAGTGGGATTAAAGTGGAAGAGGAATTTCCACAATGAACAGCGCGACTTGAATAGGACGGGCGGAATTCGATCGAAAAATGTCCATTGTTTGTAAAACGGCGATTGTACTTTCCGATTAACTTTTCGCGTATTTAATTTTTGTTGAGTTAACGAGCACAGTAAAGTCTATTAGATTATATAATAATAGTAATAAATTGCTTGTAAATATCAAATCATAAATAAAAATATTTCAGAAAAAATATTATTATTAATCCTTTATTTACGATAAACACCTTTATGCAAAAAAATTCTACATAACAAACAAAAAATATCCATAAAATGTAAGTGCAGAAAACAAGATGATATAAAATATTAATATCAATTTTATCTATCACAGAAAAAAAAAATACAAAAGGAAATTTTATGAGTGTAGACGAAGTTCAATCAGCTTAAACTGTTATATTAAATAAAAAAAAATGTAAAAATTGCTGAATCCTACACAAAAAAAATGTGCTCTCATTAAAATTATGGATTAAAAATAATAGAAAATATTTTTATTCACTTGGTGACAGTTGTTTAAAATAAATAAATATTTATTTATTTGTTATAAATGTAAAATAATCGGTCCTCACCTAAAATAAATTACTTCTCAAATTGAATCGTGTCGAATACAAGCTTTTATTTCATCTCATTGCAATTGACCTGGACTGTAAATGAGTTACAGAAAGAATTAGAAACGCAGTTATTTTCCTTTATCCCCCATCGAAAGCTTAGTTATAATTTAATTGAAACGCCAAGGCCATTTCTCCCCGTTATTTTTTCAGCAGCGAACGTCAGTCCCTATTAATCCATCAGAATATCCAATAATCGAGGAAACGTCCCATGAGAAGACTCCATTATGCAGACAGCGTTTTCTCCTCATTGATTAGTCTGCGACCCTTCGAAACACTGACCCACGCACATGCATTTTTAACGCACCCCTTGTCGGGGCGCAAACACCCTTGCGCCAAATAGGGCCCCTCAGTGAAGCATCGATCGCTGCGTGTGTGAAATAATTGTAATGAAATAACAATCTTGATTCCTTAATATTCACTGCTTATCAGCAATTTAGGATTATCTGGTTGATTATTAAAGACGTGTTTTATTTAGTCATACCAGGGCCTACTAAATATACAGGCCGGAATGTCGAAGTGGGGAGGACTCCGAGAAGCTTACGTATACCTGACATTGGGGCGCCTGCTCGTCTCTCGCATTGCTCTAATAATCCAACAATTATTATTTGCATGTAGTTATAATGATAAATATTTATATTTTCTATTAAAAATTAATTATTGCGAATCACTTCATAAAATCCTCAACAAGCTAAAACGAAATAATAACTAGTTATTTGTTTCCATTATTTATTTTCATGGTCATTGATATTCCACCACGTTGAAATTCCATACCCTCAACGCCGTGTGATTGTATGTATGTTGGTTTATTTGCTTTGGATCTCAACAAAAATAAACCGCGCGAATCGATTCGATGTATTATTCATTAACATTTGCACAACTAACGAACGTTTCCAGCAGTTTGCCCCTGTTTTCGCCTGGCGGACCTCAATCAGTCGAATTAACACTTTCCGTTGATCATAGGCGGCGCCCTCGATTGACAGCCCGACCGGAAATGCGATTGTTTCAAATCGCAAAACGCCACCGCGATCACTGTTACAATCACTGAAACGATTTAATTTCGAATAGAAATTATAATTTCTTGAATAGTTTTCTCATTCATCATTTAGTGAAACATTATTAGAATAATAATTTAGAAATTATAAAAAAAAAAGTAACACACTAACGGAAATATATTCATTGATTGAATTATTAAGGTAGTTGTACATAATAAATTAAAGACGACGCAAGCGCCACCTTTTGCCTAATTTCAAGTGGCTATCACTAGTTATCCATACGCTAGATGAATGGTGACTGAACGTTTCATTAAAGGTAATTGTATATAGATTTAAACATGTAGATTAAATTCACTTGGTTTCGTTTTACTTATGTTTAACTAGTTGAAGTTAAAATAAACATAACTAAAAATCCCAGGGCAGTCCAAGAGTTTCCAATGCATCCACAACGGTGCACTGTTTGGTGTGGATTTTGGCCTGGAGGTGCTATTAGGCTATTTTTCTTTCAAAATGAAGCTGGAACCGCCGTCACTGACAATGGGGTCAGATATCGCAACATGTTAACGAACTTCTTTTGGCCCGAAATTGATAATATGGATCTCGAAGATATGTGGTTCCAACAGGACGGTGCCACTTGTCTCACAGCCAACGAAACAATGGAGTTATTTCACACCAGTTTCGAAGGAAAAGTTATTCGCGCCAAGGTGATGTGCATCTTGCGATTTGACACCCTTGGACTTCTTTCTTTGGGGTTTCCTCAAAGGGAATAAGCCTCGAACGATTGCGGAATTGAAAGAGGAAATTCAAGCAGCAATTGATCCGCAATTATGCGAAAGTGTCATTGAAAATGTCATTAAAAGAGCCCGTGTGTGCACGCAGAGCCGAGGCGGCCATTTTGATGATATCCTATTCCATAATTAACCTTCATGTCTTTACTTTACACTTCAATAAAAGTTTCCAAACATTTCGAAAAGAATGCGAGTTATTTATAAAATTAAAATGACGGTTTATTCTGGGACACCTTTTATGTGTAAATAAATATCTTGTTACATAAATATGTAAATGAATATCTTGTTACATAAATTTGTAGTTGAATACCAAAAAATCATCAGCTTACTTTGGTGGACCCTGTATAACTCTAGCTACTTTCCTCCAATTATTTCAATTTCAGTCGGTTCTTCGGTCAATTTAAACTCCCAAAGTGTGTTATTCCCACTTCGATGATCATTAAACGGCAGAAAGTAGTATAAAGAAATAATAAAAGAAAACTTGCGACGGGCAATAAATTAAACGTGTGCGAGAAGCGAGAACGAGGAGTCCCACGCAAATCTATCCCGGGACGCGCGCCGAGCCCAAAACTTCTTCCCCCCACCGTCCCCCGTCCCTCGCACTTCGGGAACTTCGCTAATTCCGCCGGATCTTATTTTCTATGCAATTCCGGCTCCCGTCAAAACGAAAATTACATCTCCACCCCGTTGAAGCGCACCAGCTCCATTCACGGGACGGATTAAAAACCACCCCGACTGACAGAACGGGTGTTGTGTTTTCGACCGGGGGTGGAGCAAAAAAAAATAATTCAACCGAGCGCTGTTCGTGAAATCAAGGGGTGCTAACACTCCTGAGGAATTAATTACTGTTTTGTTTTGTGTTTCTTCTTTCTTTCATTCATTGCGTAAGATTGAGTGATTTGTTTGCTTTCAGAAAACAAGTGGATAAAAATACAAAACTCGCGAGATTTTGTGACGAAAATTCGCGTTTCATATAAAACGTCATTATGAAACTGTTAGTTTGATAATGATGCGTTAATGACATCGAAATTATAGTCACTCAATAAATTGAACTGTTTTAAGTATGGTTTATCGGGGAGTCCGACGTAGTCCATTTCATATTGATAATCAATTCACATTTAATGAAACGTTCAGCCAGCATTCATCTAGCGTAACTAGTGATGGCCATTTCAGTTTCTCAAACCTCATCAGACTAGTGTGTTCCAATTAGGCAAAAGGTGGCGCTTGCGTCGTCTTTAATTTATTATGATTGATAATCGTTTTCCATAACTTCAAAGTCAAATTTTAAATATTCTCCCAAAATGCAAACAGACGAATCAAGCAGATAGTGAAGAAGAATCAAACTTTAAACAAAAATATTTAATAAACAACGTTTGCACTATATAGAAAAAAAAAACATCAAGTTTATTACAAGTGTTAAGCCCCACCACTACACACACGACAACTCGCGTGTTTGTGCGTGTTATTATCGGGGCGCCAGGGGGTCTGTGCGTACGTGGCGTTGAGGGAAATTAATGAGAAACAGGTGCGGGGGTGCAACAAGAAAAAATACCTTCTCCATTTTATCTACTCGATATATTTTCGATTCCTCGGACAATGCGAACGAACAAAGCCCGTCCGAGCGTGCGGGGCACCCAGAAAAAGTCGTCTCGCTCCGCGATTTATTTCCGGTCGGAGAAAATCCATCCATTTATATTTTTCGAAATTTCCGCCATGACGTAAATAACTCCGTATATATTCGGAAAAATATAGACTGTTTTGTTTTCAATTTTGAATTTAGTTTTAAGCAGGTTTCTACTTCAATAATTACGGAAACTTCTTTCTACTTCATTCAACTTGTATATTGTGTAATATTTTTTATAAATATATATACGTTGTTTTGTAATCACGGGACGTCATGATCAGAAATTTCTGTTTTAAAAATCACAAATTAATATAAAAATAAATGAAAATAATTACGAATGCTATTTACCAACTTATTTATAAATAAGAGAAATTTATAACTTAATAAAACACTTCAACTAAGATTTAGTTTGATAATAACACGCTAATGTTGTCGAAACTATAGTCACCAAATAAAAATTAGTTGTGCAACCAAATTAAAGTGCTTTATTAAGTTATAATATAAAATAAAATAATTTATTAAATTCCACTGTGGATGATCGTCTTTCACCTTTTTTTTGTAAGTCGAAAGAATGAAGGAGTGTTTTCGATTGAAAAATAAATGAAGAAAAATAAAATGATTCACACATTTAAATTACAATGAAATTAAATAAGGAAAATTTCCGGGCAACGATTTGTAGCATAAAGAAAAAATAATATACCATGCACAACCAAGTGGAGGCCTTAACAATTAACGGGAGAAATTTAGTTAATTTCAAATTTTAAAGTAATACAGGATGTAGCAGTGGAGTCGGACGGTATGCAAATAGTCATAAAATTCTCAATTTTCATGTAAAAAAAAAATATTTTCGGGTAATTCAGTTCATAGCATTTACGATACTTAATTTCAAAAAACATTTTTTATGTTCTTTGATTCTGGTTAGAATTTCATATGAACACAAAAAATAATAATATTATTATATTATGTAACATCCGAAAAAGTGTAATAATAAATCATTACACTCCGGTGAGTGATTAAACCCAGAGCTTGCCGAAAAAAAAAGCATTGCGACGTGATATAGAACCGGGCGCAAATTGAAGCTAAAAGGTCCGAGGACGTCCATTTGATCTAATTTATGATTTCATTGATGCCGGCAACATTTTTCACCCACCGAAAAAAAAAATGAGCAGATCTATATATACATTTTTTTCATGATGAAACGCAAATGTAATTAATACGCGACCGTCGTGTTATTTTTTTGCAGAGGGAGAAATTTAATGCGTTTCGTTGTATCGTAAAACATAAAGGATTCAGGATTTATTTAGTTTTCATTATTATTATACGATTCAATTTGTGGAAATGAAGCGTAATTCGGTTTGTGCCGAAATTGATAATAGTTTTCGGAATAAAATGGATTGCGTTGCGTTGAAACCGTTTCGCTGGAATTATTAAATGAAACGAAATAACGAATTTTGTTTGTATAAATGGTTTATGCGTTTTGTAATTATTGAAAATACGAATATTTTATAATGAAATAACGATTTATTTAGTAAACTGTTCAACCACCATTCATCTAGCCAGAGCCTATTAAATTTACAGGCCGGAATATCGAATTAGGAAGGACGAGAAGGACAACACCAAATTCAAGGTTCTTGTATACCTTAGTCTTCATCGATAAGGAAAGTTGAAAGTAGAAATTTGGAATTGAATGTTGGAAAGCAAAAAAAAATAGGGATCTACTTGTTTTCTTTTATTTGCAGACCTGGAGGCGTCCTTGCCTTGCAAGTAAATCCACATTTTTTTGTTTGTTTGTTTTCCAACATTCAATTCCAAGTTGACATCTTTACAATGGATTAGCAACAAATCTATCCGAATGTACCTTGAAATTAAAATACACAGTAAATTATTATAAATATATTGTTGTATGATTACAATTAAATAATTTTAAATATATACAAGCCATAGAAATGTTATTATAGATCTAGCACTGACAATTAGAAGATGGACGGCGACAAGATCGTCCTAAAAACATTAATGTAAATAATTAGGACTTAAATCTTTTGAAAGATCAATGTTTATTTAATTTACTATAAATATGAGTCTGTACATTTAAATTTTTTGTACTACTTCACAATTCGAGAAATGTCGAAACTCAATTTGTAATTAAATAAATAAATAATGTCAGGTTGTGATTGAATATTTTTCAATTTTAAAGTTTTTATCCCACTTAAAAAAATAAAAATGTTTCATTTATTCCGAATAAGTTATTTTTATGTAATAGCAACTGATTAAATTATAAATACTTGCATTCTTGCAAAACTCTTCACGATCTGCTTGATTCGTATGTTTCAATTTTGAGAATGTTTTACATTTATTTAACCAGTTCTAATTTATAAGTCACGACAACGTATCAAAAATTCTATGATAATAATCCACGGTGTTTAATTTTCTCGTATTAAAGAAAAAAAAAACAAGATATAGATTTTATTTCTAAATTGTATCTTTTCAAATAAAAAGATTTTTTTTTCGACATCGATAAATCCCGGCGACATTAACGACTCGACAACAGTGCCGCTGTTAATTCTAAAGTGTCGGACGCCCAATAAAGGCCCGTTATTTGAAACGATTCGGACAGCAATAAATAGGATTACCCGATACTCCGACTCGAGAAGTCCAACAAGCTCGACTTCCCCGCTCATTATATAGATATTTTTTTTGTGTCCCGTTCGCTCGACGGACAGGAGAAAATTGATATTGATTCGGGGGCTAATTAATTTAACTGCGAAAGGCTTCTGGATTAAGCGCTCGCCGTTATCTTTTTAAAACGGATTAACCCTCGCGTCGGTTCAATTTAATTCCTTTTCTTGTTTTTTATTAGTAATAGTAAAAAGTGTTTAATGGGTATATATTTTTTGCACCTGGATTATATATATATATATATATATATATATATATATTGGATTATTAATGAATTCAAATTCCCGTATTAAAAATTTCACAACATGTATATTTTTTAATTACTGTTGTTGTTTTTTTTTTTAGTATAATTTCACTTACTTGTTGCGGGATTGAGAAAGTGTGAAAATTCGTGAACACGTTGGAATTCCGTCACGTTTTCGTGAACACGGACGAATTCAATTGCCCGCCTCTTCTTTTCCGCTTTCTTCTCTTTTTTTTTCCCTTCCTGGGGGTTTTCCTCCCAACTCCAACTGGCGCACGCCTGTGTGTGTGTGTCTGAAAATGTCGGCGCGAGAGGAAACACGAGCTAATGCGACCGGAAAGATGCAATTGAGATTCCATTCTGTCTCCCCCCGCAGCGAAACGTTTCGTATGCAAAAGAAAATAGAAGGGAAAAATGTGGGACGAAATAGACAGGCGTTTCCTCGTAGACCAGCGTGAAGCTGAATTTAATTGTTTCATATATTATTGCTGTTTTAAAAATATATGTGAATATGAATTTAAATCAGGACAGTTCAGCTAGCTGGCATAGATTTTTCTTTAACTTCATCATAAATTCATAACAGAGCAAAAAAACCTCTGGTCGATAGCCAAGACAGACTAACACCTACATGTATTGTAATTATTTATGTTATTTTGTTAAAATTATCTGTATAGTCACGAAAATATTACAGTTTTGTTTACAACTGCACGGCTTGAAAAGCGATCCAGCGGAAAAAATACATGCTTAATGGGTTCATATTTAAACATTGGAACTTCATACTGTAAAAAAAGCAGATTAGTATGCTTTTTTTTTAATTTATTGATAGATTAATATGCGTTTTTTTTTAATTTATTGATAGATTTTCCACAATTTATTCATACCTATTATGGAAAATATTAATTTATTTTTTTAATAGTAATGTATGTAAAACAAATGGAATAGAAACCAGTAAACGCCAAAAAAAAGATCGAGTGAAAAAATGGTGAATAGAAGAACAATAGGATAATTTGAAGAACACATGGAATACGGAATTAGATAAGCGATGAAAAGTTGGCCACGCATTTGCAGCCAGGGATTTTATGACCCGGCGCATTCACCATTTTTTGTAACGTTGTTTCTCTAAATAAATCTTATATTTTTTCTTAGAAAACGTTGAATCAGCAAGATTGAAATATACACACCCACATGTAATTTTTTTGACTTACACTATTAAGAATAATTAAGCAAAAATATTTAGAGTAATCACAATTTTCAAAAATTCATAATTCAAATTTGTTTCAATAGATTTTCTATTTTTTTTTTTAATTATTTATATTGAGTATTTTGTAACAATTATAAATAATAACCAAGGTGCAATCTCTATGATAATTTTTACATTGAACAATAATTTCTCCAAAAAAAAAATCATAACTCAAATTTGCCTCAATGAATTTTCGATTTTTTTTATTTTAATGGTTAACGTTAAGCATTGTTAGCAATAATCCACAATATCTAGGGCGTAATCTTTTTTTCAACTATTTTTTACATCAACCAATCCAAAAAAGATTACGCCGTAGTTATTGTTTATTATTATTAATAATACTCAATTTTAACTATTGCAATAAAATAAATAAAAAAAACGTTTAGGCAAATTTGAGTAATAAATTTTTAAAAATACTGATTACTCTAAACATTTTCGCTTAATAGTGGAATCCGAAAAAATAATATTGGATGCGCATTTTGAATTGAATGTTGCAAAAATGGTGAATGCGCCGGGCCACAAAATCCGTGACTGGATTTTCATCAGAATTTAATATAAAATGTTAGAATTAACCAAATTTTAGCGAAATCCTGATACGTGCACTAAAATTCCAGACCTATAAATTTTTATAATGAATATTTGTAATATTTAAATATGAATAGCTCATATTACAATATTAAATATAAATATAATAAATTATTAATAATCCATTAATAAAATAAATAAATGTTTATTTACGATTTAAAAATACGTAAGATACATACAATTTTTTGCAAGAATGGCAAAACTAATTAAAATTAGGTTACTTCTAACATTTTATCTAATTACTGTTAGCCACGGATTTTGCTGCCCGGCGCATTCACCATTTTTGTAACTTTCAATTCAAATTGCGCATCCAATATTACTTTTTCGGATTCCACTATTAAGCGAAAACTTTCTTTCTATAAGGAAATTTTATTTTTTCTTACAAAATATTAAATCAAGATGATTCAAATTACCTATCAAAAATTATTTTTACGCATTCCACCATTAAGCTGTTTAGGGTAAAGAAACTTTAAAAAAAATCATTACTCAAATTTGCTGTAACGGATTTTTTAATTAATTTGTGCCTTTCATATATACATGAAAGATATTGTTAGCAAGTTTTTCAACATACAATTGCACAAATTAATCTACAGATTATCAATTAATAATTGTTTTCAATTTAGTCATACATATATTTAGTTGTAATATTGATTTTTGTTGCATATGTTTTGTAAAAAGGAGATACCGTAAATAAATATATTATTATTATGTGATTTTGTTTATGATTAAAAAAATGTTACATCAATAATAATCCAATTCACCAAAACGGACATCTAACGCAATGAAAATAATCCCAATGTTGTTATAACAAAAACCGTTTATCGGTAGAGGAGTAGAGGGGGGGAGCATTTATCGAATTATACCCCCTTTTCCCCTCGAAAAGCAATTAAATTAAATAAACCCTGTCGCGGGGACGAGAACGTTCCGATAATATTTTTGTAAACGTCGTTTAATATCTGTCGGAAAAATATTGATTCCGCCGGAGGGAGGCGCTCTTTTTACACCCCCCCTGCCCTCGGCCGGTTCACGTCGTGATCCCTCACCCCGAGGGTCGACGCAAGGGTTCGGGGGATTAATAACGCAAAACGATCGATAATTGTTCGTTATTTTCTAAAAAAATATTTGTAATGTAATCAAGGGTTTAATTGAATTTTAATTACGAAATTAAAAATAAACAAACAAAAAATCAGGCAGAAAGACCTAGGAACGTAAATTTTTATGTGATTTATTTTGAATTATTGTTATATGTGAGTATTTTAATGCCGAAAATACACAAAATCATGCGTGAAAACCGCTGAATAAATTGAAAACAGTTCTTTGTAGTTGTTGCCTCTGCGTTTCATTTTATTTCGCGGAAATTTTAATTATGTCCGTTGCACAATTAGGAGTAAGCACTTGAATTTTGTGAAAAATGTGTCTGCGTGTTTTTGTTTTTGTCCCATGCACGAAACTCGCTCGCGTCCCTGCAGTTTCGCCGTTTTCATTTCGCCTGGCTTATTTACACGCCCCGATTATTCTCCCCCTCTTCCACAATATTCATAAAACACTCGTTTCTTCCAACTTTTTTGCAGTAATTAATGCGTAAATACACGCAAATATTGACACGAATTTAGTTAATAATTAATTGCAGTATTTTTAAAGTTTTTAATAAATAAAAAAACAAACATTTTCAAATGCCACATTTTCAGTAATGAGGTTTGAATTAAATAATTTTTTTATTTAATCGCCTGACAAATAAAAAACAAATATTTAATCTAATCGAACGAAACATTGTGTAGAATAAACAAATGTATTACAAATTTTCGGAAAACGGTTGTCTTATAAAGTTTATGATTTTAGTCAACCCTTTGATTCCTATTTTCCCACAGAGCTTTATTTGATATTCCATCCAAACCATCTATCTTCATTGGATAGTTTAGTTTTAGAGTTTCAACTGATGACATTCTTCTGAGTTTAAAACAATCACACTTGCCCTATTCAAATCAGCCTCCTCTCTATTCGACCTTCCATACATATTCGACGAGGAAATGGATTTGATTTGGGTCAGATTGCGCCTTTGTTGTTCTTTTATTATTCGTGTTGTTTTGTTTGCTTTTTATTGGACATAAAAATACATTGGGTCCGCATCCATCCGCGAAACACACGTGCATATATTTTTATATTTTTATTTAATTCAGCATACATAAAAAAATAGAATTCGATAGATGAGAATAAAAAAAATAGGAAAGGAGTATATTTTTTACTCAATGGATTTGCTTGGCGTATCCCTATCATAATTTATATCATTATTATTTGGACTTAGGTGTTTGAATATTGCATTCTTTAACTCACTATATATGAATTGAAAACAATTGAGTTGCGATTAAAAATAAAACTTGTAAATAAAATTCTTTATAATCACTTGGTGATGAAAAATAAACATTTGATTGTAAATAAATTAAATGAAGTAAAGTATATAAAACGAGTTCACACTACACATACTTAGAGTGTGTATAGATACATTTTTTTAGAGATGGACAAAGTCGATCTTTTTTGTCATTGCAAAATGAATATATGACAATTTTCTTAATGTTATTTATACTATTAATATTGGGAAGTGTCACCTATTTATTAATAAACTCCAGTTTATTATTATTTATTAATTTTAGCTACTTAAAATTGGTTATACAGAAATACTCGATTACTAAAATCCCTCGATTTTGCCCAACACTATTTTTTTTTTCTTGTTGTTTGTGTGCGTTTTCCATAAAATATCCGATCGATATTCCCAAAAAGATCCGCATGTAATTGCCAATTGACCCAGCTATAGATCAAAGTTGCGCGCACCCGCTTTTTTTCCCATTTATCTCTTTTTTATATTATTTCTGTTTGCCAGCGATTTGTAGATAGGACGGAATGGTGCACCCGATTGATTCGCTTTAATTGAACGGTAAATATTTTTTTGCACGTCAATATTTCACAAACGAAGGGTTGTGTATGTACGTTGTTGTGTTTTTTATCCACCGCACCGCGGAAGCTTTTGTCCGACGAACAGAAAAACAAAAAAAAAAAACAAAAGAGAGAGGACAACAAGGTAATTGCCTGAGGCTGGAATTAATTAACACGACGGTGGTTGTTTTATTTTCTTTCGGAATGTGTATTTCATTTCTATATTTTTAATTAGAATTTTCAAATTGTGTTCAGGGATTTCTTTTTAATAAAAAAAATGCAAGTTATTTAAATACTTACTTTTTTTCTGTATATTAAATTAAATTGCTTATATACAAACATCATTATTCAGATAATATGACAACAAATATTATTATTATTATTAAACAAAATTTTACAAAATTTATTATAACAATATGTACAATTGTGTTAGTAGTCTATCGGCCATAGGTCATTCTGCCCTAAATTGCTCACTTTACCAAATTATTTTTCTTGTAATATTATTACTTCATCTTTATTTGTAAATTTATTTAAAAAAATAACGTGGAAAATATCTAACTCTTCTATTCCGTAAGTGAAAAGTTAAGTTTAATGAGAACATTATTTTCTATTATCACATTTCTATATACATATGCATAGCATGTAAAATTATTTAATAAGGTAAAAGTTAAACTTAACATTTACCGTACGGAATAGCCCCGTTTAAGCACTTAGTAAAACTTTAATTTAATTTACTGATCTATTACAAAGAGCGTGGAAAATTTCCAATTTATTATTTCGAATCAACGGAATGGATTCCAGCAATCAAAAATTAGTAACCCGACCTTGTTAATTAATATACGGTTTCATCCACCGCAGAATATCGGACGAATGAAATAAAACAGGGAGAAGTATGAAAGACGGCCAGTTTCGGATTTCGCGTGGATTTATTATTATTGCCGAAGTGAAATGTAATACGGGTAAACTTTTCGAATTGTGCGCAATATAAAGTGAATCAGAGATGATTTAATTGCTGGATGTTTAATTAAATGAATTCCAAATAAATACTTTATATTGAAAAAATGTGAAAGGGGGAAATTTTATTTTATTAGAGTATGTTTTAGTATAATAAATTAAAGACGACGCAAGCGCCACCTTTTGCCTAATTTCAAGTGGCACGATATTAAATGAATCGTCGTTGTTATTATTTTTTTTTATGAGAAAAATATTGTATTTTTAGGTATATCTATCTTAACTGGTTTAAGGTTGCGATTTGATAATAAGATATAGTAAAATGGAAATAACCTCACACTGAGAAGTAGAGAGGAACATATAACGATATAAGACTAAATAAATAAAAAATAAAATGGTAATAATCGATTAAAAAAATGTCAGTTTCTGGAACTTAATAATCTGTATATGTAGTTATGTTTTTTTTTTTTAATAATAATAATGGGTTAATAAAAAAACGAAAACAACATATCTTATAAAAGATAATAACACGCAAATAAAATACGCAGAAAAGCGAGAAAAATTCTTTCCGCTAACTGAAGAAGTTAAAAGACTATGGAAACAACGACAAGTAAAAATAATACCAATAATAATGACAGTTATAGGAATCATACCCAAATATACAATTGAAAATATAAAGATTTTGCAACTACCAGAGCGTATAATCACACAAATACAAAAATCCATAATTATTAACAGTCAGGAAATTTATGAATTTACATAACAACAAAATTTAATAAAAATATCCTCAGATTTGGTAACACCCCGTCTGAAAGATACCTATACCAAACAGACATGTTTGAGAAACGGAATAGAAATAATAATAATAATATGTTAGCCTTTTGTGAAATTGTAATGACGAGATTCGATTTTGAAACACCCTATAGAGTTTTGGTTTTCTAAATTAATTTCTTGCGTGAATAAAATTCGTCGATTACTCAAAACTCGAATTACATTTTAATTAATCCCATCATAATGAAACGAATTGTAATCGTCGCACATTTACGACCCTCATCCAGACGGGCTAATTAATTAATTAAAAAGCGCAACACGCCGTCGTATTTCATCCCCGGAATGCCCGTCCATCTCGTCCGCTTCCTTCTTTTTCTCCCTTTTTTATTTTTTGGTGCAGAAAACTGGGCGAAAAGTTTTCGATCGTCCGCGGCCTTATTTATAACGATATTTGCTTCGAGCGCGCACACAATGGACTGTTTGTCCCATTGTGGGGAATCCGAAAAAGAAGGAGTTTTCGACTCGATGAATATGAGAATGCCTTATTAATTTTTTAGTATAGTTTTTGTTTTCTTTATGATTATTCCATAACTAATTGATTGTGTAAATTGAAATATCTCAAAAGTTTCAGAGAATTGATCTACAGGATCACACTTTTACAGCAATAGTTTAGTTAATTCTAACTTAGTTTAATAAAACTCTTAAAGCTTGTTTACACATCTTTTTTTTTTAGTAAATATAATTTCGACAACATTAGCGTGTCATTATATTCCAAACACTTTGTATTTGTTGCACAACTGTTATTTTATTTAATGACTTGTCGAATTTACAACAGATCATATTTCATTTCTCAATTACAAAAACCTTAAAATTTGTACAGAGTGGCCCAAAAAATAAAACTTACTAAATAAGAACTTTAAGTTGGTCAAACTTGTTTTTTCAAATAGAACATTCTATTAAATGGAAAATATAATTATCTATCAAAATTTTCCTATACCTCTAACCTCTAAGTGTAAGTGTGCAGAAAATGCAAAATATCGAATCTTCGTATTATTTGGGGTTTTCTATCAGTGAATTGTTATATTTCTAGCTAGCTGTGGATTTACGAAATGTCAAATAATTTATCTAAACTGTCATTTCAATTTTCAAACTGGTTTTATGCTATGATGGTATTATTTTGAATTTTTGTGAGAATTTTGATAATTATTATTTGAACGTAGATAGTGTAGTACCTTTTTAAAAATATTTATTCAAAATAGAATGGCATTTGTAATGTTTGGACAATGTTATCGAAAGACCTTATTAACCAACATAAATAATACATATACTTTTTGCTAAAGAAGTAATTATAAATAGAACATTTCAATGAGACTATTAAACCAATTTATAAAAAATGGAATGTGAGTTATAAAAACTCATTTATTATGAAATCTGTCACTTTATAAGAATAGAATTCTGAATATACAGAACTTGTAACATTATTATGATAGAAATGATAATAAGTAAACAAAATAAATTATTGGGTGATGTGGAATAGAGGGTCCACATTTTATGCGATTTATATTTTTACAAAGGCACAAAATGGCATTGAGTGAATATATAAGTTAAAGTGACAGATCAAATAAAACATTTTACATTTCTAAATTCCATAGCCAACTAAAATTATTAAAATATTAATGCAAAAATGACGTAAAAAAACCTTTTTCGCAAAAACTAAATGTCTAAGAGCTTCGAGTTATAGGAAACATTTCATAGATGAATGAAACGTGCATTTAATGAAAAGTTAAAAAAATATGGCATTCCATTTGAAAAAAATCAAGTTTGGGCCACTTAAAATCCTTGTTCAATTATTTTAAGTTTTTGGGCCACCCTGTAAATATTTTACTATTTTAATAATTGGATAAATATTGTCCAAAACTTACCTGCTTTTTCCTCGACTAAAAAAATAAATAAATAAATAAAAATATTTTTTTACAGCGACTTTTTTTTTAATTGAGTTGATTTGTTTTAATGGATATTTTTTTTCCAGGATACATTTTTTTACGGCGACATTTTGCGACTGTGTATTTTTTCCAGGATTATTATTTTTACGACATTTTGCCATTTCTTTAATTGAGTTGATTTGTTTTCATGTTAATGCGACCCCCCTCATTAAAATATATCAACTCAATTTAAAAAAAATCGCTTAAAAAATTAAACTGGAAAAAAATTACAGTGGTGTTCAAACCTTTACCATTACAGTTTTTATGCCATTAAAAAAATCAACTGAATTTAAAAATCAAATATTTGAAAGGACATATAATTCTAATTAATTATATTTTAAATGTTTTTTTTTTTCACTTTATACATTAAATAAAAAAAAATCCTGACTCGATTTAAGAATATTTGAATAATCATTTCGAAATTTTTCTCGAATTGTGAGACGAATGTAAATAAAATAAAAATAATGAAATCATTCTGAGATTTTTGGTATTTTTCACCAAAATCGGATTTTTTCCATACACCCCTTGAAAAAATTAAAAATTAGGTGGATTTTGTTTCTTTTGAAAATTATGAAACAAAATGCTAGATGCATCATTCTTTGAAAGACGTTAATTTTTGTTGCGATCATGCATGTGTTTGAATTAAAATCTCGAGCAACAGAAACCAGAAAAAAAGTTGATAAACAAATTACTCACACAAACAAATTCCTCGACTTTCTTCCTCCGGATTCGAGAAAAACGTGACTTGAAAGTGGAAGAAAAATCCGAAATTCAGCACCACCACAACAAACACTCAGTCCCCCGACATTCAATTACTCGTCCGGAAAAAAAAAACAGCAAAAGAGATTTTCCGTGCGGATTGTTTTCGCCGCGCGCGACACGAGTCGAATAGGCGTCGCGACGGTAAGGGCGCACGAGTTTAGGGACCGCGTGGTCGGCGCGAACTGCATCGCGACGCCGGTTCGAGGGACGCTCACCCTCCCTTTCTACCCCTCTTCCCTTCATCATCCTGCCCCCTAATGACGCTCACCGTTTCTCCCTCCCCCTCTCTTTCTAGGCATATCATTCCACCTCGCTAAATCACCCACATGTAGTAGTTAGTGATAGTTGCTGTAGTCTGTGTCAATATGAGTTTTTTTGTTGTTGTAATTCCACGGAAAATAAAAATATTATTTTATTTATTTAATACTTTTGTAAAAAAAAAATAAAGGGCTCAAAAACTTAGTTAAATAATGATTGAATCGTTAATATTCTCAACCTGAAGAAGATACTACAGTAATTTAAGAATAACAGACAGCTTCCATAGCTGTCTGTTATTCTTAATGTGGTTAACTTTTGAATACAGAAATGTTCGGTTAAATCGACAAAGTTGACAAAACCAAGTTAAATAATAATTGAATCTTTAATATTTTTAACCTGAATAAGTAACTACAGTAACTTTAAACGAAACTAATAAGTTTTTAATTTTCACTTTAATTAACTTAAATAAAAATGATTTGAAAATAATTAATAAATTATTTCCATATTTAGCTCTGTGACATTTTAACTTACGCTGCGTAAGTAAAAAAAAAACTACTTTTCGGGCAAATACCCCATCAGATATTGAATTACATTATGTACACCCGCTTTTTTATATCAATTAAATATTGCATCATGCAACAATTTTTTGAAAAAAATCAATGTAAAAAATATATAAAAAAAGAACGTTAATATTGAATTCCCAAAGAATGAAGCTACATTTATTGCTATATATTTGTACGCCAATGGACAAGACAACAATTTATCTCATACAAAACGACGGCAATGCAAAACGCACTAATTCTCTTTAATTCCAATTCAATTCAAAAACCGAGAGGCGAAGCTATAGAAATAATTACCAATAAACCCTCCTCTCGACAACAATATCCACCCTCCTTCTCCTGTTATCGCCACCGATGTATTCCGCACAAAATTACCGATTCAAATTGATTGTCTTGTTAATTCAGCGCGTAGTGAATCAACGTAGTGTTGAGCGTCGCGACGCTCTCCGCGCGGAAACCAACCGAGGACTTGACACTAATAAGATTAATGTTCTTTAGTTGGGGGAGAAGACAGGATACAGCGTTCAGGACGAAAATTATAAACAACTCGGATGAAAGTGATCCGGATTGGATTAAAATTCGGGCGCGATGTTCCATTCAAGGTTCGCTCAATTACGAAACCCTTAGCCATCGTTCAATAATCAGTTCTCGTGGTTGAATCCCCGGAGTAATATTAAGATATGAGAATATTATTGTAATTTAATTACAATAATATTCTCATATCTTAACAATAATAATCAAACAATTTACTAGAGATTGGCAAAGTTGATTTTTTCTCTGTTTTTGATACTACAAAATCATGTTAAAATTTGTTTAGAAGTCTTAGTTGATTGATCAAGAGGAATCTTGAATAGTACGATATTGAAAAACTTCTAAACTTTGTTTAATGCAAGCGGATTCAAATTGTAACAATTTTGTATAAAAAACAATCACTCTTGTTTATTTTTTTTTTTGATTCGATCCTCACAGATCATTTTCAAAGATTGCTGTATAAAACTAAGTATTAATTAACCTTTCAAGCTATTTAATTCATATAACAGGAAACTGAAAAAAAAGTGAAACATAATACAAGTGATTATTTTTTTACACAATATTAGTATTAAGTTCCATCGAGAATGTAACGTCACAAGCATTAGCTTTATAGTAACAATTATTTTTGCATGTCGTTATAATTATACATATTTAATATATTTTCAATTTGAGTCTCATTAATCACTTTGTAAAACATTTTAGTAATATTAGGGATTGTTAAGTAAGTTTCACGCGTGTAAAACAAACCAAGTGAAACTTACTTAACAATCCCTAATATACATATATAAATTTTCTTTTAAAAAATTAAAGACTTACGATCATTAACTGAAATTATTTTGTTTAGATGAAAATAAAATTCAAAATTAGGTAATGAATTATAAACGGAAGATGTTTCCATCACGATCGTTCGTAGACTCAGACTAGACTCCGAGATTTCGATTTCCCCACTCCGACATTCCAGCATGTATATTTAGTAGGTACTGTTATGTCTCCAATCTTTCTAAAGGATCTAATCAGTAAACCACTTTATTTACCTCCACCCTTCGAAGTCATCTAAAAGAAGCGGTGACTAGTCGACAGAGCTGAAAAGCTAAATTCATAAACCTCGCAAGAAGAATAACTCGAAACGGATTCAGAATTTCGCCACTTCAGCGCTGCGATCCTGAATTGTATCTCTAATTTATAAAAAAAAAAGTAGGACATAATTATTACAAATTTTATAGTATTTACCCGCTAAATAATATATTCGACTAGTAGTAACGTTAATATAAAATTTATGTTAAAATAATATTCATAAAACATAACTGGAAAACTCACAGGAACGTTTGATTTATTACTTAGCGGCAAATTCGAATTAAAATTCGTTTATAACTGTATTCACAATTAAATTAGGTCACATCAATAAAACCGACAACTCACGAGCTAATTATAAGTTTCAATTTAACGGCATGCATTCAAGGGAATAATGATAATAAAACAAACCCACCCAGACCGTAATGGCTTATTAAATATGCAGAATGTTGCTGTTTGTAGTAATTTGCAATTATAACGTCAGCAAAGGTGATTAATAGAGGTTTGTTCCGCTTCTGAATGATTGTTTACTGGAATCAGCGTGTTGGGCGAGTAAAGAATTTACTATAGTTTATATTTGTCATATACTTTAATCATTAAAATAAATAAAACATTTCAACTTTATATAACACAAATTTGTTTTTAACAAACAAAGTTGAAGTGTTTTATTTATTTTAATCAACATGTATAACGAAGTAGAAGCTTCCAACTTTAATGATTTTTAAGTTACGTGAAGATGAACTATACTATTTAATGAAAGATTGAGTATCCTTTTTTTACAATATTTATTAAAACCAGATATCACATGTGACTGAAATGTACATCTAAAACAAGATGTACATTTCTGTCACATGTGACATCTGGTCTTGCAAGAAAAGTGCTGTTTGGCGCAAAGCTGATGGCTGTCACAGTACACAGATTTATACAGATTGTACTTTATTCGGGATTCATCCCTCATTAGTACAACTCTGCCCTGTAAGCCCTTAGTTGTTAAACTGAAAAAAGAGATTGGTCGAATTTTGTTGATCATTGCCAGAAATTTTCCTCGTTTAATTTCATTTTAAAATAATTTAAATTGAAAATGAGTGCAGTGCAATACTATTATGTACAATCAATAAACGTGTATGATGATTGTATTAAATAAATAAATACGCATGTTAATGTGCAACTAAATAAAAAGAATTTGAATATAACTAATTATTGATCAATCATTTTCCCTTTAAATCCTTTTTTATTATTGATATACGAATTATTAATTATTGATTTTCTATATTATACAATGTTCAGTTTTGAGAGTGGACACCCAGTATAGACAATCCGTTTTTCTATTATTCCCAGTATAAACTATCCTCAATATCGCTACAATAAATTAGACTAACATATTTACTTTAGCCATTTATTAATGGCGCTAGAAATGATTTTATCCTTAAGATAGTCTATCTTATTATAATAAGAATATACTTTAGCGACGTTGGATTATTATAGGGATAACATATTGGTTAGCCATCTAGGAATGGAATGGAAAAATGCTTCCTTTTTACTCATAGATATAATATTATTAATTAATTAATAAATTCCTTATGAAGCTTAATGAAACCTGTTTTTCGGTGCTATTCTGTAAGAGAATTGTTAAGTTTAACGTGTACGTTATTTTTTATCATAACATCATCACAACTTAAGCAGCTTTTTTGATTCGATATATATTTACATTGAATGTAAATTTAATTAATAACATACACGTTAAACTTAACATTTCCCGTATGGAATAGTTTCGAATATTCCCTGGTATAAAATTATAATGGAAAGAGGTTTTAATAATAAAGCGTTTTGATGATAAAATTAAAAGCGCCATCTAGAGCCAAACAGTTAAAAGTAAAGCAGCTGGCGCCATCTAGGAACAGTGGCACCATTTGTCTCATCAGAAATATCATCACTCTATGATTTGTTTAAATTGGATTATTTGTTTTTAGATACTATATAATCGAAAACTGTATAGTGCTTTTAATTTTTAAAAAAAGTTAGCTCTACAAGTAACCACACTATAGTTTAGACTATTCTAACTAATTGAAGAATTTGTTATGGAATTCTAAATGAAACGTTATTGCGACAGCGAATTGAAGTTCTGTCCCTATCAACCGTTGTTTATAATCGCTCCATCTTCGATTTGAGTCGATGTGGACGCGATCGACTTAACTAGAATCCGGTCTTGGATTTCATAAATAATGACACATGTCACGTTTGTTTTGTTTACATTCACTGGTGCCAACAAAATATAAAATAAAGAAAAGAAATCAAAGCATTTTAGAGGAGAAAAACTCTTGATCATATGGTAGTTCAATAAATGGTTTAATTACGAGAGTGTAGACATTTCTCTTATTAAAAAGACATTTATTCAGTTAGATAATGATTATTTTGCAAATTTAGGCTACAAACTAATCTAAGGGTTCTTAGAAGCAATTAACTTCGTGGTGAATTTGTATATTAAGATTAAGATATATTTTATACCACTTTGAACTTTAATTGCAGTGACTAGTTTCGACTACAAGGTAATCATTATCGAACTTAGTAAAAGTTTTTTCTTTATTTCTTAATGTAAGAGTTACTTAAAGGTTAAATAAAAGCCCTAAGGGTTTTTTTCTATTGTGGATGATATTGATGATAAAAACACTTCTAAACTTTGTTTTGTATAACACTTTTTTTTTAAATAAAGTGTTAAACAAAACAAAGTCATGCTTAAGAGTTTTAATAGTAATTTATTTATTTATTCATTTATTCAATATACGGCAACTTAAAACTAAGAAAACAGACATTTTACTTAAATATATACATTATGAATAATAAGAAGTTAACATTAAAAATTAAATGTTATAAAAAAAATTATTCAGCTCTAAATTTCAAGAATAAATTGGAAATAACTATAAATAGAAAAATGTCGGCATAAATCTGTATATAGTTTTGTTTTCTCCTGTGGGATTTACGGCCTTAGTCTATAAATTTCATTAACTATAAACAATTGAAATTTTAACCGTAGTACGTTTGAAAATACAATCTTTTTTTTTTTTTAGAAGTAAAAGAATGTATAAGATTTCTTTCCTTTCTTCTGCGGAATTTTAGGCTTGACCTTATAAATTTCATTATTTTTATCTTTCTTTCTTATTAATTGTATCCTCTTTTGCCCGTATTGAGTTTCTATTCATTATTTCTATAAAAAATATTAAACGTAGTACATTTGGAAATAAAATCAAAATCATTTTTGCTGACGCTAATAGAGTATGTGATAATTGTATTACAATTCAAATCTGTTATTTGAAGTTTAAAAAAGCGGCTAATTTCAGGCAGTACAAATCAACCCCGCACGAATTCAAACGGCGCAAACGCCGCGCAAAACACCCCATCACCTCGTCGCGTTCGGGGGTGGGCACCAGCGGACCCCGCCCTGTGAATAAATGTAAATAAACCCACCTAAATGAGCTGTTTTGTAAAATGGTCGATGACACCGGTTTCTGCGACAAGATCGGCAATTACCTCTCGGAATTAGGGAAATGGTACGTCCCATAAAAAAAATTACAAACAATCAAAAACATCATTTATTTAAACGTTTCTTTTTCATTGTTTCATTCCAGGAGCGTTTGGCAGAACATAATTCTGGGTCAAATCCTGTCGGTGCTCCTTTGTGCTATTAACACACTGTCCCATTATATAAATCTGGGAGATGGGACGGTTCTGCCGACCGGACAGAGCTTTCCTCATTACATGTTCCTCTGCGCGATCTACACTAGCTGGCTGGCGTTCAGGAGGGGCGAACAGGGGTTGATTACGATTATCAAAAACAGGGGTTGGAGGTATTTGTTGTTGTGCTTGATCGACGTGCAGGCCAATACTTTGCTCTGCTCGGCGCACCAGTTCACCACCTTGACCAGCATACAGGTCAGTGTTTGTTTGTTGTTGTTTTGCTTTAATGAAAACAAAAGAAAAGCCGGCATGTGTTTTAAAATTGATGCTTAAGTATTGCTTAATTAATTTCTACGATTTTACTAATGTCCAAATCAAATTAGGCAATACAACTTTTCATCAATATTTATAGTAGAATTTTGTTTTTCTGTTTAAAAATAAGATATATAAAAACAAGATTCTATAAATTAAATAAAAATGATTTGAAAATAATTAATAAATTATTTCCTCATTTAGCTCTGTGACGTTTTGACTTACGTTACAAAAATTGTTGCATGATGCAATATTTTTTCACAATGAAATTAAACAAGGAAAATTTCTGGCAGTGATCAATAAAATTCGATCAATCCTTTTTTCCAACTGCAAAAATTACTTGCACTGTAAGTTTTACAAACATCTATTGAAACAACTACTTCGCGAGCATTTACCCCGTCGAACAAAATAGATATTTGTTTGTTGCATAGCTATACTACTGCGAATTGCAACGGTTTGAGTCGAAACTATTTAATGAAAGGAAACAACAAATAATTGTTACAAGCCTATCTGTAGACACGTGTTTCGGGATTTCATCCCTCATCAGTATAGCTCTACCCTGTAAGCAAATATGTCCGGCAGGGTATTTGCCGATAAAGTAGTTGTTTTAATTTGCATTTGTTTAACGTAACGTAAGCCAAAATGTCACAGAGCTAAATGCGCAAATAATTAATTAATTATTGTCAAATTTATATTTAATTTATTTAAATAACTGTGACCAAGTGAATGAATACTCTTTTGTATTTATAAACAAAATTCTATTCGAAGTTTTTTTTGAGTTACGTGAAGAGTATAATCAATACAAATAACACTATTGTTTCCTTTCTTCATACTTTAAAATGTGAAGAAAGGATATAAAATTGTATTGTTGAAACGTTCTGCTTTCAGCTATTGGGTTGTGTGGCTATCCCTGTGGCTCTAGCCTTAAGTTGCCTCGTGCTAGGTGTTCGCTATCGCATGGTGCACATACTGGCGGTGTCTGTGTGCCTGATTGGCGTCGGATGCCTTGTTTGGGCTAACATCGAAGATACCAAAATCGATGGTAGATCCTCTTTTTTTATAACCTAAAATATACTTACAGCTATATTTAAACCCTGGTGAATTAATTAGCACGATTTAGCTGTAGTCAGAAAATGCTTTAAATAGTAGAAACCTTCAAACAAAATTATCATCAATTATGACAGATTTTCGAGTGCAACAACATGCAGCTCAAGTCGCAACATCATTGATTTAAATAATTGATACTAATATTGGCACTCTTGTTCATTGTACGGTGCACTTGCAAATAGAACATTTTTCTCACATCATAAAAATTCAATTTTTCAAATTCTGAGTATAATTCATCCTGCTGAGTATATTTTCACTATTGCTTTCTGACCACAGCGTTATTTAAATTAAACATATAAATAAAGCGTATTAATAATTTGAAATCGTCTCAATCAACTGAATATGCATTAACGATTTTAGGCAAAAATCAATTAGTGGGGGACATGCTGTGTCTGGGCGGTGCGGTCTTATTCTCAATAGTCACTGTCCTGCAAGAACTGAGCGTCAAAAACACCGACGTGGTCGAGTACTTGGGGCTGTTGGGTTTATTCGGGAGTATCGTGAGCGGGGTGCAGATGTGAGTTGAAAATAATGAAAAGAAAACAATATTTTGGTTGTTGTTTCGATTTTTCAGGATTCTACTGGAGAAGCAGACACTCCTGACGATATCCTGGCGGAACTCGAGCATGCTGTTGTCGTGCTTCACGTCGGGGCAGTTCCTCTTCTGCACGCTATCTTCTGTATTCTTAATGAACATGGGAACCACTGCCTTACATTTGTCACTGATATCAGGAAATTTTTATACGCTAATTTTAGGGATGTTACTCTTTAACTTTAAGGTAAGCTACTTACAACTTAAAAGATTTTGTTTTTTTTGCGTCGTTGCGAATTTAATTGTGATTATTTGTTTAGTTCCATGCCTTATACTTCTTATCCTACGCTTTAACCATGACTGGAATTTACATTTACGCCATCAAACCGATTCCGGTGGCGTCCCAAACGCTGCCGCTAACACAGAGGCGACAAAATAACAGGTAAATAATTTGCTTTTTTATTAAAAACTTGTCTTAAGTAAGATTTTGGCGGCTTAAAGCAATCAACTCTCAATTTCAGCAGAGATGGCGCTGTTGTTCTGTATAGAGTTTGAATGGTTGATCACTAAAGCCATTCAAAAGTGAACAACAGCGCCATCTCTGCAGAATTTGACAGCCACCTAACCTCTAAGCGCAACTAAAGCGACATCTTTAAGGATTTTTTTTTCAACTCCCTATTTCTCTTTTCCACAATTAATAGTCTTAATACAACGCTGATTTAATACATACCTTGATAAAAATTGATGTACTGCCAGTTTAATGAAGTCCAAATTATATTCACAAATAAAAGGTTCGGTCTTCTTACACCTAACTTTAAAAAGGAATTAGATTTAAAAAAAATGGAAGGTTCAGTTACACAAAGTCAAAGTGTATTAATGAAAACACTTTGACTTTGAATTAGAATGTATAACATAAGGTCTATTTGTTACATGAACTAGTGCAAACTAACCCTCAGCTCAACCTAATATCACAGAATTTTTAAATTGTTATTTTCCTCCTTATTTTTGGAAATATTTTAATTAATTTATGTAGGCGCTATTTTTGAATTACCCGCCTTGGCGCGCGCCATCTAACGCCGCGGAAAGGAAATGTATTTTATGTTGGCTAGACTTATGAGATTTTAGGGGAGCTATGTTCAGGTTGAAAAAATCATAGATAATTATAAAAAGATTAAGGTAACGTTATGTGAAATTGTTATTAGCGAAACTCCACGAAGAGGCCATCCCAGACTACATTTAATTGATTAATATTTAGGATTTTTTTACACGCAATTGTAAGCATCGATTTTTTAATAGGTTTATAATTTAAAAAATTAAATTCTATAACACAAAAACTATAACCAATAAAATTAAATCCATCCTACAAAAACTTCGTAATTAATTCTAGAATACTCATGCAAAATTACAAAATTTTTCATTTATAAATAAAAACAGTTTTTGAAACGAAGATGGTAAAGTCCCCTTAATGCAATATATATTAGAAACCTTAAAAATTAACAAAATGATTTAATACCATGTGATCGAGAACATTTCTTCTCTAGAGTGTTTAGATTTTTTTCATAAAAGCAATAAAACTAAGTTATATTATTGTAACAAATTGAATTTGATAAAAAATGACACATGTAACTTTTTATTTGTTTTTCTACAATGGTGCCAACAAAATGTAAAATAAAGAAAAAAGTACTCTAAATGAGAAAAGTTCTCAATCGTATGGTATTTTAATTGCTATTATATCTTAATAGTACATTCTGTTGTAATTCAATAATTGTCATTATTAGATCGGAGTGTCAAATAAGGGAGCACATAATAATGTCCGGCAGTCCGGAGAACACCAGCGAGATGCTTTCGACGTTCAGCACGATGAACAGCGGTGACACCTTCCCGCTGAGCCTCAGCACAAACACCACTTTCACGTCGTTCTACGGCAGCCACGATATTCTAAACACTCACACGACAGCAGCATAAGAAGAGAAAACACAAAGTAAAGTAAATAAACGCACCATTCGAACAAAGAGCCAATTGTAAATAGGAGAAAATAATGAAGGATATTCAAACGCGTGAATATTTTGCACGAAATACGCAATTTTTTTAGACGAGGAAACAGTTTTGAAAAGATATATTAGGGAATCGTTTGCGTCATATGATGTCACAATCGACCAATTCATGCCCTTTTGTTTGTACAATCACTAGTAGGTACAAAATAGCAATACACAATGCAATTGTTCGACCAATACCAGCTCTTGGATTGGACAACTGCTGGTAATTGGTTTTTAAAATAAACAAAATTCAACTGTTCTACCGTTACCATGTCCCAATCCCTGCTTTTCGATTGTACGACCAAACGCAATTGGTTTTAAAAAATTCAACTGTTTCCCTCTCGATCGCATTACTAAACACAAAACTACTTGGCAATACTTCCGCAAAGAACCGTCTTGAACAAACGAAACCCCTCCTCCCCCAAACTTCCCGCATCCACTCGCACACCTCTGGAAGTAAAAATCTTCTAAAACAAATGACTATTTTCTAAAAGGACAAATTTAATTATAAAAGCGGGCTGGTTTCCCCGAACAAGCAATATATTCATACATAAAATAGATGTTGAAAATAATAATCGTGTATATTCTTCCGTTCGTTGTTTAGGTAGGGATTTTATTCTCGAGTTTTATAAAAGCAAATAAAGCAGGTTTTTTAATCTGTCGATGGGAATAAAGCGGATAAAACGTAATTAGTGATGATTTTTTTAAATGTTTCGAAACAAAAACATGAGTTTTTTTGGTAATGCAGTCAACACTTTCTAGTGAATGTAATGTTATAAACATTATGAAATGAAGTATGAAATTCACCTGTCATCAATTTGTCTGATCACAACTAAAAACTGTATACAAAAAAAAAAATCATGTTTTTGATTTGTGAAAAGTAGAAAATTACCAAACAAATAAAAATTATTGAATAAATCCAAGGCCAATTACAAATTTTTTATATAAAGACTTTATACTGTTGGTGTAATATATCCTATTGATTTTTTATGTAGTTTATATACGCAGAATTATTTATGAGAACAATTTTTAAAAACGGTGTATTTTAAAATGAGAAATTGTAACGACTGAATTTTAATTAAGTAGTTTACATCGAAAATGAAACATTTTATAACGTTGGAAAGCAAATTTGCAGAAAAAAAACTGTTTTTATAATAATTAAAAAAAAAAAAATTATATATTAATATTTTTTGTGTTCAAAAATGTATACAACACCAAAGCTTGTTTTTTTTTATTAATATATTTTTTATAGATGCTTCAATTAAGACTAACTTTCACCTTTTGTATAATTTAATTTACTTTAATTCGACTATTTCATTATTGACATTTTAATGGCGATGACTATTAGTTCATAATGAAACAGTTTTATTATAATTTTTCCACTCATTACTTTTTCTACTCGAGCAAATTAACATGTAAAGGACAATCTTTCACACTGAACAAAACGCATAGACTTAAAAGAATGTTTTATTTCGCACTGTAATAAAACATACTCGTTTGTAATAAACAGAGGAAAAATCATTGTAAATCAAATAAAGTACTATACGAAAAATTATGTCTCAATAATATTCATTGATGCTTTCTTTTGTTGTAACCCTTCAAGTGAAGAATTCATGTAAAGTTTAACCCATTAAGTGACTCAATCAACTTTTTAAAATGGTAAACTAAGAGAATAACTTCAGAGCAAAATTGATATAAAAATTATTAATTAATATTTAATATTGTTGCAATTTAATTATTGATGCAACACCCACCACCCACTGGATAAAATTTACATCGCTTGTTATCTTTAATTTACCAAAAAATATATATTTTGTCCAGTGGGCCGTTTCAATCAAATGATTTACAGTACTTAAAGGGTTAAAGAAAGAAATAATTGGGTGTATTTAATCACTGTCCCGATCGCTTTTCGCAGGACTCGAAGCCCTCGATCCAGATCGACTTCTAGATCCTGATTTTGAACGGCTTCTAGAGCGGGATTTGGATCTTGATCGGCTTTTCGATCTAGACCGGGAGCGGCTTTTGGATTTCGACCTAGAGCGGCTTTTTGACCTCGATCGGCTCCTCGATTTCGATCTAGACCCAGACTTACTCCTACTCCTCGATCTAGACCTGCTTCCACTTTTTGAACGAGACCTCGACTTGCTCCTAGATTTCGATTTACTACGACTCCTCGATTTCGATCTTGACTTACTACGACTTCTGGATTTAGATCTTGATTTACTACGACTTCTAGATTTACTCCTGCTCCTCGACTTGCTTCGACTTCTAGATTTACTCCTTGATTTACTGCGACTTCTTGATCGGGAGGACGATCCCGAGGAAATCCTGCGTCTTCTCTTGGATCCTCCTGCTCTGCTGTCCCCACTCTCATCCCCGCTCGCTATCTTTAATTTACCATCATCACTATCATCCTCGCTTGTCGATATCGTTGCTTTCGAAACAATTCTGCTCTTTTGTTTCGCACTCAACCCATCATCCTCTTTCTTGCTCTTGTCCTTGTTCTTCTTTCCTCTTTTATTCTTCGGCTTGTCTGAATCGGAATCCGATCTGACAGGCTTTTCCTTGCGTTTCCTTCCTCCACCGGACTTGCCTTTGCGCTCCTTCCTATCGCCGCTGCGCTTGCGCTTCTTTTGAGGGCGCTCTCGTTCCCTGTCTCCACCACCACCTCCGCCGGCATTTTCAGCCTCGCTGCCCGAATCGCTGACGTACTGGTCTTTCCTGCTGCGTCCACCCTTGGATTTTTTCTCGCTGGGCATAGACGAGAAAACGAGTGCATTTTTCGTTTTTTCCTTGTACTCGATACGCTTCTGGAGCATTTGTTTTTCTGCCGCCTTTCGTTGCTCTTCGAGACGTTTCTAAATAGAATGAAAATTAATTAGAATGGTTGTCAGTATTACAACAAAAAGACTGATTACATATAATATGATCAAAGACTTTTCTCCTCTAGAGTGCTTTGATTTTTTTCTTTATTTTACATTTTGTTGGCACCAGTGAATAAAAACAAATAAAATTAAATCATTATTAATCAAACCAAATTCTTCAATTTGTTAAAATAACATAACCTATAATGTATACAGCGTTTTTTTTTTTACTTTTAGTGTCACTATATTTTTAGACCCAATTTTATAAACATTAAGTAACGTTACTCTTGATATTTTTATTCTATTGGCAGCACTGTCTTATTGATAATCAAATGGAGAGTATCATGGACATCATTTTTTATTCAGTGAATACATTAATTATGCCTTATTTGCGGATTGTAAAATTGGGCCTTAATAAAAATATTCAAAGCACTCTAGAGGAGAAGAAAAGTTCTTGATAGTACTATACTATCAAGTATACATCTTACAAGGCAGACCAAAAAAATGTATTCATCAATATAATAAAATATTAATAGATGTTGCATGAAAGTAATTGTTCATCAAATTTTTCTTTACTACAGGCATCTCTGTAGTTTAGAATGGGTTGCTACTTTAATTCTGTAGTTTTAACTAACCTGTTCTTCGAGCTGTCTCTGTCGGAAAGCTGTCCTTTCATCCGCCTGCTTCTGTCTGAGGAGCCTCTCTTCCTCGTCCACTCTCCTCGCTCTTGTAACATGATACTGAGCCTGGGAGAGCAGATCCTGACACTGCCTCGCCTCCAATCCGGCTAAAGTCACATCATATCGCATACGATCACCATGTTCAGACAAGTAACTGAAATATCTATCAAGAAGAAAAAAAATTATTAAATATTTGACAATTATTCCTGTTTTATTCTTATTTTCTTTAATTTAATCAAAAGTCGTGTGCATAATAACTTACTTTAATGATAAGCCTAATTCGTGTACAGCTTGCAAGACAGTCGTGAGTGTCGACTTTTCATCCTTGAGAATTTGCGTGGCGAGCCTTTGAAGGACCAAGGCAATGTTGTATAAGAGCACGGTGTCCTGTGGTGCAACTCTGCGGGCTCGCAGAAGGACCATTTTGGCCTCCTTCAACTTGTTTGCCTTGAAGTATGCCCGAGCCAAGTACTGCATCACTTCCACGTTGTTGTATTTGAAGAACTTCCTCAAGCAATTTTCGTACTGTAATAATGATGAAATTAAAAATTTCATTTAATTATCGGTAGCTGTGGATATGTCTCGGCCAGGACGAGTTTCATCTTTCAGAGATTACTCGTCCTGGAAACCATGGGTATTGTATTGTCCATATTACCATATTTATAAAAAAATAAGTATCTATTATAAAACGCTTTAGGGCCAATTTTACAAACTTCAAGTAACATTACTCTTGATTTTTTTATTCAGTTAGCAGCACTGTCTTATTGATAATCAAATAGAGAGAATTATAGACATCAACTTTTATTATATTTTAAACAAAAAAATTGTAAAGTATTTTTGATAAATATCAATTTTTCAACTATTTACTTATTGCTATTTAAATTTATTTCATACCATTTGTACAGCACTGACGTATTGTTTCTGTTCCACGTAAATGTGAGCAATGTTCAACCAGACATCACAAAAATCAGCGGTCGCTTCCCTGACTTGGGCAAAAATATCACGGGCTTCGTTCACTGTTCCTTTATGCGCAAGCACGGAACCGATTCCATTGGCGGCCCAAATATTTTTCGGATCGATCTTCAAGACCTGTTTATACATAGACAGCGCCCTCTCTTGGTGCCTTTTGTCCCTCTCCTTGTCTTTGGAAGGCTGATGCAGCATTTGCAACCAAACGTTTCCCAAGGCAATCAATGAGTAGGAATCTTGGGAAGTTGCAGGATTCTAAGTAAGTAAATTAGAAAGTGAAAATAATGAAAAAGTCATAACTTTTAGGATGGATGGGGAATTGTGAACTATATTCTTCACCTTTGAAACTTAAAAAAAAAACACTCATAAAATGTTTATTTTCGAACTTTTCAATGTTGAAAACCAACATTTTTTTTTTAAATTTCAAAAATTATTAAAAAATGTTTCACCACAGGTTAAGTGAGAAAGTGATTAAAATTATTTTCTTCACGAATGAAGAAAAGTGTATACTGACTAATGAAAAAAGTCACCTATAATTTCCACTATGTGGAAGAATTGCTTATTGTAAACGTTTCTTCACTCATGAATAAATTTAATTTTTTTTTGTTTCGAATTTTTAATAAAAAAGTAATATTTTATACACCACAAGTTAATACTCACTTTTAATACTCTTTCAAATTTCTTTTGTCCTGGGCCCCATTCACTTTTCGCTAAATGCAAGTTACCGTACAGAGACCAAGCGTCCGGATGTTCCGTGTTGATCTTCAGAGCCTCTTTGAACCAATCGGAAGCCTCGTAAATCTGACCCTTATCCCTGGCCATGCAGCCCAACCTCAAATAGCAATCGACGTAATTCGGATGTTCCTTGATGATGTCCTTGTAGAGCTTCTCGGATTTATCGAACAAACACAGTGCTTCATTGAGCCTGGCCAGGTTGTAGGTGGTGGTGACAGATATCGAGTTGTAGTACTGGGGATCGTGCTCAGCTTCGGCTTTAGCCCGAGCTAACGCTTCCTCCAGGTTCCGTTTAGCTTCTTCCAAATTTGATAATCTTCGAAAATTCATATAAAGATTATGAATTTGAAAGGAGATAATGCATTTTATGCTAAATAATGTGGGGGAATTATTACAACAGAAATTTTTATTTCAGACATATATACAATATTTGTTAATAAATCCCCCCAAAAAAAAAAAAAAACAATTCTTTTGCTAAGATAGTGGCAATTATTTGCTTGTTGATGCCATTGTGTAGGAGAAATAATCTCTACAAAAAAATTTGTTTAATTTAAAAAAAAACATTGCTTTATTTACAAATAGTGTATTAAGCAGGTTCATCTCTACAAAAAAAATGTATAATTTAAAAAACACCTTGTTTTATGTATAAATAGTATATTAAGGAGTTTTATCAGATAAAATTGTCATTGTAATTGATTATTTTTACATTCACTGTTAATAAGTAGTAATGAGTGAGCAGTTAAAAAAATATCAAAATCACATTATTTACCTGTAATGGAGAGCACCAACGTTATTCAATATTTCAGTTGGAACTTCGGCCTGCACATCCTTTTTCAAAATTTTAATAGCCGTTCCATAAGCATTTAAAGACCCTTGTAAATTGGACTGCTCGAGAATTTGGGCCAGCTCAATCCAAGCCTCGATGTCATCGGGGAATTGCTCTGTGACTTTCTTCAGATGATTCTTTGCTATGTCCCTCTTCGATTGAGAAGTCGAATTGGCATAGAGGGAGCCCAAAATTTTCATGGTCTCATAATTGCCTGGCTGGGCTTTCAAGACTTTTTCAAAACATTGTGCTGCCTACAATTATTATTTATTTATTTACTTACTTAACAGAGGTCATTTCATAAAATAACATATATTTATTTTATTTTATTTAGTCTTATATAACATCGCTATATGTTCCTCTCTACTTCACAGTGTGAGGTGAAATAACATATATACAGAATAAAATTAATTATAATAATAAATAACAATGATGTGCAGATCTAGAACTACTCTGGCATGTGAGGTTCGATTCCAGGGTCTTGTGGGTCTAGTTGTAGTATGAATGGTGTTATTCTCCCCCAATTTTAAATTACAAATATTTGAATTTTATTTACAAAACTTAAGATAAACCTCTCTTACATTTTCTGAATCTCCTCTGTATATATACATCTGCCCTAAACCGAAGTGGGGTAGCACAAATTGTGTTGGAGCGAACTGCGTGGCCTGGTAATAATATTGGAAAGCCTGATCGTAATCTCCTTGCACGTGAAAAGCCCTCGCCAGCTGATAACAACTCTCCGCTCGCATGGCTTCATTTTCCGTGTTGTGGAAAGCATGCAGTGCCAAGTGTTGGACCTTATTGTAGTCTTTCTTGAAGAAGAAATGGTTCGCCAAGTGGTTCAAAACCATCGGGTTCGACGAGTCGATCGTATAAGCCCTGGAAAGCATGTTCACACCGAGCCTGATTGTATCTGGCTGCTGTTGATTTAGCTTTAAGATAGCCAAACCCACCAAAGCGCCGACGCACTGAGAATCCAGTTGTAAGGCCCGCTCGAAAGCCAGCCGGGCTTTGTCTTGATTATTCAATTTCATAAAACAATGACCCATACCTAACAAAAATAGATTTAATAGAAATAGAAAAAATTATTCATGTTATTTAAATATGAGTCGAAAATATTTTTTGTCGAAAACAAAGATTGCCACCCGAATTCGATCAATTACCTGGGAAATTGCAGCAATATCTTATTGCTATGCAACAAGTGTTATTATATAAGTGTACATTTGTTTTAAAGTACTTAGTAATGTAAATCAAAATTTCACAGTAGCGAAAGAGAAAATAATTTATAAATGACATTCTCTTTACTTACTCTTTTTATTTAAATTTAATAACCTTAGACAGTTGAAAACGGTTATATATAGTTTTTAAAAATTATTTCTTACTTTAATCTTTTATTTTAATGTTAGATGTACATTTCCAACACCATGGGCCGATTCACAATCACCTGGGAACGTGAACGGAAACAATAAATCATAGGATTTTTGTGTATCGATTCATATTTGCTTGAGAAGGGGCCTTACGGACTTTCTGTATACGAGTCATTTTCGTTCCCGAACAATTGTCAATCGCTCCCATGTATTCAATTACAATCCACAACTGATTATTTAACAATACTATCCCCAATAAGTAAAATGAACATAAAAAACTTCAAAAATGATATTTTTAATTTTTTTTACATTTTATTCTATGGCTTGTTTTTTTTTTTGTAATGAAAATTCTTACCTAAGCGTACAGCAGCTGGACAATTTGGATTTGTGCGCAATGCCTTCTTGTAGAAAGCCAAGGCACCCCTGTAATCCTTCTTGTTATAAGCGATGCAGGCTTTACCCAACAGCGATGGAATATTGTTGGGCGATTGGTTGAGCACGAAATTGAATTGAGCGTCGGCCTGATCCATTTTATCACCTTCGAGCAAACAGAAGTAAGCCCTTCCGAGTAAATGGTTCTAACATAAAAACCCAACTATTTAAAATAAACAACAATAACTTACCACGACATCAATTAATCTCAAGTGCAGTGGATTTCAGAATTGGAATTATTTTAATCCCACTGAGCAAAACCAACATAAAAACGTTCTGTTAATTTTTAATTGTTACTGGCAAACATTTTATTGCTAGGCACAACATTACAAGAATAAAATTTTCAATTTTATTTTTCGAAAATAAACATAACATAATTGAAACATAATTTGTGAGAATTTTGTTCAGTGGGATATTTTACCATTGATTTCATACAAAAAATTACTCTGGTAAAATTATTTTAAAATCAAAATGATTTTAACCGTTACGATTACCACGTTAATCCATACAAAATTTAAATGAAACCACTATGTTTTTTTACCACTTTTATTTACTATATTTAATTATTTAAAACTTTTTAAAAAATCATAGTAATAGTTTCATTTAAATTTATTTTAAAATGTTCAGTTTTCATAGAGTTAATTTTTTTACAATAAAAACTTGTTTACTGTTAAAATATTTTATCAAAAATAAATAAAAAAAATTAAATACACTCATATATTTATAAAACATAAAATATTTTTATTCATTTACTAGTTTTCAACTTACTTGATCGTACATGATGATTTTATCGGCAGTTGTGTAAAGCAACGTGGCTTTCGTAAACAACTCCCTTTTCCGATCCTTATTCTTCTCCCGATTTGCTTCCTGCACGTAATATGCAGCAAGCATATCGAGAGCCCGCATCTGATCCTTTTCATAATCTCTGTACACGACATTTGCGTCGACTCTCGAAACCTCCAAAATCTTTATAAAGTCTTCGATTTTATTCTGCTTGTAATACTCCACCTAAAGAAGTAAATTGCACTCTATGAAAGCAACCATAAGTCTTGATAATGATACATTGACGTGTTGAAATTCTAGTTGCCGAATAATTTCAGTTATAATTGGGAATTACAAGGCGCTTTGATTTCTTTCGTTATTTGCGAATATTATTTACACAAAAAACAGTGAAAAGTAGTGTTTTATTCGAGTAATTACGGAACAAATAAAATTTAAGGTAAAAATAGATTCCTATTAGAAATTATTGTTAAAATAAAAAAATTCTTCAAAGAAGACAGGAATACAGTGTTTTATTTGTAATTGTTCGAATCTCTTCGTGTAACTCACAACATTTCGGTTCATACACATTGAATTTAAATTGAAAACTAATGTTCGCTGGGGCCATAAAACCCGCAAGAAGAAAACTAATGTTAATAATAACATAATTTTTGTTATAACTTACAGCCAAATTAACCCAGATATTCAACTGAGCGTGTTCCTGCCTCAAAATCCCGAGGACTTCTTCGCCGTCTGGTAACTGATCCAGGTAGAGCTCAATAACCTGTAAATTGTTAGGTTATATTTACGAAACACGGAAAGTTGCCTTTTCTCCCCAAATGAATTTACCTCGTCCGTATCCCGGAGAGGGATTTCTATTGAGCTCGCCATGGTTGTGCGAATTAATCCCGCTCGCGATTTCACATCACAAAAATCACTCGAAATACTCGATAAGCAAACACAAAAACGCCACCAAACACTTCCACAACGCTTATGTGAAGGACATAGATTGTTGTTTGTATAGATTTTGTAGGTTAGGTTACGTAAATTAAGCGCCATCTATCGCCGCGTACATTTAGCTTATTTTAAGTTGGTAGCAATTCGTTATGCTATGCAACCCAATATACACAATTTTAATTACACCTCCATCTATTGTCTTTTCCGTTCAACATTTTTTATGTTGGCGGTACTTGCTGTCAAGTGAGACTCAGAAAGTACTGCCAACGTCTAAAACATAAAATTTATTAAGACCCATCAAGTGCGGCAACACGACAAAATGAAAAAAGCACAAAAGGGCGACAACGCTGAAAAGCGAAATTTTATGATATGTAGTATCAATGATTTGATATTTTATTACAAAAATAAGATACATAGGTTTTCATTGGAATTACAAATTTTAATGTTATACGTATTATTTAATAAAATGTCTCCTCATAAATAGGACAAGTTCGCCTTGTTTTAGTGGACGAAACAATGAAATGTAAAAAAAATAAAGCAAACTATTTGATTGAGTTAGGTTCCCCACATTTCAAACTAGTTTGTAGAAAATGTAGTATAATTCTTAGGAATTCTCCATAAACTGTTTGTATTGACAAATTCTAATAGTAACAGATTTTTTTAAACTAAACTTGTAATAATAATTCACTCAGTTGCAGTATTGAATGAAAAAAGTTATCGTTATTTAAAATAATAAAATACTACTTAAAAATATTGTATTTATTAAAATAATAATAATTGTTATTTATGGACAAGAACGTAACAATTTTTATTGAAATATTACATTTTCAAACACAATCAATTAAATTCTAATAGATTTAAAAAACATAATGGGAAGCATGAAACAAGTACTTGTGCTTAAAATATTGACCATTGGACGCAATGATTTAGCAAATATGAAGCCAACACAAAAAATGTGATTTAAAAAAATTGTGATTATATATAAATTTATTTGAGTTGAATAAAATTTAAATTAGAATATTTTTGATACTTTTCATAAAGCAGATTGAATTAATTTAAAAATAAAGCAATTCTTTTAAAATTATATATATATTAGCATAGTGTTAATTAGATTAGTGAAGTAATCTGGGGGTTAGTTGATTGTAAGCTTATAAAATTTAAATTAATTGCTGAATGTTAACCTCACTTTTCAATACAGTTTTAATTGAAAAAAGGAGAGAAAATAATAATTCGCTAAAAGAAATAGGAGATATAATTCAGGATTTAATTAAAAGCGAAAAAGTGCGTCCTTTTATGTTTAAACCAGGGAAAAAAATAAGACAAGTTAATTTATGCAGAAACGATTTATTACAAAGAGGATTTTTGGATGTTCAACGGATCAATGGTTTTGTATGATTTAAGTAATTTATTTAACGGAAATATAATATATGTTACTATGGAATGATTCTTCTTATTATTACTTTTTGCAAATAATTATTTAAAAATATATATTTTTTAAATTAATAAATAAATTGTAGGTTTTGTTGGCGATTTGAATTTGGCGCCAGTGTGCGCGCTGTCCTTGCGTTTGCCCTTGTGGACCCCGTTTAGCGTTGTTATGAATTCAATATGGCGATAATTAGTGTTGTGTCCGCTAACAAAAATATACTTTTACAACGCCAGTAATTCACGATAACCGACAAATTTCGCCGTGTGCGTGTTGTGAAGAGTTCGGGGCCTGGTGTGTGTGCCGCAGCGATTGCCGAAGAGCCCCCGTCCTGGCGTCCGACGCGTTCCCGCAGCGTGTTTCCATTAATTCATTAGTAAATTGTCGAAAATCGGACGACGGGAATCGTCATTGTGTGCAAACGGCGGGCGGTCTACGCGATATCGCAGGTTTGTATCATCCGGCTGAATGTGGAATCGCGAAAGGGACGCGCCGGTCCCCGTTTTTCGCCAGGCCGATTAATTCGCGGATTATTTAGGTTATTCCCGTAAGCGACGACTGACGTTTGTTTATGCTTACTCAAGCCAAACAAATTGTCAAGGGTTTTGACGTTGTTTCCCCCCGTCGGAATAATCAAAATAATCACACTCGGCCCAAAAACGGAATGCGTGCAGTGATTTTGGTTAAATTCACTATTATTCATGAGCAATTAGCATCCTCATTAAATCTGACCAAAGTGAAGGTGTTGCAACATTTATTCCAAAGCTAGTCGGTTGTTAAATTGTGTTACCATGGTTGCATTAATTTATATTTAAATAAATCCTATTTTACACATTAACTATTTAATTTTAACAAACAACAATAAATTCATTATTTTAATAATTAATAAACATACAAACCTACAAAAATAATACAATAAACACTATATTTATATTTAAATTTATATCAAAAATCATTTAAATTCAAGTAAAATGTAATGAACAACATTTAAGTAGGCTTTGAATAACCTAAGCTTCATTCATTAAAGTCTCAACCAACAACGATGCATTGATCGCAATATGAAATAAAGATTAAATCTAATTTTAAATTAAAGACTGTACAATACAACTTTATATAATTATTTAAAAAATAGGAATCTATAAATTGTAAACTTCAATGCTACTGAAGATGGAATATAAAGTTTGTTTCTGAAATAATTTTAGTGAAATTAAAATAAAGTAAAAGATAGTTAAGTATTTTTAATATGAAAGTAAGAATATTCTTCACAACCATCATAAAATTTATAGAAATACAAATTTTATTAAAATAATTTTTGTTGATAATCAATCTATTTTTTGTATATAAATATAATTTTAAGGCGGAAACACCTTCGGTCGATAGCTAATTTATATACAAAATTTAGGTAATAATTGAAAATATATGTTAAGTGGTAAATATTGTAACTCTGCATAATTTTAAATGGTCGGTAGCCATTTAGTAAGAATATAGAAAATGTATTATACTTAATGCAAATTCTACAATAAAGAATATATATACAAATATAATTTTAAAGGCAGAAAGGATTGCTGTTTTTTTTTTTTTTATTCAAAATCTATTAATTTGAAATTTGATTGTATATTGTATCAAAACAGTAATAAATATGTTTGGTAATATAATTTTAAATTGCATTAAAATCAATCTCTATAAATTTCCCATTGAAAAATATGCTCTATTTAAGTATTTTCATTATAATAATACAATATTTACAACTTGTAAACTGATTAATTATTTGAAGGTTGAAGTAAACGATGGAAAAATACTCGGCTTTATTCTATTATCAAATGATTTATAATTAGCAAAAGCAGCTTTAGTTGTATTGTAGTCGGTTCTTTAATCGATTTTAGTATAATTGTATGTTAGAAATTAAGTAATATAGTGTTTGAAAGTTTTGAGGTTATCAAACGTTGTCAAATATGAAATTGAAGGTTGTATTAACTTTTTGTGCAGGTATGTGGGACTCAACCGTAACGGCAATATAAATCACACGAATATGACGGACACGAGGAGACGAGTGAAGCTGTACGCCTTGAACGCGGACAGACAGTGGGATGACAGGGGCACCGGCCACGTGTCGTCAGCGTACGTTGATCGGCTGAAGGGTATTTCTTTATTGGTGAGGGCTGAGAGCGACGGCTCGCTATTGTTGGAATCGAAGATCCAGCCGGACACTGCGTACCAGAAACAGCAAGACACACTGATAGTATGGTCGGAGGGTGATAATTTCGATCTAGCGTTGAGCTTTCAGGAGAAAGCGGGCTGTGACGAGATATGGGAGAAAATATGTCAGGTGCAGGGAAAGGACCCGTCCGTCGAGATAACGCAGGACATCGTGGAGGAGTCGGAGGACGAGAGGTTCGACGAAATGTCCGATTCGGCTCCTCCGATTGAACTCCCCAGCTGCGAGCTCAGCCGATTGGAAGACATAAGCGAGTTAATCAGCAACTGCCTGAGTTCCCCGATGAGGAAGGAAAAACTAGCGGCGGCAATCGAGAGCGAAGGTTACATCAGGAAGTTATTAAATCTATTCCACATGTGCGAGGATTTAGAAAATTATGAAGGCCTCCACCATTTATACGACATATTCAAAAACATATTTTTATTAAACAAAAACGCCCTCTTCGAGGTTATGTTCAGCGACGATGTCATATTCGACGTGGTGGGGTGTCTGGAGTATGATCCTTCTTGCATAACCCGCAAGAAGCATCGGGAATATCTAAAGCAGCAAGCGAAGTTCCGCGAGGCCATTCCCATCAAGAACCCTGAGCTCCTCTCGAAGATCCACCAGACGTTCCGCGTCCAGTACATCCAGGACGTCGTACTGCCCACACCTTCTGTCTTCGAGGACAACATCCTCTCCACCCTGAGCAGCTTCATCTTCTTCAACAAAGTTGAAATCGTGTCCCTCGTGCAGGAGGATGAGAAGTTCCTCTCGGAGTTGTTCGCGATGCTGACAGACGTGAACACCCCCGATTCCAAACGGCGTGACTTGGTGTTGTTTTTAAAGGAGTTCTGCAACTATGCCCAGAATTTACAGCCGCAAGCCAAGGAGACGTTCTACAAGACATTGACGAATTTGGGGATTCTGTCAGCGCTGGAGATCACACTGGCCATGGAGGACCAGAAGACCAAGACTGCTTCCATTGATATTCTTACGTATATCGTCGAATATTCACCGTCTTTTGTAAGGGAGTATACACTGCAACAAGCTAATAATACAGATGAGGTGAGTTAATATAAATTATTACAAAATAAATAATAACAATGTTAAATTAAAACTTATTTTTAATAATGACTTTCAAATTCGAGATTTCAAGAATTTAGTGTCTTATACAAGCTGTGTGTTTTAGGTTAGGGTGAGATTACTCTTGTGTTATCTTGTAAATCAAGCTTTTAATTTGTTGGTTATGTGAAGAACAAAGTGAAATTAATATACCAAGTCAATAAACTTTTTTTTCTATAATAGTCAAGGATTGAATGACAAATACTTGTGTTTTTACAAAATTCTTCACGACATATAACATAAATCAAGCTATGTGTTTACATTTTGAAAAAAATTCAAATTAGGGCTGATTCATAATCACTCGAAAACGGAACAGAAATGGGAAAGATGAATTATAGGATTTATTGCATCAATTCACTATTGCCCAGGAAGGGGCCTTACGGACTTTCTGTATACCATCCATTCTCGTTTCCGGGCGATTCTGAATCGTCCTTTAATTTTACAAGTTATTATTTAAATGTCACATTGACAATCGATTAAAACAATCGCTATTAAAACAGGACTACAACTGTTTGATTTGCAAACACACCATAAATTTGGTCGTAGTAAAAAAAAAAGCAAATTGTAATATTTTAATTTTCAGTTTGTAGTAATTTTTTCTGCTATATCTCATTTTAGGACCAAATTTTACTTAATATAGTCATAGAACAAATGATTTGTGACACGGACCCAGAATTGGGTGGTGCCGTCCAACTGATGGGCGTGCTTAGGATCCTGCTCGACCCCGAGAACATGTTGGCGCAAGTCAATAAATCCGAAAAGACCGACTTCCTTAACTTTTTCTACAAACACAGCGTATCGATACTTATAGGTAAGTACAAACCATTAATTAGAATTTTTATTATATTGAAATAAATCGTAGCTATAAACATTTACTGTATTTTAATTGAAATTTATATTAAAAAAAAATTGTAATTGTTATTGATTTTTTTGTTTAATTTTGATGTTGAATATTAATATTAAAATATTTTAATATGTTGTGATTGCTTTTTTGTATTGTAATTAAAATAAACATTCTACTTAAAATTCTCTAAACTTGTATGATTGAGTAGTTATTAGAATTTATAGATGGTAGATTATGCATTTCAAGTGAAACTAGATTTTCTCTCGTCAGCCCCACTGTTGGAGAATACGGCGCACGGCGAGCCCCAGAAAGAGGACTACCAGACGGTCCAGCTGTTGGGCTTAATACTGGAACTCCTCTCGTTCTGCGTCGAGCACCACACGTACCACATCAAGAACTGCATACTGAACAAGGACCTGCTGCGGAGGATCCTCGTGCTGATGAAGTCGACGCACAAGTTCCTGGTGCTGTGCGCGCTGCGATTCATGCGCAAGCTGATCGCCCTCAAGGACGAGTTCTACAACCGGTACATCATCAAGGGGAACCTGTTTGCGCCGGTCGTGGACGCGTTCGTGAGGAACAACGGAAGGTACAACCTGCTCGACTCGGCGATCATCGAGATGTTCGAGTTCATTAAGCTTGAGGATATTAAAACGTTATGCTCGCATGTCGTGGAAAATTATGGAAAGAGCTTGGATGATATCTGTTATGTGCAGACGTTTAAGTCATTGAAGTCACGGTATGATCAGCACCAGGATAAACTGAAGGATCGTGAACGGAATGCTTTAGAATCGTGAGTAATTAACAAGAATAAAAAAAAACATTTAATCACTAAAAGAGAATATTAATTTTCAACTATTATAAGCATTATAAAAAGAAAACAATTACACAAAATAAAGATTGCAATTTATTTTTAAATTAGAGTCCCATCGATATTGAGGAATAGCCGGTATCGCCGGGATCAAAGACAGATGGATGAGGAGGAAGAGATGTGGTTCAATGAGGATGACGACTTCGAGGACAATGAGGCGATTGTGCCTGCGGCGACGACGGACATTCTCTCGAAGAAATTGGACACTGACTTGGAGAGTATAGGCAAAATCATCGAGAAGAAGACGGAGACAAATGGGCCTGCCAAGATGAACAACAACTCATCTCAAAAGTCCACCGTCCTCAATAACAACGCCAACAGCGGCACGCCGCCCGTTGCACAACCGCCTGTTGAGAAATCTGCCTTATTTAAAAGAGTAAGTCATAACTTGTATCAAGTTGAGGTCGTATCTTTAATTTAGAAATAAAATAAAAATTCCATTAAAAGCAAGTTCAAATCAATTTATTAATTTAGAAGAAAATTAAAAAATAAAAATGCATTAAAAAAATTTATAGAAATGTCTATAAATAAAAACTGTTTAGATTTAAATGTTATTTTGTTAAAACGAAACAGAGTCTCGTGGATTACGAAGGTGGAGATTCGGATGAAGACGACGAGGACAACGGTAGCACAGAGGTGACGAAACGGCCGCGTCTGTCATAGTATCCGTTAAAACCGGCGACGCAGGTAAGTTTCCTACAAACTCAAGTGTCGCGGACTCCAGAGTGATCTCATAGTGCGATATGTATATCTATAAATATGAACGGTCAATTACAACAAAAACAAACATCAACAGAAAAAGGTTGAAGAAGAATCAACAACAAGTGCGCTAAAGCCACAATCACACACATACACATATAAATTAGATAAATTTTAAAACGAATGGAGGGACTCTTGTGATGGATTTAACCATTTAAAATAAATTTATATTGAAGACAAGTTTTGGAAAACGAGTGAGGGCAACGTGAAAGGACGGAGGGGGAAAGGAGTCGATTTTAAAAATACTCAGAGAGTAATTTCGGAGCGAGGAGGAAAAAGTTGTGTTGTGTGCGTTTAATTAACCGTTGTTTAGTTCACTTAAGCGCGGGGAATAATAATCGCCTTCCTTCCTTACCGGGCTGTTGAAATATAGCACAAAAGATTAAAATAAAATAACGAGAAAAATAAATAAATATGGGATGTAAATTTTCTTTATATATATACATATATAAATATAAAAAAACTTATATATATACATATATATATATAAAAAAAAAATCTCGCAGTTTTTAAAATTTGAAAGACCTCAGAGTTAAAAATTACTTTCTCGGCTGCGAGTTGTACGTTAGCATTTTCACACGCCTGTCGAGCGGAATCTGTGATAATAAAAAAAAGGAATTGGAATTTATGCAATAAGAGTTTGAAAAATATTAAATATATAAATAAGTAAAAGTGTACCATTAGAGTGAGATTATATTTTTAATTCCCCTTTGATTATACAGCGTGTGTTGAAATTGGATTCTTTCCCAGCACACACTGTATTAATAACAGTGTACAATACTTTTAAAAACGTAACCCTTATTGCATATCTCTCCCTTTAAACTTGTATCATATATATATTATAACACGAAAACTAAACGGATTCTCCCCGAAAGGCCTGCGCGCTGGTCTACTTTACCACTATTTAATTGATTAAAATGAAGATATAATTATTTACCGGAATTAAACCCGAAGATGGACGATTGATTGATTGATTGAAGAACGCTTCGTTGATTTTAAATGTGGGGTCCTCGAAAAGCGCTCGGGGACTTATGTGAATTTACTTATAGGCTAAGTATTTAGGTAGATTAGAAGATAGTGTCATTATATCTAAAACAAAAAAAAAGAAATAAAATAAAACAAGTGCGTGTAGTGTCTCAATGAAACAAAAAAAAGAAATGCTTAGATTGTGGAAAAATTATTTAAAAAAAATAAAATCAGAAAAATACTTCGTACTGTTAAATTCTTGTGATAAATCACACTCGGAAGAAAAATTTGTAATTTATTTATTTTCAGCGTTCAAATATCTATTAGTTTAAAGTGAGAGAAAGGAAGAGAGAGAAAGAGAGAGAGAGAAAGAATAAAGTGATTAGCAGTATGAAGTAAAGAGTATATAGACTAAACAAATTTATTCTTAACTTTTATTTTGTATTAAATGTGATGAATAAATTGTATTATTAAATAACTCCTAATTTTCAAACTTTTGTTTGTTGTGTTTTTTTTTTATATAATTCAACACATTGTAAATTTGTAAGGATTAATTTCTTATCGTTTGTTGTTTTGTAATCTTATAACATTGAGTAAAATGGACATAAAAATGTTGCGGCAATATTACATCACCGATTAATGTTGATGCAACATTATTTGTGAACTTTTCGTTCATTGGGGATTATTTTTGTTAAAGTAGCAGGAACCATAAAATTTTATCTAAATATATGATTTTTAATATACAATTGTATTACTCCATTTAAACAAACATTTTATTCATAATTTATTAGTTTTGTTTTCAGAGAGATTTCAATTGATTTTTTTTATATATATATACCATATGATCTCCTCTAGTGTTTTGATTTTAATAAAAAAAATTATGTTGGCAATAAAAGTAATCACGCGCTATAGGTTATGTTATTCTAACAAATTGAAGAATTTGATTTAATAAATAATGACAAATCCCTCCAATGAATACCTTTATGAATCCACCCAAATCCCACCCATATCCCAGCGTATATTAGCCTTAAGTAAAAAATTTGCCAATAATTCTGATAATCTACCCCTTCTTACAAAATTCTGTATTTCCCGTAACCCTAATATCCTTCCTAAATACAAACATCCTACAATCACCATTCATCAATTCATTTGCGCAAATCATCAGGACAGTTCAGCTAGCTAGCATAGATTTTTCTTTAACTTCATCATAAATTCACGACAGGGCAGAAAGACCTCTGGTCGATAGCCCAGACAGACTAACACCTATATGTATTGTTATTATTTATTTTGTTATATTGTTAAAATTATCTATATAGTCTGAATAAAGATATATATATATATATAAATAATGACACGTGACGTTTTATTCACTGGTGCCAACAAAATGTAAAATAAAGAAAAAAATCAAAGCACTCTAGACGAGATAAGTTCTCGATCATATTGTTGATATTTATTTTAATAAATAATTTGTTTTATTACTGTTTTCTTATACAAATACCGGCTGTATACAATCTTTTTCTTATTATATTTATTTTTCTCTTTTTCAAGATATTTTATGCATGGGGCATCAAAACCGAAGCCAACGATATGAAATTAATCCTTCAGGGAAAATCCTTAAATACATCACACACACACACACACATTAATATCCAGAAGGAAATGTAAAATCATATAGACGATTATTTACGTGCAGAAAAAGTGGAAGGTTATTTTATAAATTGTAAATAATGTAATACCTAATTTTATTTAAATTTATTTATGTATTCGATTTACATCAAATAAGAAAATTAAAATAATATTATTTTTTGTATCGATTTAATAATTTATTATCCAACTATCTCATAATATTTGCTAATAATTTTGATTAAACAAAATACTAAATGTATGTAAGGAAAGGTTGCAGTGTTTTGTTTAACTAATTTATTTGTTTTTATTGATGGTTCTATTTTGTTATAGATTATTTATTATTTTGAAAAAAAAAAATACGACACAATAAAACTTGACTTATTTGAGGCTAAATTTACTTAAACAAGTTAAAATTATTGATTATGTTTATAAAATAAATAAACAAAATTTGTCAAATTTTCGCTTTACTCAACTTCTGAATGTTCTTTCTATTCACTTCGAAAATATATTATTGTTGATGAATTAATATGAATTAAAACTTAAAATGAACAGTTAATTGGGGTTATTCCGTACGGGAAATGTTAAATTTAACATGTACTTTATTAATTAAATTCACATTCTATGAATATATATCTCTTACGAAAGCCGCTTAGATTGTGATGATAAACATTAATTACACTATTTGTAAATAAAATTTATTCAAACTAATCATCTGCCTGATGATGCAACTAATTTGGAGAAATAATTGTAGCAATATCTCTACAATGACATTTTATGAAACTTAAAAAATTGTTAATTTACAAATAGTGCATTATGGAGTTTCATCAATTAAAAGTATCGATTAAAGTTGAATAGATTAAAGAAATTTACAATTATTGAAAAGAAGTGATTATTTTCAAATTTATTTCCATAATGGGATCGAAAGGAATGCATCTCTTTTTTTTATAATCTATAAAATATATATATTTTTTTTTAATTCAAGATTTATTTTATTATGAATTTAATATATTCTTACTGAAGTGGTATTGAACCTCGCTTTCTTTTATCCTAATAATGTAAAGTTGTTTTATTTCATTGTAATAATTTTATAGTTTACATAATGAATTTGACTGAATCGAATACATACATGAATGCAAGTGATGTTGTTTAATTTATATGATATATACAAACAAAAAAGTCGGTGAAACTTATACAAATTGTAGAATTTTTGTATCCACCGTGTGTGCAATTGTATACTTTTCACTCCGGACCGAGTGAAATTATTTATTGAAGAAAATAAGAATAAAACAAACAAAAATAACGGTAACTTTTTCAAAATGGCAGCCTAGTTATATTTTTTATACAGTTCATCATTTTGAATAATAATAATAATATTACGACAAAGAGAAAAAAATAAACGCATATGTAAAGGCCATTATCTCCATTTTTTGACAAACAAAAGAAATATGAAATACGGAAACCCTTTCGTTTCTCTTTACTTTTTTCCTTTATATAGAAGAAGATTAATGTTTATATCAAAACAGACAGAAAAAAAATGTAAAATAAAAATTGTACTCGTTATATTTAGGTAATAAATATAAAATTTGATTTATAGTCGTTTCATTTTTATTCATGGTGAAATAATGGTTACCTAAAGATTTTTTCGTGTAAAATAAAACACCTAGCTGTTATTCCGCTTGTAAGGGAAGTCTGAAGTGATTCAAGTAAAAAGAGACAAAAGTGGACATTTTGTTTGTTCTCCCAATCAAGGTTGATTGATGGGGACAACAAACAAAATGAGAATATCTTTCGGGATAGGAGTTAAAAATGTTATTCCACTTTTGTTTTTGAACCTTTAGTTTAAACCAGAGTTTTTCTAGTAATGTCAAAAATCACTGACAATTTTCTCTCGCAATGTATAAATTTTGAAATTATTATTAAACCAAAGTCCATCTTTTACAACAAAAGTATTTGTGTAATTCTTTTAAAATTTTACTTTTGAAACAAGAGCGCAAAATAGAAACCTTAATAAAGACCAAATCAATTCATAAAATTTACCATTTTTTTAAAAAAATATCAGTAAAAACATTTATACAAGATTTTCAATTTAGTAATAACTGGAATCTGAGATTTTTTTAATGACGAAGTCAAAATAGAGGATGATTCACAATCGCCCCAGAATGGAATGGAAATAATGATTTACATGTATCCATTCACAATTGCTCAAAAACAGAAACAATGAAACATGCTATTTACGTACAGCAATTTTCAATCGTTCGAGAACAGAAACTATGAATCATAGGATTTACCTGTATCGATTTATAATCGTCTGGGAAGACTCTGTATATTTATTTATTTAAACGGATTTCCATTACATTAATCAATTAACATAAAATACATAATAAAGGAGAAAAATAAACTAAGAATATATATATATATAAAGCAAATAAAATCAGTATATGATCCATTCTCATTTCCAGGTGATTGTGAATCAGTCCTAGAAATCGGTGTCGATTGCCCAATACAACAATAACATTTTCATCATTTTAACAACTGGAATCAAATTGATTCGTCAAGCAAACGATTCCATAGCCCTGGTTTAAACTAGACGTTATATAATCGTGTATTAACAGTATATATAAGCTAGAGTAGAAATGTATTATTTTATTTCAAGGAATATTTATTAAAAATCATGTTTTTGAAGGGTTAAAATAAAACAAACCTTTTCATATTTAAAAAAAATTTAGACACAAATCAAACTTTCTTTTTCTTTATTTCACTTCCACCTGTTACCCTCTTCTTATGAACCCTCTTCGCCGCTTTCCTAGCCCCCATTTCCTTGGCCTCCTCCTCCTCGATTGTTTTCTTTAACGAGCCAAGCGCTTCCTGGTATTCCTTCACCATTGGTTCCAGTTTTTCCTCATCAACGGAAATCTCCTGCAGATTCTTCTTCCCGGCATGGTCGAGCAGTGATTTGAACCTCGGCATTTGGTCTTTGTCAGTTAGGGTGACCGCCAGGCCAGGCTCACCGGCTCTGGCAGTACGGCCCACCCGATGGATGTAGGTTTTCACGTGTTTCGGGGCGCTGTACGAGACTACACATTTGACCCCGGATAAATCTATGCCTCTCGTTAAGGCATCTGTGCTTACCAATCTAAATAAAAAAAAATGAGATTTTTTTGTTTCAATTCACCTTTGTAAATATTTGTAATTTTAAAATGGGCGAAAATCATATACTAGTAATCGAACCAGGGACTCCTCGCATGCTTGTGTAACACTAAATCTCCAGGGTGGAGGAATTATATATTAAATAAAAATAATTAATATTGTTGTGTTCCTTCTTCACATTTTATTTTATGTATCTATAAAATAAAGTGTGAAGAAAGGATACAACAGTGTTAATAATTTTGATTATACTCTTCACGTAACTTAAAACCAATCATCGAAAATAAAAATTGTTTGAAAATAATTAATTATTTCCACTTTAGCGCTCTGACATTTTGACTTACTTTACATAAGTACTTTAAACAAATGCACTATTTCTATTTAAAAATTATATAAGCAAAAATTATTGAAAATTATCAAAAAAAATCTCTCTTATTATTTTTAAGAATTAAAAGGTAATTTTTATTGATCTTGATCAACCTTAGTATTTACTTACACGTCAATTTTTCCATTTTCGAAATCCTCAATCAGTTTATTCCGGTAATTTGGATTAACAGTTGATCCAATTTCCTCGATCCGTTTCTCCTCCTTGAACAACGACCTCAGGAGAACAGTCAATCTGTGAGCGCTATCCCAAGAATGAGTGAAAACGAGTGTTTTCGTGAGACCCTCTGTTTTTATAAAATCATAAAGCACCAAGGGGCGGATATCAAGGGAGCACAGGATGTATTTCTCTGTGAGCTCTTTGGGTGTGGTAAATTTCCCAATGAACTGCTCGGACAGTTTATCGTCACCGTTTTCAGCGCCCTCTACTATTGAAGTAAAGAGTTTCGGCTGAAAGAGTCCGAGCTTTTGGAGTTTTTCAGGATCTTGAGAGAGGGTTGCCGAAAAGAGGAGCTTTTGTGGAGGCCGGTTTTGCGAGAGTTGTTTTAGATTTAAAAATCTATTGGCGTTTAATGAACCTGAGAATGAAAAAAAGAAAGAAATATTACTTTTTAAATGCTGAAATAATTAATGCATGTGACATACCAATGTGAAAACAAATTTTGATTAAAATTTATACTTCTCATTTTTGCTGCTTCTACCGAGTGATCAATCTCAACTGTCCAGGGTTGGCAACAAAAAAATTCTTACATTACTGTTTCATGTCTGTAAACATGATTCAGCAATTTGTTATTTTTGCCGAACTGTCAGACTTTGTCTTATTGACAGGTTTCTAATTACCATTAAAACATATAAACATAACCTTCATTTGACAGATTCACAATCACCCAGGAATGAGAACGGAAACAGATTGTATATAGAAAGGGCCAATTCCAGATGATTGTGAATCTATATATGTAAATTTTTTTAAATGTTTAACCACCATTCGCGTATGGATAACTAGTTATGGCCATGTAAACTCGAATCGTTGACACATTAAATTAGTCAAAAGATGGCGCTTGCGTCGTTTTCCATTTATTATGATATATAACTCTGTTTTCATTCCCGAGTAATTATGAATCGGCCCTAGAAACTGATCTGGAATAAAATCATGCTAGGCAATCATTCAGTCATCCAAACTTAAATTTATTTTACAAACTCTGGATAGTTAACACTGATCACTCAGTATTTTATTATTAATAATAATAAAAATTATTTATTTTCCAAATATTAATGTAAAACAGCATTACTTTTTTTTTATAAAATAATAATAATTTCAACTCACCATCATTATGTATATGTTTTTCCAGGTGATAAAGCCAGTCGTTTTGAACATTGTCAAGAACCCTGTCGGCTTCATCGATGACTAAGAATTGCAAGTGTTCCAATGTAAAACCGGGTGTCTTTTTTAAGTGATGCACCAGTCTGCCAGCCGTGCATACCACAATGTCCACTTTGCTCGAGTAACCAAATGCTGCATCTTAAGTTGTTTTTTTTTTTTTAAATATACAGAAAATTAATATTGTAAATCAAAACTGTCTTTAATTTAAAACAATCATTATGAAATGCTATAATTTTAATGCCCATTACTTTATTGCAAATAGTTTTGACTACTCTACATTATTTCTTTTAAAACAATCACTAGCACAAAATATGATTTAAAAACAGTAGTTTTTATTACACTGCAGAGTAATTACAAAAAATTACTTAAAATTAAAGAGGCATAGATTTATTTTCGGTTTCAAACAACGTTCCAAACATATGAAAATCTTGGTTAAAAAAAAAAATTAAATAATTTAATTTATTTAATTAAAAAAATTATGTAAGTTTAAAAGGAATTGATGTATTAATTTAAAATAGAGAGGTTTAAAAACTTACCATTAGACACCAACTGTACCTGCTCCAACTCGAACGGATTATTCCCAGTAATACAACCAACACTCAAACCCGTATCGGCCGTGAACTTCTTGAAAGCCTTGAAAACCTGTTGGGCCAAACCCTGCGTTGGCAAAATCACCAAAGCCCTGACTTGTTTCGTGAAGTTGCCCTGAAGGGCCTGCACGATCGGGAGGACGAAGGCCAGTGTTTTCCCGCTGCCGGTCGGAGCCGAGACGCAAACATCGTTCGGCTGGATGCACTCCCTGATTTTATTGCACCTCAACAGCCACGGGATCACTTCCGCTTGTACTGGAAACAAATACTTGATCCCGGATTCCTTCAACTTTGTACGAAGGCTTTTGTTCAATAGTTTCAGTTCCGATGTTTTCGTCTGCAGGTTTTGCAAATCCACCGAGATTACAGTCGGCGCTGTTAACCATTTGGGTAAAACTCTTTTAACCTAGAAATGAATTATTGATTTATAAAAGGTTTTTTTTATCCGTAACCCTACACCCATATGGGTAGAAAGGGTCATTGAATATATATATTTTTATCCGTTATTAGGACCAATTAAAATTCGCTCAGGAACGAGAAAAATGAATCGTAGGTTTAACGTGTATCCATTCACAATTGTCCATTGTTTGCTTGTATACAATCTGTTTCCATTCCGTGTGAATCGGCACTTCATTGAAACTTGTCAAACAATTACTCCGCTGGATACAATTTTTATTAATTATTTTCAAAATTCTATTCCTATTAATTAAAAATAAAATACTTTGTTATTCACTTGTTTTACTAAATTGAAAAATGTACAGCGAAGTGAACGCCTACTTTAATACACAACAATTCACCTCTGTTTTCTTCTTAAAATTCTTGCTCCCCAAAATTGTGAATCCCTCCAAATCTTTCTCGTTAGCCACTCTTTTAGTCCCAGCTTCATTTCCTTCCTGCTTATTTTCAGCCTCGTTGAAAAAACTGTCTTTAGCCAGAAGCCTCTTCTCCTCCCTCCTGACTCTTTCCCTATGGGCGATTTCGTATCGCTCCTGCCTCTTGAGCGCCCTGTTTTCTTGGTTCTTCTTCTGGCGCAACTTCCTCTTCTCAACTTTCTTGAGCAAACTCAGCAGTTTCTGTCCTTCGGAGAATTGTTCCTCCTTTTTGATGTCTTTCTCTGCGTTCTCTTCAACAGGTTCTTCATTGTGGCTAAAATTTAATATGATGAAATAGTTAAACTTACAAAATTTCAGAAAAATAAGGTATATTATGTGTTTCTCTAGATGTATTTCTATTCTGTGAAATATTATGGCTGATTCTCAATCGTCCAGGAACAAAACAGGACAGAGCATATACAGAAACAATCGCTTGAGGGAAAGGCCCCTTTTCCCAGAGAATTGTGAATGGATAAATATAAATCCCGTGATTCATCGTTTCCGTTAAATCGGCCCTTAGTCAATAAATAATTATAAGGACCGATTTACAATAGAACGAGAATGGATTGTGTAGATAAATCTATATTAAAAAAGTTTCACAGGAACATTATGTATAAATCACATATCCACAATATTTGTTGGTGAGAATGTGAAGTTTCCTGATAAAATATAATATTTTATTATATAAATTATATATTTATTTAATTTCGTGATAATTATGGTTTAAATGAAACTATAGTGGTTTTTAAAATCCATAAAACAATATTTAAACTCACCGATTAACTACAAACAAATCCATTTTAACACTCCTCGTTGCAACTATAAAAGCACGTAGCTAGTGTTTTTTTAGGTTATGTTTATCACATGCTTTCATTATTTAAAAATTTGATCATTTTCTCATCGTTTAGTAATTTATTAATTATTAAATCTTAATTTTTATTGCACGCTTCAATATATTTATTATATAAATGCAAATATAAAATAATAATTATGTATTAACCGTGAACGGTTTTAGCTATAAAATACTACTTCTATTGATTGCTAACCATTTACGGTAAAAATATTTATCAATGATAATATATTTATAGATGCATTCATAGATAATGATGGTTATCAAACCATTAACGGCAAAAATATTAGTTCGTGACAAGCTCCAGAGATGACGCTTCTCGTTAGTTTAGGTTTCTTCCAAAAGATGGCGCCGATGAAAAAAAATCATAGAATATATACATATTATTTTATAGAAAGTGATTTTTTTAATAAATTAACAAATTAAGATAATTTCTTCACAAAATTAATTTAATTTAATACATACGTATTTTAAGCGGCATGCACAAATTATTAAAAACGCTTTTACTTAATCCGTATATTTAATTTGATGTATTTTAATTGAGTGAAGAAAATGAGGTAATTTGAATCTTGAAGTTATTATAAGCAATTATTTATTTTCAAATAATTTAAATCAAAGTTCCTAAAACGATAGGATTAAAGGGTATATACATGTGCAAATTTGTTATTGGTATTGAGGAAGATTATTTTTAGGGTAAAGAAAACACTTGATAACTTTATTTATTTTAAAAAAGCCTTTAAATTTTTTCTTTCTGAAAATGCAAAACGAAGTGAACGAACAGATGATTCTAGTTGTTAGGGTAAATGTTTAAAATTGTTTTTATAAAGTTTGAAAAGAACGTTTCTGTAATAAGAGTTTAAAATTCATAAGGCAGAAAGTACTTATTCACAAAGAGGGTGAGTAATTGAATAATTTACATTTTAAATAAGGTTTATCTTATAATTGTGTTCAATATTTACATAAATACGCCCTTTTCCTTAAAAAAAGGACTTGAATAAATACATAACACGTCCGTCCAGCAAATTCCGCGAAATTCTCTATCTTCCCGTAGCGCAAGCGCGCTAGGAGCCCAAAGCAACGCATTTCCGTCGACGCGGTGTGCTTTCCCGTGCAGGTTTCGACAAGTCTTTATAGCCCCGTTCCGCAAACGGTTAAAGGCCCCCCGGTGCACGCCCTCGAACCGTGTCAGTAAAATAGTCAGTGAGTGTGAGCCATGAATTCCGGAACGCAGGCCGTCATGTCGGAAATAGAAAAAGGTGAGGTGCTTCAATAATTCGACGGCTTTGGTTTTGTGTTAATTCAGCAACAGGTGTTTGTTGGCGTTTTCGCGGAGATTTGTTTATTTCTTTATGCGTGGGGGCTGTTTGTGATTATTGATATTCTTCGAAAAGTGGAAAGTGTTGTGCAGAAATTTGTTAAATCCCCTCGGATTTGGATTGTGTTAAAGTAGGCGTTAACGACGTTCGGCCATTTGTGCCCTACAGACTTAACCTTATCGAGTGCATCTGGTGCGTATTTCTTTTCTTAAAAACCACTTTGGAAAACGATCTTTCATATAAATATAGGTGGTTAAAGTTCGTGCATAATTTTGATAAACAGGCGATTACAAATGATTAATATAGCTGTTTAAGTGGAGTTATTAAGGTACAAAAAGTGATTATAAAAATATAATATTTGTACATCCCTTTTTTTTAACTAATAATTAAGAAACTTAAGCTTGTTAATTATTGGATTGTAAGAAGAATAACAATTCAATGAAAATTAAATTATAATTTATTTATATTGTATGTATTGTAATATTAATTTGTTACATTTAATATTTCTGAAAATAAAAAAAGTATTGATAGCATAGGCTTTTACATTATTATTTTAAATTACACTTTTACTTTAGGCTTGTTTGTTTGTACTGCAGTAAGTTAAACTAAGTGCAAGTTTATGACATCACTCATAATGATTAAATTACTTTCTATACAGAAAATGTAAAAAGTGTTACACTAGTTTATATAATGAACAAACCCATAACATAACTGACTTATTTTAATATATTTTAAGGATTTACTCTTACTTACTATTTTGTTTTTTATTTTTAGGAATGGAAAACCGTATGCCGTACTACAAGTTCGAGTATCCTCCGTCGGCGCCGTCCGAGGAGGATACAGAGAGTATTTATAGCATACAGGACAAGGAAACTGGTAGGGACTCGCACAAAATTTACCGAGTGGTGGGTCGACACAGAAATTTTGGATTCTTTTGTAGACTTTGTCCAGGACTCGTCGGACTCCGAGGTTGCCAGCAGCGATGAAGTGGAGGTGTCGCTCGAGTACGATGTGGCCAGCCTGTCCGAGGACGACGAGAATATGGACGGGTTTCTGTCGTCCAGTGGCACCGAGGTAAATTAAATAACAACGAATGAAAGATTCAGATTTATTTTTTTAATTTTATCGAGATAATGGCAATGATTGAATAAAAAACATACATTTTTCACAACAAATAATAATATAAAGTAAGTTTAAAATTAAAACAAATTAAGCTTATTTGTGGTAAAAATACATAGCTTTATATTTGATGATTTCTTAATATTGTTAATAAAATAATAATAATAATAAATATGTATCAGGACTACCATGAAGTGGCGATAGCGGCTGTTCTGGTGGATAGTTCTCTGGAGGCGTGGGCGACTGACGGAGAAACCTCTGACTCGAGTTCGGCGGGCAGTGGGGACTTTTCCTTTGTGGAGATGCGGAAAGATTTTTGGACGTGTGTGCAGTGCAAACTGCAAAAGGACAACCCCCTGTTCCGGTATTGCGACAAATGCTTCCAGGTTAGCTATGAAGAAGCGCTTGCGGCACGCGATTCGACTAAAATTGCATTAATCCATAAGTCACATTTTCGACAAGACCTTTCACTCTACTCAAGAATGTACAAAAATTGTAATACAATTACTATTAATTTAAATATTAAAGAAAATTGTGTAATTTGTTGAATTTTTCATTAACAAATGGGTAAAAATAATTATAAAAACCCACTGAACAAATTGTTCACAAATAATCTTAAACATTAATGTAACATTGATGCGGTGTTTTTATATCCATTTTGCTCAGTAGGAGTTTTTTTTGGCTTAAAACTAACTAAAAAATCGACAACGAAGTTGGCGTTGGAAGTCTCGAGTCATGTCTGTGCTAAGATCACACGCGTGACTTGTCAACATGACAACCACTACTTCACGCTTGCGCGTGTGATTTTAGTTCAGACATGACTTTAGATTTCCAATGCCAAATTCGTCGTTGATTTTTGTTATACAATCTATATTAGATTTTACAAATTCTTGTAATATATTTCAATCGAGCAACTGGAACCGAAGAAGGAAACAAGAATAATCCTGTCTTAAATAGATTCCCCTCAGAATTCCCTTCAAAAAAAAAAGAAGGCCAGCTGTTGAAAGGGCCTTATTACCGCCGCTCGCTTATCCCCGTGACTCATCCCATTGAAATGCATTGGGTATGAATCAGCCTTCCGAAACAGGAATGGACAAGCTCTTGTTATTATTACACTTTTTGTCAACCGCCGAACATGTGACTCATGGACTAAAATGAAAAAGACAATAAATTAACATTGCACAATCTGTTGATATACTCACGATGATTATATTAACATTGCACGATTGGTTGAGCCGATTGAAAAACGACTTAATGCAATTTTATCAAAAAGGAACTGATTGTGCAACAAGTAATGGAAAAAAGATTGTTTATTAAAAAAAAGCCGGTTAGTCTATTGTGTTTAAAAAAAGTAATTTATAATGCAATTTTATGCGAGCGATAAATAATAATCAGTGTGGTGTTCAGGACTTTTTGTATGTGTGGACATTGGCAACTTAGTAGTGTGTTATTTTTTTTATATATCACTTTTCCCTTATTAATTACCCATACTTAATTGGGGTTTATTTCCGGATATGATTCACTGAAAACCAGGTAATATTATTTCTTTATATTTATATAATATTTCTTTATGTAAACACATTTTTAAATTTACAAGATGTCAGAAGATGAAAAAGAATTAATTTTAAAAATGTGAATCACTATTTTATCATCATTAGATTTTTGACCATTATTATATTATAATTCATATTAGTTTAAATTAATGAAAAGTATTAAGTTTTATATCACTTTAATAAAAAAAAGAAAAAGAGGAAAATGAAGGTGGTATAAAACATAATACTATATATACACATCATTATTCAGATAATTTTAACAATATAACATGAATAATTGCAACACATGTAGGAGTTAGTCTTCCTGGGCTATTGACCAGAGGTCTTTCTGCCCTGTCATAATACTATTATCATTTATTTTTATTATTTTCAAATACTTTAGTTTACTTTTATAGAAACACAAATAACTAAAAGAACAGTAAAAAGTCAATTTTATCAAAATATTCTAGGGTATGCTATAAAAAAAACAAACAAAAAAAACATGTGTCATTACTAACACAGTTTAAGTGAGTTTTGTATAGAATATGTATACTTAAAGGTGATTTGAGCCATAAGAGACTACTGTCTGGTCGCGGTACCCACTCATATAGAATATTATTAAGGCCGATTCACATTCGCCTGGAAGCGGACCAGGAATTGCCAAGAAAAACAGAAAAGCCGTAAGTCCCCTTTCCTAACTATTTTGAATCAATAAGTGTAAATCTTCTTTCTTTCTTTCTTAATCTTATCCTCTTTTACCCATATTGGGTGTCGAGAGTGTAAATCTTATGATTTATTTTTCCCATTTTCATTCCGTTCTTGGGTGATTGTGAAACGGACCTTACATAATAATTTAAATTTAACATTAATTGTATGGTCACCTCACACTGAGAAGTAGAGAGGAACATATAACGATGTTATATAAAACTAAATAAATAAAAATTAATTGTACGGGTTGACCCTGATTAAATTTGCTTTTTATTGTGGTTAATTATTTGTGTTTATTCATTCCTCTAATATTATTTTTAATTATTAGTATTTATTGAATTAATCCAATTTATTTAATAAAATGTTCAACCACCATTTATAGCCTAGGGATATGGTTGTCTACCTTGTAGACTCGAATCGTCGACGATGTCACATGAAATTAGTCAAAAGATGGCGTTTGCGTCGTCTTTTATTTATTATAATCCAATTTACTTTTTTCATGGGACCTGTTCTCATTTTTTTTTTAAATAAAAACTGAAAAATCATAATAACCGAGGGATTACAATATTTTTTTTAATAACTTATCATTGAGTCGTAAAACAATTCCTAGTTTGTATTTCAATAATGAAATGTAGGATTAAAAAGTTTCGATAAAATCCACAGTTTATAATTTTTTTTATTTAATTGTAGTCAAAAAATCCCCTTTATTATTATTATTTTGTATTTTATATTTACACTAGGTATTTTTTTTAAATTTGGTTTCATTATCTCTGAAATCTCTGATTTTCATTGGAAAAACTTTATGCTGTATTATTTCATCACAAATGCAGTGAATTATGTGCCCTAAATTTGATTAAAATCTATCACAATGTAAAGTTTTTCCATTGTAAGTCCCTATGAGGCCTAATTAAAAAAAATGTAAATTAATAATATACATTCTTGAGATTTCTGTATATTTATATAATCTTTATTTATTCAGCATCTTGCTATATGATAACATAGAGTAGTAGAAAATATTTGGAGTAGATGAAGGCATATCCTGGAGATTGTTGGGGACGCTGAATGGGCTGGGGGAGGAATCTCGATGGGCTTAACACTTCCCAAAACAAATCATTTCAAAAGCCCTTTCATTTATGTCAATTGTATTTGTATGCGAGATATTTTTGGTTGTGTGAAGTTGCCGGCCCCCAATGAGTGCTTTATTTTTTATTGTTCTTTTTGTGAAATCGAGAGTTCATCTTATTTTTATTTTGTGATAGCAACGGTGTTGGCAATGCAAGACAAAGAAGAGCTACAAATGTTTTCCATTGTGTGAAAACTGTTTCAAGGTGCGTTACAAAAATTACAAATTAACACAATCACATCCATCCAGAAAAAATCATCTTTCATCATCATTTTTACACAAGCACTTAAATCATTAATACACACACATAAATCATTAACACACACACATATAAAATTGTGTAATTATTTAATCAATTAGATTTAGTCAAGTAATTACAAATAATATTTATTTAATCAATTTCTAATTAGAATTTTGTTTAAATTAAAGAATTTTATTACTTAATCGATCCAAATGCATTCATTGATTACTACTACAACTCTTTTAATGTGATAATGAAAAGTTAAAAATTCTTGAAATTAAAGCCTTTAAAATAAAAATCTAATATAGATTTTATAGAATATGAGAAGTAGAGAGGAACATATAACGATGTTATATAAGTCTAAATAAAATAAAAATCAAGTTGTTTAAATAAAGTGAATCACAGTTTTATTTAAACTTAAACAGTAGAGGTCTCTACTTCATTATAGATTGTTTGTATCATAAATAAATACATACTAAATGTAAGTTAAAATTCAGTTAAACAAACATTTTTCAAGATAATTCTCTTGAAATTTATTTTAATAATTCAACTTTGCTTAATTATAAGCATTATTTTCTTTGAATTAATTTTTCTAATCGATTAAATAATTACACATATCATTAATTGGCACATTATTGTTCACCTGAATGTATGAACTGAAAAGTTAATTAGATGGCATTTTTTCAGATTATTTTTGTGGAGTACTGCTGGAGCATGGATAAAACCAGTCTTAAATCTTCATTACAATTATTTATTTCGATAACCAGCATATAATTTTATTGCACAACGCTCATAATTCTAATTTGAAAAATGAACAAATTCATTATCAATCTTATTCTAAGCAATATTATTGAAAACTGTGTTGGGTTTGTTCATGCATACGGAATTGCAGCACTTTTTTTACTATGCACTGTGAGCAATGGAAACATCAGAAACTTGTTCTTTGTAAACTTAAAAGGATAGTGGTAATTCACTTTAAGTTTGCTCTAGACAACCACAGGTTTTTTTATTGGTGGGTCATTTATTAGGTAAGATCTATCAGTTAATTATTTCTTATTGAAGTTATATTTAATGTAGCGAAAATCGGGTTAAGCATTTTTATCTTCTTATTTTCTTAAGGCTTTTAAGTTTTATCTGCTAACTCCAAAATAATTTTTATCAAAATTCGACTGATGAGAAAAAAGTGTCCCAAATATTTCTATTATTTCTGATGTTGTTTTAGTCAAGTGAGGATTTGATTGAGTATTCTAAAATAAATCTGAAGCAATGCCATCTATTAATAAATGTACAAACTTTTCTATTCATCTTCAAATATCACAAAATTAAAATATTAACTGAACTCTCATCCACTTTCACAAAATTCAATAACAAACAATACTCTCTTTGTTGAGAGAGAGAGAGAGTTGAAAAAACATCCAGAGCTGTGTGCGAAAAATCCTGCATTAGCGCGCGTGCTTTGTTGGGTGGGAAAATTTAACCGAGCATGATTGTAGGTAAGAAAAACTTTATTCCCGCCACCCCCTCGAGGCAATAGGAAACGAAAGCTGGAAAAGACGGCACACCCGCGCGTCCAACTGGACACCCTCCAGACCTGCCTGAAAAACCTAAAACAGGACCCGGCACAAAATTCCAACGAGGGCCTGACCGGCTTGGACTTCAACAAAATCATCGTCCCGGAGCACCTCAGGAGGCGAACCACAACATCGGAATCATCGGACACGAGTGACGAGCCCCCGCGAAAGTTCCGGCGCACCGAGGCGAACTCGGAGGCGGTGGAAAAGTCCGACAGCGGGTTCAGCGAGGTCTTCAAGAAATCCGACGACGCTCGACCCGACAGCCGACTCTCGGAAGCCACGCAAAAGTCCGAGATCTACTCCTCCTCCCAGTCGGACATTCTCTCGCAGCCTTCCAGCTCTTCAGGATCCGTCTTGAGCAACCCTTCATCAGATATACAACAAGGTAAGGACTTATGCATCATGTGCAACGCGCAACCGAAAGACGCTGTCTTCATACACAGCCGGGTCGGACACATGTGCTGCTGCTATAGTTGCTCGATGAAGACGTGGAGAATTAACAAAAAATGCCCCCTGTGTAACTGCAAAGTGTCAAACGTTGTACAACTATTCACTGTATAAAAAAAATTATATATTTATAAACAAAAGACTCTTTATCGAAATTGTAGGAAGCTTGTGGTGTACAGAATATTTAATTTATTCACATTTATTTAGAATCTTACTAATTTAATTGAATCGAGTACAAATCTATGTTCTTTATTTGTGTCAATTTTTGTTTTTCAAACACAATTTGTTTTTTTTTTTTTTCGGTTCCTTCTTCGATAACCGAAGAAGCAGAATTCAAAGGTTTTGTGTTTCGCGCGTTTGAGTTATGTACTTATTATACCTGTCACGGTATATTCACATCAATTAGTGTTTCACCTAATTTTTAAGTTAGGTTTGAATTTACTGGTTTGTTTTGTTTCTGAACTGATGTTTTATTTTTTTTTACTCTGGAAAAAAAAAAGAAAATTCTTATGTTAAAAGATCCTATAGAGGCGTCCTTATTGAAAACGGAGTTAATATATTTATTATGTCTATATTTTTGTATATGTGCAATAAATAATAATAAAAAAAAAAATAGAATAAAAAATAACAAAATAATAAAAACTTTGGGAAAAAAATTCAACCAAATTAAAATTGTCTTTTTTTAATTAGAATAAACCTTCTTTTGTGAAAGAAAATAGAAATTGTTTTGTAAAGTGTTGTTGTTGTTATATAAATTCGAAAATAATGACAAACATTCATAACAGCAAATTTTGTTTACAAACATTTACCTTTTCCTTAACAAAAAAAAACAACAATTAATAACAATTAAAAAAAAATCCTTTTATTATATAAAAGTGAAGTAAGGAATAAAGTGGTTTTAATTGTGATTAAAATCTCTTCACATAAATTAAACAACTAGTAATTAATAACGGATTCACGTTGTAAAAAAAAAACATGTCAATAATAATAATGGATTCAAAGTCGTAGTTATTTAAATGTTCTTCTGAAACATGTTGTTCTTAATGAGTAATATCAACCAAGGGTTTTAAACATCTCATAAAAAAAATAAGTTTAACTTAAAATTTTGTAGAAAAACTAAACAATGTTTATGTAATGTTTTATGTAATAATGAAATATAAACGATGTTTAGTATAGCAAAGCAAATTATATACTGATGGTGATTTTTATAAAAAAAGTAAATAACATACTCTTGTTAATTATATCTAATTTGCCGAACAACAAATATAGGAACTATAAATAAAACATTGGAAAACTGTAATTTTCAGAGGCAGCAAAATTGTTTTTACTTTAATTGATGCGAACCTTTTCCAAGAAAATAAATAAATAATTGTATGTGATTTAAATCCCCTACACCACCATTATGGTAGATGGGGATTTTAGATTATATATATATATATGATTTAAATGAATAATTTAAAAACAACCGGAAAAATATAAAATTATGTTAAATCTGATTAATGTAATCAGACTTAATAATTTTATATTTTTTTGGTTTCCACACGGTTTTTGTCACACAAAGTACGGGAATTGTAAACATTTCAAAACAAACAGTTTATTATTTTCAACACCTAGCTCTTATGAGGTTTATCTAAGGCCGCATTTATTGTGGAACAGCACGATGCTGCATGCAACATACCTTGAAATAATCTCATTTTTGGTGTGTGGTTTCTGTGATTGGTAAAAATTGGTGTAATCAGACCAATGAGGTTCATCTAAGGCTGCATTTATAGTGGGACATCATGATGCTGGCTGCAATGTATCTTGAAATACCCTAATTTTTGGTGCGTGGTTTTTGTAATTAGTATTTCGGGTGTGTGTCTGCACCAAAAATTACTTTCAATCTAGCATCGTGGCAGTTCCACTATAAATGCAGCCTGACTTAGTTCACATTTTATGTGGAATCTGCCTTTTTAATTTACATGAGCCATATTTTTTTCTATTGGGTGTGTGTGTTTGCATATATCTCTCTCCGGGTATGTGGAAGGTGTGCTGGGTTTGTTAATTTTCAGTTCGATTTTTATTTTTGTTAAATAACAGGTTTATATTCATATTCAATCATATATTTTGTTTCAACTATCAAAGGATGCCAAGGTAGGTCAAGTAATAAAGGTGGAATTGAGTTTTCTTCTTTTAATATAAATCCGTAGTTTTATTTTGTTTTTAACAATGAATAGAAGTAAATGTTAAGTTTAATGTGTACGTTATTTATTCTCATCACTGTCTAAGCAGCTTTTGTAATAAATATATATTCATAAAATGTGAAATTAATTAATAACGTACACGTTAAATTAACAACAAAGATTCATGATTTAAGAAATGCTGATTGGGTTCGACTATTCGTAGAAATAACAGAAATAATTATATTTTCATATTTGATTATTTTCAAACAAAATTCAATTTAATAACAATAAAGACGGGCAACAATTAAATATAAAAAAATATTTCTTAGGCGATAAGACCTTTGGTCGATTGCCAATTCCAAATAATAGTGTTTTATGTATAATAACATATTTTAATTATTATATAGACTGTATGTTTTTTTTTATTTTTTGTAGTTTTAAGGAATTCATATTTTATAATAAAATCGATAGAATTAATATTAAGACACCACTTGCATTCCTTTTTAGCGACTGGCCTTTTTTATTATTATAAAAAATGTGATGCAAGTCTATTGATTTAAAAAAATACGATTTACTACAAGTTATATTCTGGTTGTGATTACAAATGCCTCATTAAGCACAACATTTTATCGGATTTATCATTACGAAGGTATATAATATTTATTTAATTCATAATAAGCCGTTATGTTCAAATAACTTCTACGGTGGTTGGGAGTTATTTGAATGGAATCGCCCATTAATAATAAATTATAATTGGATTTTGTTATAAATTCTTTCCCAGTTGGTTTGAAGTTTATATTTTTGTTTTCAGTTTCAATCAATAAACAATGTTGCGTAATTAATTAAATTTTGTTGCGAGCATTCAGAAAGTCACAAAATTCATTTATATTTTTTTCGAATGATCACCGATTTCAACTGTCCTTTTTGAAATCAGTGATGATTCGAATACAAAAAAGTGGATGTCAGATTTTGTGAATTTTTTTGCTATAATTTAAAGGTAAATAAATATATATATATATATATACACGTTGCAGGTTTTCATCAAAAAGGTTATTTATTTTATTCTAGGATTATCAGGTTTGTATTTGTATTATTAGTTATTTATTTTGTACATTTTTAAGTTATTTGATCAATTTGCTGTGAAAGACAAGCGTAACCGAGAGAGAGAGAGAAGGGAGGGGTGGTAGTAAGTTTTATGGGCTTAGAGGGATTCAAACATCAAATTTCATGTTATAATTATAAATCTCAGATTGTAACCCTTTAATTATGACGTAAAGTAAGGAATAAACCCCGACACCAATTGGTAAAAGGGGACATCGATTATATATATATATATATATAAGTAAGGAATAAATGATTTCTTTCCATTTAAAGTTTTGTTTGTGGTGAAAAATTGCACCAGTTTACTAAAAAAACATCCATATCCATATTATTAATCTTCTTCACCTAAAGAAGTTACAGCATAGTGAAACAATTGCAGTGAAATTAAATACAAATTTGTTGAAAATCAAAAATATTTTATTTATCCATTTATTGAAGTAATCCACACGGCTGTAATTTTAAAAGTCGTTTATTTTTGAGATATAATCCAAATGAAAACGACACATTTCTCAGAAGCAATTAATTGTAATCTTAAATTGATTTATTGAAACACGTTTTTTGTAATTATTATTACTTCAGTGTTTTATTATTTAAAAAAATATAATAAACAATTTCATAAAGAAACTCAACAAATTATCATCATTACTTTACTGATTTATTACTTAATTTATAGTAAACAATTTCGCAAAGAAATACAATAAAGGCCATGGCTAATCCAATTAAATGCATTTGGAAAAATATGAAAAGCGAATCCAAGTTGAGTTTTTCGTAAGGTTCATTTAGCGCTGATGAAATACTCGGTTTATATTTGTTTACAATCTTATGATAAATTCCGACTTCCATTAATCTGTTTAAAAAAACATCAAACATGGCGAGAATGGGCGACCCTTTAATAGCAAGCAATCTCGTTTCGCCTCTAGCCAGCAACGGGAGCGTGAATAATTTATCGGAATTAGTTAAATAGTAATAGACGTTTTCGTTTATGTTAAGAATTGCTGCGTTTTTATACAGGGTTAAGTTTTTTAAAAAATCGATTGGATTGGAATGTTCTTTTAAGCGACGTAAAAACGCCTTTTCGAGGGTTTTTCCTTGAAAGCTCAACAGCACCTTCATACGGCCGTGACCGATTATTATCAAATTACTAGCGGCCAGTTTTTCGTAGCTGTTGATTTGATCATAGCTGGGTTTTGCTAAAAATGAAAACAGCGACGTTTCGTAGGCGCTTGAAATTAAAAGCGAAGCGTACACCCAGGAGATGAACAAAATTTTCGAATGATTCCTAAGCGGCATCCTTACCGATTTCCCCAATAAAACTCCGAAGGTATTCAAAAAGGGGCTTTGGAAATCCCTCGCGTCGATCATTCTGAAAAAGCTGGTTGCTATGATTAGGGTTATTAGTGTGGAAAGGAGTAAAATCCATAGGGTCCGGGAAAATATTTTCACGGCAACTTCGATGTTTTTCAAGCGCTCCCCAACCGGAACGGTGATCCCCATGCTTGTCCTTAACCAACAAATCGAGGGTAAGAAGTCTTTGTAGTAATACTTATCGCCTTGAACCATGCTGAAATGCCCATCGGTTTTTCTATCGAATAATTTTTCCAACCCCCCAGCATAAGAACTGTTAGCGTGTTTGGTACTTACATAAAACGACGATAAATCGTAAATTATCCTCAGATTGAATCTCTCCACGAAGTATTTAAACATCTCGACTTCTGAGCCCGGTTTTTCCGGGTCGTTAATATCAATAACCCCCGGCGGGTTTGAAGTTATTGTAAACGTGAAATTACAACCGGTGAAATTATTTTCTTTCTTGTGATAAACTTGAAAAATTTCATCCGATTTTAACAAGATCCGACTTTTCGTTTTTCTAACGCAGTTATCTCTATATAAATTAGTCGTGTATAAATCAAAATTCTCATTCAAAACAACCACCCTAGTAACACGGAATTTCCACAAAATATCGAACACGCCGGTAAGGTTCTTCCCGAAATACACAATCAAGTATTTCTCGAAAGCTGTGAAACCTAAACTCTTAACGCTTTCAAAATACCCCTCCAAAACTCCGCTTGAATCCGTCGTAAACAAAACGTCGATTTGGAAATGTGCATTCGTGAATTCGATTCTGTTTGGTGTGTAAATTAAAATTTTCGACACTGTAATTATGCTTTTAATAATTGCGTTTTCCATAAAACTGCTATTCGAATGCACGTAGGAGATTTTAGTGGAATTCATTATTTTCACAATTTTCGCTACTTCAACTGCAACTCTGTTTTCCCGCAGTTGCTCTTCATTAAGATTAGATTCGACAATTTGTAAGGTTATGATAAAAAGTAACCAAGAGAGTTTTTTTTGAATAATTGAAGCGCTCGAAAACACGCACTGAACCATAATTATTTCAAAAATTGTTTCACCATCAATTAAATTAGGACTTAATTAAATATACAGTTTTTATTTCATAATTAACACAAATGATTATTCACAAAATATTTTTACTTCTTAAAATATTTTTTCTAATTATTATGACTTAATTAAATATATTTATTATTCTATCTTTTTACACCCGCTTGGATATTATAGATATTAAAATGATTATAAATATATATATTATTTTATAATTAACACGAATGAAAATTCACAAAATTTTTGTACTTCTTAAAGTAAAGTTTTATCTCTTACTGAACCTTGCCTACGCATTGTTTATTGCGTACTTCCATGTGTCTTGATCGGAATACAATTTCTTTTAATTTATTACCCGAATAATTTGAGTGGGGTGGTATATTTAAAAATGGCCGTCTAATAGTTATTATAAACGTCCAAATAATGGTTTACTGAATTTGTCATGAAGTTGACAACAAAAAAATAGGAGACATAACACTGTATTGTGATTACAAAATTATATTTACTCTTAGGATTAATTACAGCAATTAGTAAGATTAAACTGTATCATATATAATTTTTTTTTTCAAGAATAATTTTATTTTTTGTTTGATTAATAAAATGTAATTCAATGTCCGGCGGACTAGATGTATTTGTTTCAATAAAATAAACTTACATTAATAGAAAATCAGAATTATTGGCTTTTTTTTACTTAAAGCTAATATACGCTGGGATATGGGTGGGGAAATATTTTATTAATTTATTTTCATTCAATTTACAGAGTAAGTAATTACAATCAAATATTATATAATAAACAAATCTTTAATCTAAATATAAAAAAAAGAATCTCAAGATTGTAAAAGTGAAAACTTTGCGGACGCAATTAATGACTCTCGCGATTCTCGTTGTGCTGTTTTCCATTTTCTCTCTTTTTTATGTGTCTAGAAAAAATTCGAAACATTTCCACTTTGATATCCAAAGTCGCGCACAAAGGAATTTTTCCGAAACCCCCGTCCCGCGCCTCTGCGAAACGTTAATATTTACGGCGCGGCCCTCGAAAAACTCTTTCACCTGAGGGACGCAGGGGGGAAGGGGGCGGTGGATGCCCTACTGGCCTAAATTCGCGCGCGGAAGGGATATTGCGAAAGAATGACACCGATAAATTCCGCGCCCTTTGCCAACCACCCTCCCCCTTCCCAGGCGGCACGGATGCCGCGGATTCCGCATTCCTCCACCCGCAGACCTTTCAACAGGTACCGTGAAATTGTTTCAATGGGGGATGAATTATTGCTCGCTCGGGTGGAAACGCGTGTTTGTTTGTAATGGTGAATAAAAATGAGTTAAAATTAGGCTGGGAGACTAATGGTTGAACTTATAAGGGAAAGTTTATTTAAGTTACCTGTTTTTTTTTTTTCAGGGGAATATTTCAATACATGTAAAATTTGATTTCAGTGTGATTTGTGACCCTCTTCCGGAAATCTGAAATGCACCAATCTTTCGGCTTAAGCAAAAATAATTCAAACTGAGGGTGACGTGGAGGGGCTGTACGGTGTTGCAAGTACAAATAATTGGTATTGTCTGACAGTTTGAAGTCTTATTAAGAGATACATCTAGTTAAACTGGCTCTTAAGCAGCTATAAATATTTTTTTTCTTTTAATTCAAAATTTGTCATTCAAGACGATTAATGAAACCATCAAGTTGGAAAAACTAAATTTTGTTGTCATTGCTAAAGAGAATTTTGCTTGAAAACCTTCATTATTTTCGAAATATTGTTTAAAAAAAGAAATCACGTTATTCTGTCTTGTAACGTTGAATTTTCACTGAGCCTAAATTGCTTACTGTGACGTTCTCTTTATTTCTTATGCGACACTTTAAGGCAGAAATGAAGCTAAAATCTAAACTTGCGTAAATTTCTAAACACTTTTTTTTTGCTAAAGAGTGTTTAATGAAGATGAACTTAATTGGAATTAGACGAATTATAAAATCATAGAATTTTTTTTCATTAAATTATGTTTTTTTCTTCTTCTTTCAAATACTCATGATTAAATTCCCCGTGAATCGTTTTCAATTTTCCGGCGGTGAATAAAAATATTCGGCTCGATTACGTATTCTAGACAAGCAGAGCGAAAAAAAGAAAGAAAAACGCAGTAGTGGAAGAAAAGCGGATTGGATGTAATAGTTTCCCCGCAGGAGCCGAGCCCTCGAAGTTGTAAAGTTCCGCCCACGAAGTTAAATAGAGATCTCTACTCCCTCGCGAGTCCCCCGCGCCGATTCTTCATCCCTTTGACACATAAACCCAGAAGTACGCTCAAACATTTAACCGTTTTGTAAATTTGCGCACGCTTATTGCTCATAAATTCGCCCCGGGACGATAAACGTCTCAATTATTGCGTTACTTTTCTCCACTTTCCCGGCGATAAAATTAAGGATACACGGCCGCGTTCAACAGGGTTTGTAATTGAAATTAATTTCCATTAAATGTTATGAAAATAAAAAAAAAATGAATTAAAAATAAATATTTTTATTACCATATAAAATATTCATCTCGAGAAGATGTGTTCTGTTAATTTAACAGTCCTTATTACTCTTGTAAATCCTACTTTTAGTATTTTGTTATAAATATTAAAAGTATTTATATTTATAACAAAATACTAAAAGTAGGATTTACAAGAGTAAAGAATAGGATTAATAAGAGAAAAGAGCATTTATTTACTTAGTCATAGTTATTTCAATTAAATTAAATAAAAATGATTTGAAAATAGTAAATTATTTTCAAATATTTTTTTTTTAATTTAACGACTTGAGTCAAAATATCAGAGTGTTGAAATAATTTATTAATTTATTTCAAATAATTTTTATTTAATTCATTTAAATAACTATAACCAAGTGATTGAATATTCTTTTACATTTAAATAAAACTAATTTGAAAATAATTAATTTACTCAATTGAATAATTAATTTCACAATAAAATATTAATTATTTTGTTGCTGTTATTTTAATAGTCCTTATTGTACTTGCAAACCTTACTCTTTAATTTTTTTTATTTAAATCCTCATTATTTTTAACAGTTAATTAATTTAAAGACGTTTTTTTCTTCTTCTGTAATTTTCGCTTTATTAAACTCATCGTTTTTTTGTTGACCTGCAGCGAAATTGATTTCCTTCCATTCATGCTAAAATACGATATCTTGAACGCCTGGCATTGACACACTTTACTCCACACTCACACACACACACTTGCGTGCAAAAATAGTTATCATAAATCCATTAAGCGGTGTTCCTGGGTGCAGGAATCTTCGCCGGGGCCATCAAATGCACATTTTATAGAATGGTGTCAATGCCGGCGAACTTGGATTTCCGTTAATACTCCCAGCGATGCCCCGATACTGATCTATTAAATTTATGTCTTTCCCCCCACAGAAAAAAAAAAACATAGAGAAAACATGTTTCTATTAAATTTATTACATTGCGATTATTTTTATGGGCGAGACTTCATTCGTCAAGCTGTAACCTCAATATTAAGAGATATTCCATCCAAAGCAAGATCATTCAATTTCTTAAGTATTACAATCACAGTATGTAATAATATATTAGATATTGAATCACGCAATTAAAAAAAATCTTAACTCATGTTTTTTATGATCTTATAAATATTTATTATTTCTAATCATATGTGGCATTGCTTCAAGGGCTTCATCCAGAGGTTGAACATTTTATAAAATATATTAGTGGACAAAACAACGATTCTCGGTCGTCTTATTGACGATGCAACTTATAAATTAGGCAAAATATGGCGCTTTGTGCTATCTTTCCAAGTATATGTTTTTATTTAATTACAAATAATAAGGACATTACATACATTTTATTTAATAACACAAAATCAACTATAATTATTTTAAATTAGTGTGAAAACTTTGATTGCTTTATATTGTTACGAATTTAAATATGTGCCCGGCGCATTCACCATTTCTACATATAAATCTACTTACTACTCGCAAGCCCGAATAAAAAAGCGAAAGTTCGGGATTTTCTCGAAAACGAAACATTATAGATAAAATCCAATTACACAAGTTTATTTGACATATATTTGTCGTTAATTTAGAATTTTTTCGACTTGTCCAAAGGTTCTAAGGGCACGTTGACACAGCTTCCCGTAGAAAACCTTTTTAAAAAGGCTTTTCCCGTGACGGCTCCTGGAGATGCAGAAAGCATTTGAAATAAAAAATTCCAATTCATTAAGAATGAGTAAATGCGTTGATCGTTCAATAAGGAAAATGTTAAGTTTAACGTGTACGTTATATTTTATTACCACAGTCTAAGCAGCTTTTGTAATAGTAATATATACATAGAATGTGGAGATAATTAATAACATACACGTTAAACTTTATTTTTTCTGTACGGAATAGCCCCGAATATCAAATATTTAAAATATGAAAACTTCCACCCAAACGTGAATTAACCCTCATCTTACATTCATTTACGTAGCAATCAAGAAAATTGTCGAAATTGAAATGAGAGCGGAATTATGCGTTATTTTTTAATTAAAAGAGAGATGAACAAGTATTTATTTTTTTTCACCCTTGTATTTTTTTTTTGCGTCCACGCGAAATACATTTTCAGGAACTGTGTGTTAATGCGAAGGGTGGCGCGTGGAGATTACTGCGGGGTGAAAATGATGCGGTGTCCTCGAGGAGCCGATAGGGATCGGCAGATCCATCATAGCACTGTCATAACGCAAATTTGCGCTCACGCCGTCCGCGGAAAAAGATCCGTAATAAATTATTGCGCATTTATTCCCGCCATCCAGCGAGCGCTTTTATCGTCTCACGAGTAACTGAATAAATTCCGGGAGATAAAAGTGTAATCTTGTTATTCCAGTCTCGCAAAGAAAATAATATGCCGGATCGAATCGAGTTTCTTGGAAAATTTCGGTTGTTACTTGCATTCCGACGTACGCAAGTGAGGCTTTTAAGTAAAACATTAGTTAATAATTAAGAAGCACTATTTTTTTATATTTTTGAAAGGGTATTCTTCAAAGCAGATTTTTGAAAGTTATCATAAAGATACCCCAAAAAAGTCTAAAAATTAGAAATGCTAAAATTATAAATTTCGTGAAATGTTGACAAAAAAGTGAAAATAACTCAAAATCTGTGAATAGGGAATTTTTAGATTTTTACATATTCTAAAAGAGCATACTTTGAAGCACATTTAAGGAAAGTTTCATAGAAGTACCCCCAAAAATACAAAAGTTAGAAGTGCATAAATTATGAATTCAAGTAAAACATTGACAAAATCAGAACTTTTTGTGCAAAAAAAAAGTGAAAATTACTCAAAATCTGTGAATGGGGTGTCTTTAGATTTTTACATTTTCTAAAAGAGCACTCTTTGAAGCACATTTTAGGAAGGTTTCATGAAAGTAACCCCAAAAATACAAAAGTTAGAAGTGCATAAATTATGAATTTAAGTAAAATATTGACAAAATCAGAACTTTTTGTGCAAAAAAGTGAAAATAACTTAAAATCTGTAAATGGGGTATTTTTAGATTTGTACATATTCTAAAACAGCATACTTTGAAACACATTTTAGGAAAGTTTCATAAAAGTATCCCCAAAAATACAAAAGTTAGAAGTGCATAAATTATGAATTTAAGTAAAATATTGACAAAATCAGATTTTTTTGTAAAAAAATAAAATTACTCAAAATCTGTGAATGGGGTGTTTTTAGATTTTTACATATTCTAAAAGAGCATTCTTTGAAGCACAATTTAGGAAGGTTTCATAAAAGTATCCCCAAAAATACAAAAGTTAGAAGTGCATAAATTATGAGACCTAAATGTGAAAATAATTTATTAATTATTTTCAAATCATTTTTATTTAATTTATTTATAAAAATTTGCTCTATAAATCAATCTTGTTTTGTTTCATTCTAAAAAAAAAAAACTCCTAAATAATAGAAAAAAATAATTGTTAACCGCAACAGATTTCGATTTCTCCTTATGACTGCATAATTTTAAATGTGTTTCTAATGTTGTATATTAAAAACACATTTAATATATTTTTTTACACAATTGTTTATAAATAAATTAAATCAACGTGAATAAATAGCACATGGTGATTTAATTCCAACGTAAACATTTTAATAAAACACCATAAGAAAAAAAGATCAAAATGATATTACACAACAAACAATTCGAGCGGAACGTTAAACAAAAAGAAAAATTAACGAAAACCTCATAAAAGATTCAGTAACGATCAAATGCGTGGCGTGTGCACAATAACGACGAATTCGATCCGAAACAACAAACAAAAAAATATCACATAGTCTGACACAAGAGCACGAACAACTCGACAAACAAGAATTGAAGTTGAATAGAATTGTTTCCTTAAAACTTTTCAGGCGTCGGATAGTCATTCAATATAAATTTTTTTATAACTAAACAAGGCTTTATATATATTTTAATTAATAATATAAAGTCAAAAATAATTATTTTAAATCAATGTGAAAACTTTGGTTGCTTTAAATTCACCGGAACTGAATTATACGCCCGGCGCATTCACCATTTCTTCAGATGCATCGATTAAACAAAGTAAATTATTTTAGGCACCAACATTTCCTTATGTATATTTTTTTATATAGTTGAGCAAAAGAGATTGTTTTAAAAGCAGAATACAAAAAATGAAAACAATATTTTTGTTTAAACACTTTTAAAATTAGAGTGAAACAAAATTAATTCAATATTTCTATTTAAATAGTTTTAAAATTTAAGTGAAAAAGAAATTAATTAAAACAATATTTATGTTTATGTAACCCCGACACCAATTGGTAAAAGGGGACATCGATTATATATATATTATGTTTATGTCGTTTTAAAATTAGAGTGTTATCTCTTAAATAGCTAAGAATTTAAATATGAGCCTATTTTTACCAAACACTCAATTGAATAAAGTAAATTATTTGAATTATCAACCCATTTACAATTTTTTAAATAAATAAGCGAAATTACTTAAAATGCAGAATATATTGGAAACAATATTTCTTCATTAATGTTTTGAAATAAATTAAAAATAAAATGGCACACAAAAATATATACGCTTACAAGATTTATCTTTTGTAGCTTTTATTCATACATGTAAATTTCTTTCTTAACCTTATCCTCTTTTACCCGTGTTGGGTGTTGAGGTTATGAATAAACTTAATATTATTAAATAAATAAATTCCGTTGCATTTCGGAATGATCTTCGTGTTAATCATTATTTTTATTTATTCACGCACAACAACAACGCATTTAGAACCGCCTGTAAATTCCTCAAGTGAAGCTAGTTTTTATTTAAAACAACTTTTCATCATAATCGAATCCAAACAAATTGCTTTAGTTTATTCGGAAAGAGGTTTAATAGAAGAATACTTGATCAAAGAACCGCTTGGCGGTGCAAAAACTTTAATTTGCTTGGAAGAGCCGGTGCAGCTTTTGGATTTCAAACACGAGCTGGTTTTCATTTCGGCCAATTCTTCGCGGCAAGTCGAGGATTATTTCGAAAGAGTGAAACGGCTCCAGTTGTTCAACGCGGAGGAAAAATACTTGCTCTTCTTTATTGGGGATGGGGATGAGTTGTTGCGGGTTTTCTTAGTGTTGTGGAAGTTTAAGATTAAAAGGGTGGTTGTTATGGATGGGTTTTTCGGTTTGCACACGACGAATTTGTATAAGGATAATTGTGTTGATAGGAATAAGAGTAGGTTTTTGTTTAACGCGAGCGAGATTAAGAGGGAGGTGATTTTGGAGGCTTTTAATAAAAAGGAGGAGCATTTTTCGGGTTGCGCCTTTAAAATCGGTTTAGCTTACAATCCTCCGGGAACCGTTAAGCTCAATCAGAGTAAACCTGGTTCGGAAATAGAAAGCTTTTTCTTATTTGCGGAAACTAAGAATTTGAGTGTAATTTATGATGATACGACGTTTTATAACTCGACGAAAACTCCTGAGAATTTTTACGCTAACAGCATAAGGAAGCTTTATGATAGAATCACCGACGCGCATTTCAGCATGTGCAATGGCGATGAGCAGTATTACGAAGATTTCGTTAATTCGATTTATTGGGCTAAAGCGCAGTTTACTTTAATAGTCCCGAAAGCCAGGAGGATACATTCTTGGAAAGGAGTTGTCACCGTTTTTTCAATTCATCTCTGGATTTTAATCGCGTGCGTTTTCACAACTGTTGTAATAACAGCGATTTTTTTGAACAAACTAACTTTAAGAGAAATTTACAAAAACGATTTTAACGAACCATTAATGCAAACCTTCTGTATTTTAATTGGAAAAGGCGCCGAACAACCGAAATCCCTCTACAGCCGTATTTTATTCCTCTCCTGGACCATTCTAGCCATGCTGATTCTAAGCAGCTACGAAAGCAAGCTCTTCTCTTTTCTTACGCAACCAACTTACGAAATCCAAGTCGATTCCGTGGAAAAACTCGTCAATACAGGATGGGCGATTATCGGGCATGGAAAATACATCAACATGATTTCAAACTACGCAACGTACGGAAAAATCATGCGCACTCGCTACGTGAACAACTCCAACAACATCCAAGCCCTTCCCAGCATCACAAAATACCGCAACGCCTCGCTTTACGGGATTTTGGATAATTTTTTATTCCACCTTTCGAATGATGACGCCAGGAAAATCCACGTGCTGAACGCGTGGAGCACGACTTTCACGCGGTTGCTGATGGTTAAAGGGTTTCCGCTCATCGAACAGTTCGATCAGTTTTTGCTGAGGCTGTGGCAGAGCGGGATTTTGACTGTGATCATGGATAAATACAAGCCGATGCGTTTTGATGTCAGTGATAAATCTTTTCATAAGGGCGGTTTGGATTCGCTCTTTGTCGTTTTTTATATTTACTTCATTGGGTTGATTATCGCGACGCTGGTTTTCTTCTACGAGTTTTGTGTGAGGCGCGCTGATAAAAAGATTGTTGTCAATTACGAATGAGAGACAGTTTAAAATATAGTAATGTAAAAAATAGCAATTCAAATGTGTAAACCATAATAATACGTTTTTATTTAAATAAAAACTGATCTAAAAATCATGCATAATCTATTTTTTTAATATTGCCAAATTTAGGGTGTGTTTGCTTCAAACAAAAAGTAATGGAATGGCTAATTGTACTTTAAACTGATGTATTTCCTATCTATTCCACTAAAACCTAATAATGTTAGTGTTTTCATTTAGCACGAGATTTATTCTTTAAGTTGCATTAATTTTAATCAAAAACATTCTTATTCAAAATCTTATGATTTTCTTAATAAACGGCGGACTTACCTTTGAACAGGATCAAAACTGCGTCTACATGTTTAAAAATGATTGAATTTTATTTCCTTATATTATGGAGCAAAAGTGTTTAATAAGAAAATAAAATGAAACCAAGTGTTTTAATTTTAATTAAAGTATCCTGAATTAATATATTAGTGTATTTGGTCAATCTGGACCAATCCATGGCAAAAATTAGTTAGCTTTTTGCTAAACGTTCAATCAACTGAAGAAGCAATAAATTTGCGAAACAATTGTTGTGAAATTAACACACTTTTTTGAAAATCAAAAATTATTCATAATTTTATCTACAAGGTAGCCAGAAAACGTGTGAAAATCTTCAGGTAAAGCGGTTCATTGATTAATTTCAAGTAGAAAATTTAAGTAGAAAAATATTTCATTAACACTCACGAGGTCATTGATATAATAAATATGTGACTAGAAATCAGTAATATTTTTGAAATATTTTGATTAAAATTAGTTCTATAAAAAAAAATAGTTAAACATTGCAAATGTTTATTTATCGAATATTAATAGCAATAATTATACATAAAATGTTAAAAACAAATTCTAGTCACATATTTAGGATATTAATGGCTAATACCCAATATTTTTTGTGTTTTATTTAATTTAATTTTTTATTTTTTAATTTTCATTTTTTTTAGTTCTTTTTTACTTAAAGAATCACTTTAATTAAGGATTATCACACCTTTTCTGGCCACCCTGTATACTAAGTAAAAACTAACTAAATAAGAAAAAAAAATAATCAAAAAATTAAAGGAATAATAAAATTGAAACACAGCAAAATTCATACAGATTATTTTATTTAAAATAATGCCAGATACAGTTTATTCCTCTTTTACAAACTAAAATTCATCTTTATCACTTCCCGCGCATAAAATTTTCGAGAACCCACCGGCGGACAGGATTTCTTTTCTCGCTCAAAAAAATCGCACGGCTAAAAAAAAAAAAACAACAATTAAAACCAGAGTAAAGTTACAAGCACTCCGGCGAAACTTCACATATTTCTGCCATTATTATTATACATACCCATTCAAAAAAAAAAAGAAATTTATTAATTTATTGTGTTTAGGATAATTTTCTTTTATTTACATACACACTCATTTACCATAGAAATCAACACGGCTCCCTCTGCGAAGAGAAAGAATGTTGCGTTAATTTTTCCCACGTGAAATATTAGAGGGAAAATATTGTTGTTTATTTTTTTTTTATTTTCTGCCACAAGTTTTGTCGAGTTGATATTATTGTATTATTTTGTTTAATTATTATCACATATTTTAAAATACATAGATTTCATCTTTTTTTTTACATTTTTTACACGCTAAACGTAAGTTTAAATTTATTTATTTACTCGTTTGTTTGTATCTTACTAAATCTTACAAAATGTTTTTTTTATTCCCCAAAGATTTTTTGATACACACGAGGGAATTTGTAGATATATTTTTTTAGTGTAATGATGGGTTGTTTTTTTTTTTAAACGAATGTGATTGAAATGTACTAATTTTGAATTAATTCTCATAAAAAAATTAAACAAAAATAAATCTGAATAAATTGTTATCAGTAAAATAAATAAAAATATAGATTAAAATATTTTAATCTATATTTATTAAATATATTTATTAATAATTTATTTTAAAAATATAGATTAAAATATTTTTAAACTATATTTATTAATAATAAATTATTTTTAATCTATATTTTTATAAAAATAAAATTATTTCCTTATATGCAAATATAATAAATTAGCAGAAAGACCACTGGTCGATAGCCAATTTGTATATGTATATTCAATGACCCTTTCTACCCATATGGGTGTAGGGTTCGATAGCCAATATGTGAAATTTGTAATTATTAATGTGGAGTAATGTATTTCTAATGTATTATTATATTGTTGGAATTTCACAAATAAAGACGTTTGTATATATATAATGAATTAATAATTTAATTATTCTTATATATATACAAATATCTTTATTCAGACAACATTACATAAGCTTATATATATATTTATATTTTCTTGACAAGAATATATGTTGTGTTAGTCTGTTCGGGCTATCGACCTGGGGTCTTTCTGCCCAAATATTCTCATTTTTGCAACTGATTTAAATATGAATCAATCTTTGCTGCTGTGGGAGTTAACCCGCGTCGACTCTCAGGTACTACATACAGCAGCTTAGTTTGCCAATAAACTTCTATTATTGAAAAAAAAAAATATATATATAATTAAATTGTCCTAGTGGCTGATTGGAGAAAATCCTATGCCAAAAAAAAATTGTCCTATACTTATGACAATTTAATATTTTTTAACGGAATTTTTCTAAACAAATAAAAACAAAGTATTTTCATGTTCAGTTTCATAAAGGTAAAACTAATATAGATTTAATATAGGAAAGGGGTTCCATCAAACAAAGGCTAATAAAAGATGATAAATTTTACCCCACAATGTTTAGTGAGTTTTAAAAAAAACGTCATTAAACGTGCTTTTCGCGTCTTTTATTGCATTAGTTATTTAACAATAAAATAAAAATAATTAATCTATTAACTGAAAAAAATATGATTTAATTTTTTATTTCAATATGAAATATAACATTGAAGATTTATATATTTACTTATTACTTAAACACGATATCGATTTGATGTTAAGAAGTACGATTTATTTTTATTAATTTTTATTTGCATTCGTTATATTTCCATTTTATGTACCCTGTTTTTCTTCTTCTTTTATTTAGTAGATATATTCAGTGATTTTTGTATTAACTTAAAATTTCATTAGAATAGGCCTAAGATTTTCTTTTACTTTCTAAATCTCAACAATAGAAAAGAGTTTATTTATTGGATTGCGGTTATTATATTTATAAAGGATTTTGAAAATAATTAATAAAATTTAATTATAATTTTAAATAAATTAAATAAAAAGAATTTGAAAATAATTAATAAATTATTTCCTCTTTTGCATCTGTGACAATTTCACTTCTTTTCTATTATAATTTTAAATATGAATAAATTACTAAAATATTTATTTTATTTATTTAGTCTTATATAACATTTACTTCCCTATTAAAATATACAAATGAAAATGTAAAATTTCAAGTTAGAGAGAACTTTAAATATGAATAATTTATATTACCATGCAATAAAATGTTCAACCAGCATTCATCAAGCTTTCTTTCAAACCTTGTCAGACTAGTGTGTTCCATGTGCAATGCCCTGATGAAGGCAGTTGCATGTTTTTTTACTTTTCTTCTGCACTATAAAAAAAATTGCCCTAAGGAGGGCATGATTAGTTTACGTAACCGCAGGCTAACGAAGGATAGTTGAGGATAATTGTATCACAGATAAAATATGTTTGTCTGTGGTTGTATGTTGTGTTTTGATGAAATAACCGGATATGAATCGTATAATTTGAAAAAGAACACCTTCTACCTACAAGAGTGTAGTTTTTTTAAATAATTTAATTATTTTCAAAATCCATAATTTTTTAAATATCATTTTAATTTCACCATTAAAGTGCTTTTTTTGTTTTTATAATTCATCTAGAAATTGGGCGGATGTTAATTTTATGTCTCTTTTTAATTCAAATCATTCCGGACTCTCCTTTTAAAACAATCAACTTCGATTAGAATAGCAAATATAATGAGAATATCTTTCAAGATACGATTGCATTTTGTATTCCTCGCATTTATTTATTTATTTATTTATTTTTACATTACAATATCTCCATTTGTCCTACATGTAAGGTATTACAAAATAATATACTTTCAATAATTATAAGCTAAATTGAGAAAATCATGTGCAAACAGACTATCAATTTTTTCTTTCTTTAAAATGTGAATCTCTTAAATTGTGATTTTTGCATTTTCTTAACGAAGCCTTAAATTTCATTTTAGTGTTGAATCTGAGTTATAAAAAATATTAAATATCGATGTCAAGTTTGCAGTACGAGTTATGTGAAATATATTTGATAAAATGAAAAAAAAAAACTTTGATGATAAAATAAAAAGTGAAGGAACGAATATTTTTTTTCATTTTACCCTTCATCGATGTTCTGTCAAAGTGGCATAGCAATCTGAAGTGTGGAAGCCGCGTTATTGCGTTAAAAATGATAGTGAAATTTTAACATGATTAATATTTATTGTAGAATCAATTTATTTTTATTGTAAATGAAGTTGTAGAAATACAAATTAAATTGAGGGCATATATACAAATCGCTTGAAGAAAAGGAAAGCTCAGAAAAGCACCCCAAAAACAACATTTCCAATAAAAAAACTCGCCATCATGCTGATATAAGTACGAATACTAATGAATTTTTATTTATTTCAAAAAGGACGTTATTACAAAGATAATTATTTCGAAAATACTTCATCTAAAAATATATCTACATATTATACGGAACGTTTGGTGTGCTTTTAAGAGTTTTTCTCGTTTGTTTCAGTAAGTTTTCTCATTTTTTTTATTAGCTTCCTTATTGTTTTTCATTTTTGTCTTCATTAAATATATTATTTTTTCTTTATTAATTATATTCCGCTTTGAATTCTTGTGCTTATTATATGTTTTACCCTTTTTTTGGTAATTATATTTTGTTATGAATTTTTGTTTTTATTAAATATTTTTCTCTCCGACAACTAATAGTAATAGATTGAGGCGGAAAAATCATAGATCGTTAGCCGGTTTAGGAGAATATATGTCCACATAACTTAATTTTAAAATGTGTATACTTTTTCTGTTATACATATTATAGTTATCTCGTATTATGACATTTTTTATATTTATTTATTTCTTCAAAATTATTACTTCCTTTATTTCTGTTCACTTGTTATCTCACAGAATATTTTGAGAAAACAATAGAAGAAAAGAAAGAGGAAATCATTTTGAAGAAATATAATTAAATAAAATTATTTTACTTATTTGTCTTTTCAGAATGTTTTTATTTCAATTTGTTTCCTCGATATATTTACTTCATATAATTCTCATTATTTGTCTAAGTGAAAAACTATTGGCGAAATAGTTACCTCCCATTGTGACAAATTTTCAATTTTCATTTACAAACGTTATTTGTAAACTTCACGTACTCACCAACAAATTTCTTTTCACAATAATAATAAGAAACAGATTTTTTAATATGGTTGCGTGAGTTATGTGAAGAAATAAATTACTAAATAAAAGACAGTCATATTCTTTCTTTTAGAGTAATATTCTTTCTTCGAAGTAATATCAATTCTTCATTGAAAAAACAGGTTTATTTTTCACAAGTGAAGAAATAAATACAGCTGTTATTAATTTATAAATCTTTTTTTAGAGATTTTTTAGTGAAGAAATAAATATAGCTGTTATTCATTTATAAATCTCTAAAAAAAAGATTTATAAATATATAACATTTATAAATCTCTAAAAAAAGATTTATAAATAAATAACAGTTATATTTATTTCTTCACTTGTGAAAAATAAAGATTTATAAATGAATAATAGCTATATTTATTTTTTCACTCGAGAAAAATAAACCTGTTTTTTCAATGAAAAAAAAGTTTATTCTTCAAAAATGAAGAAAGAAATGTGATTGAAAAAAGAAAAATAGCTGAAAGACAGCTTTTTTTTTTAGAAAAAAAAGTTTATTCTCCACAACTGAAGAAAGAAATGTAATCATCTTTCAATTAATTTTTTACTAATTTCTTTGTTGTTATATATTTGCCATTTTTTTTATTCTTCAATTTTCAATTCGTCAATGATTGCTTTCATTTTCTTTTCTTGTTATTCGGATAAGGACGATTCATTTCATCTCGTAACAAGAAATTTTTAACAAGGGGGCAGTTTTACAACTATTACATTTTCTTGATATATTTAAGCGTTTCAATTTTTTTTCTTCTTAAAATTTAACAACATTTATTATACCTTAATAATAATATATTTTTTTATTATTTCGTTTTTGTTCAACAATTATTACACTAGGATTATTATATTATAGTACGGCAGCAGCGACATCAAACATTAAGTAATGATTTTTCTTACGATTTCCTCTTTTTTTAAATTTATTTTATTAAATTTAATTTCGATTAATTAACTAGTGAGTATAATTTTTTTTATAATAAAAAAATTAAATCTTGCGAGTTGTTTTCTACTTTAACATTTTTTATAAAAAAAAAATACATTAAATCATGCGATTTGTTTTCGACGTTAATATTTTTTTATAGGAAAAAAATAAATCTTGCGATTTGTTTTCTACATTAATATTTTTTTATATAAAAAAACGAAAATTTAAAAAAAAAAAAAAAACGCACACAGAATAACCTTTGCCTATAATTATCATTATCATTAACTTACATTACGCATGCAACATCAAAAGTGGAACGAAATCCGAAACAATTCACATTTACGAATTTAAAATCCTCAGGAAAACTATGCAATTTTCTTCGTTTTCCATACATTTTTTTTTCTGGTTTTAAATTTTTGGAAAAATAGATTTCATTAAGTACTAATGTATTATTTATTTCATTTTTTTACATAGTTAAGCGTATGATGGGTTGTAATTTAACCTACACAAGGTGAGAGTATTTGTATTTTTTTATTTATTTAAATTTCTTTCGCTAAAATTTGATATTATTAAGACACGCTATAGGTGATGCATTTTTTCTTACTCCTTCTTTTTCAAACTCTTGTTTCGACTAAGGGAGGAAATACAAATTTAAGTTTCGTCCAAGTGATTGGTCTTTTGTTAAATTAATTTTCTCCCTCTTTAATTATATAGAAATCACATTATCAAGATAGTTAAATAATGCTAATGAAAATAATTTTGGTTTTAATAATATATTGTAGATTCAGGCAGGGTAGAAAGACGATGGCCCAGATAGACTAATAAATAAATATTAATAACAGTTTTTGAATAAATATTTTTCTCGACACCCAATACGGGTAAAATAGGATAAGATTAAGAAAGAAAGAAAGAAAGAAAGAAAGGAAGGAAGAAAGAAAGGAAGAAAGAAAGAAAGAAAGAAAGAAAGAAAGAAAGAAAGAAAGAAAGAAAGAAAGAAAGAAAGAAAGAAAGAAAGAAAGAAAGAAAGAAAGAAAGAAAGAAAGAAAGAAAGAAAGAAAGAAAGAAATATTTTAAACGGAATTGTATCAAAAATTGTCTGAATAAAAGTATTATATATGAAAATCACAGTTTATTAATTATGGTATATTTAAATAAAACACTTGCTTTCTTTTCTTTCTCTTTTATATTTTACCAGTCCCAAAATTCAATGAAATTAATCAAGAAACATTTCTGGCAATGATCAATAAAAATAAAATATTTCAGTCAAGAAAACTTTACGTACTCACCGACAAATATCTTCAAGTGTATTATTTAATTAATGTATAAATTTTACAGGGTAGTTTCTATATTTCTTTGGAAATAGCAATCGTTAGGAGAAAATTAGTTTGATCTAGGCAATCACAAATATTTGTGCTTAATTTTTTTTTCTGTAACTAAAATTATTCTATAAAAATAAATTCCAAGACATAACAATATATGCAACTGAATATACATTGAAAAATCAATGGTTGTAATCAAGAGGAAATAAAATCAGATAATTCGTTAATTTATGTGATATTTAGATATTCGACGTTCAATTAATCAACAATTAAAAAAAATCAAGTGTAATTAAACATAGTTTTCGAAATATATCTAGTGAAATAAAAAATAAGTAGGAGAAAGGACAAGTATTTTTATTTATGTAATTAAATTAACAAAAAAAATATTAATCAATACGTCTGTTCTTTACGCAAATTATTGCAACATTTTTCTGTCCTAAAATATACATGAATTTAATTCCAATGGATGATGCCAGAAACTTGCACTTAAATGAACCGTTGTATGTGAAGTATGTAAACTCCACAAACAACTTAGTGCAGAAGAACAAATGAATTAATAGTCCAACATGTTTCAAGTGAAACAATTATTTAAGAAGTAGTTAAGTCGTTTCCTCGCAGAGTCAATCAAGTTTGTGTTTGAAGTATCTTTATAATTTACGATGAAATGTCCACATTGAAGTATTTTTATATTTTATGATGAATATAAAGTGTGTTTATATATAATTAAAAAGGGGAAAAATGTATGTATTTTAATTTTCATCTACTTGTAGTTATTAAAGCTCAACATTACCATCGATAAAATATGTAATCCTTATAAACTTGGATATATAATTAAAATATATTTTTTTGTTTAATATATTATGTATATATATTTATCTATTTCTTTAAATTCTGCCACGTGAATTTTAATGTTAGGTTTTGTTTGTTTGTTTGTTTCTGCCAACGTTGTGCATTTCATGTGCGCTCGAAATTCGTTGCTATCTATAAAGATCAATCAGTATTCAGTCCGTAATTACTACAAAATCTCCCAAAAAATAAGCCCATCGACTATTTCTCAACACATAAAGAACCATTTTTTCCAAATTTATTTTTGCGCACTTATGCTTTGTGTGTGTGTATTTGTGTGTGTGTGTAGTGAGCGGTAAGCTCAGACAAATTTTTGCTGGGGTCAAGCCCTACGCAAAACAAATTTTTCTGTATTAACCAAGCCGCTTCCAGCGGCAATCCATTTCCAGGATGCTTAAACGCCGGTGTTGTTGTAGATGTACGAAACGGCGTTGTCTTGCACCGGGGCAAGTTTTCTAGTCGAGGAGTTGTTGTTGTAGAAGTGCGACGACTTCCTCATGCTCGTAGAGGAAGACATCATCGCGACGGTCTCGTAGTAGCGCAACCTCCCGCAGCACCGTCTACTCCTGACGATCGCCATGAAGCCCCTTCTGTACTTCTTATTGAAAAACGCGTATAAAATCGGGTTGATGCAGGAGTTCGAAGCGCCCAACCATTGCGCTATCGGCGTCGCGATCTGCAGGATCTCCTCCTCCCAAATCTCGATATCCCCGCCCAGTTTAATCCTCGCGAAAATCACGTAAAGCGGCAGCCACGACAAAACGAATAGAATCACCACCGCCACCAGCATCTTCACCACCTTAACCTTCGACTTCTGCTGCATCCGCTCCATCTGCGCGTCCTTCGTGTCGGATGGTATATGCCTCCTCCACACCTTGATCCAGATCAGCACGTAGCACAGCGTGATCAGGATCATCGGGAGGATGTAGCAGAACACCAAGTTCGCAATCAGGAAGTAGAGGGCGCCGTTCATGTTGTCCGGCCATACTTCGATGCAGAGCTGGACGTCCGGCGCGTCTCCGAAGATGACGACCAGGTCGAAGAAAATCGCCCAAGGGAGGGTCGTGGTCAACGCGATGAACCAGATGAAGATGATCATGATCCGCGCGCGGCGTTTCGTGATTTGGCATTTCAGGGGCCACCAAATTGCCAGAAATCTAAAAAAGGAAGTAAAAAAACATCAAATTAATGATAATAGAAGCTTCTTCTTCGTTGTATTGTGAATCAGTGTTTTTATTATAACATAAAAAATATTATTTAAAAACTTAATAATAATAATATTTATTGCCCAACAGAAAACAAAGATTTCCCAATTACAAGACAATATACAAGATAACAACAATATAGCACATTTTAACATTATAAAGAAAATAATAAAAACCTAAATATTTAATTGATAAAGCAACTATGGATTTTAGTGATTCAAAAAAGATATCAGGTAGTTGATTAAAAAAATGTAGAAACAAATTTACCAAGTTTATGGATAATTTATAAAAGCCGGGGTTCAAACAATCGAATATTAAAAAAATGCAGCTATATTTTCACTAAAGTTCATTATTTAAACCATATGAGAACGCCATAAAATAAATTGCAAAATTTAATAAAATTTATGACCAATTTCCGAAGTTCCACTTTATAAGCAGACTAACCGAAAATTAAATCTTTGATATGGCTCAAATTTCCACAGCGAATCCTTCCATTCTTCGGCTATATTTTAGTGTTATGTGAAGTAATTTCACAATTTTCGCTGAATTTGCACTTTTTTCAGTTTCAAATCCGAAAATCGAGAAATGAATTCATATTACATTCAAATATAGCTAAAGAATAGAAGCTATAGCTGTGACAATTTGTGCCAAATCAAAGAATTAGTTTTCGGTCAGTCCGTGCATAAAGTGGGCTTTCGCAAATTGAGGAATATTTTGTTCAATTTTGCGATGCAAAACTGCACTTTTTTCAATATAATTCCTGAACGGTTAGAGATAGAATAAAAATTCAAATTAGAGAGTTGTGGAGCTTTTAAAAACCTGCTGTTGACAGTTTCGTTCTATTTCTAATAATAATTTTTTTATGAATTAAAAACCCCCAAAAATAGCATTCTGACGATCCCTTACGATTTCGGTGATTTTTTTTTCTCTTTAATAAATCTGTAATATAATTACGAAGCCTCTTACTGATAGTAAAAAGAACATACACATCAATCATTTTTTACCACTTTAATTATTCCGTGAAATTTGTATAGAACCTTATGCGAACGATTTAATTGAGGCCTGTCAATTGGCTTTTTTTTAAAACATATCTGCGGTTGAACCGAGACTAATAAGTTCACAGATATTATATAATAACAACATTTTCAGAATACTATTCCTAAAGAGCTATATTTTCACTTAAGATCATTGCTGTAAATTTTCCAAAATCGCAAAATTGAAAAAAAATATCGCCGAATTTGCGAATATTTTGAATAAAATTTCCGAATAAATCAGGAAACAAGAACGCATCTTCCTCGCATTGTTTCGGTTGTGTTTTTATTTTCACCAAGTGTAAATTATTCGGGGTTAATTGTATCGAGGGGTGGGAACGCGCCGAGAGGGGACGTTACGCCGTCCCCTAATTAAAATATGGGAAACGGCGGACGCATGAATATTCAGTGGAAGTGGCCCCCCTCTCAGAAATGTAATTGAATCTTTTTCCATTTGCCTAATTTCGCATTCAGTACACTTTTAATTTGCCAGAGACTGTGCCGACGACCTCTCACCCCCCCCCCCCCCTCTCACTCGCGCAGAAATTATTTAGAAAGTGGATTAAATATAAAAAAAGGAAAATAAATTGAAGCGATTTTGTTGTTGGAGAAACACAGAAGCAGTTTATTTTGAAGATTAAGTATAATTGTTGATACATTTTTAAAAAGAACCAAATAATAAAATTTACTTACTAATAGTTTTGTAAATTTTATTATTTGATTATAATATTTTTTAAACATTACAAATATCGTATTTGTTGAAACTTTTTTAAAATTTTTCAATCTACAACTTGTATGAATGAGAATAAGCTATTCAGAGGTATTACGAACGATGGCTGTTAAGTTTAACGTGTATGTTTTTAATAGAATATATAGAATATAGGTTAATAGATTTTGAAAATATCGTTGATTAATGAGGCACTTAATATTTGAAAATCCATGGTTACTTTAATTAATAAAATATTTACGATATTCAACACTTTTTTATTTAATTTCACTACAATTGTTTTGCTACGTTGTAGTTTATAAATTAAAGATTTTGAAAATAATTAATTATTAATACTTTTTTTAAATCTTTTGTGTATATTCGATGATTGGTCTTCAGTTACATGAAGAGTATAATCAAAAATAATTAACAGTGTTGATTGATTATTCTAAACATTTTCGCTTAATAGTTGGATTAAAGATTCAGACTACGTAATCTGAATCTTGCTGATTTAATACTTAGTAAGAAAAATAAGATTACTTTAGAGAATTCTTTTTCTAAAGTAATCTTACTTACTTTAGAGAATTCTTTCTCTAAAGTAATCTTACACAAAACACAAACACGCAAAATTTGGTGGATGCGCCGGGCCACAAAATCCATGGCTAACTTCACATCGGTCCTTTCATCAATAGCTAATATTCGTCAAATATATTTTCCTAATTTCATATTGATCCGACAAGCAGTTTCGAAAATATTTAACCGGTTCCATACTTTTTGAACACGCTGCATATATTTTAATTTAATCTATTAAAATGGATTAAAGAAACAGTATTTCAAAAATTTAATTAAAACAAAATGAATCGATATCTTGTATCAATAAATTAGTTGATTTGTTCGATAGAGTTGAGCAATTTCGCGAACATGAAACTAATCAACAATTTCTAACAGAAATTAATTTCGGGGAAAATTCAGTGAAGATATTTAATACACGAACAACAATACGTACCCAATATATTCAAAAATGTATTGAAGCATCAATATTAACTGTATTATTATTTTTTTTTTCCTCGTTGTTGTAACTTGATGAAAAACCATTAACGTTTCCAGTTTGCGCGGCTCAGCAATAAATTAGCCGGAGCGAATGCGCGCAATAGCGTGAAATTGTAAATAATGAAAATGACGCATGTGGCGGCAATAAAGGGGGGCTCGTGTAATCCATTGTGCTTGCTTGTAACACCGACGGGTATGCATCACTGGACGCGGAGGTCTTCCCCTGAAGCGGCTGGTATTAGCTGTAATACATCAGTCCGGTTCCGGTAATAAACCCCCGGACTCGGACACGATGCTAAATATAAATCGTTTTAAAAACCCACACTCGGGAATAGTCATCTGGAGATGGATTGCAGGGAGAAGAGATTTTCCGATGTGACTTTGACGAAAGTGCAGGATTTTCAGTCTGGACGCGACTATTTGTTCCTTACTACAGATAAATCGTCTTATTATTCAATGTAAAAACAATGAGTTTATTCAAAATCAAAAATTAATAACACAATCACTTGAAGAGTAAACAAATACAACTATGTTATTAATTATTAAATAATTCAATATTTTAACTTTCTCCACATTAAATTTATGGGAAAAGCACTGTGAGTGTGAAAGAAATATCAAATCGCTAATAACAACTGATTTATAAATAGAAAAAAAGTATTTACTCACTTGGTCACAGTTATTTAAATAAATGAAATAAAAATGATTTGAAAATAATTAATAATTTTTTTCCACATTTAATTATTTTCAAATCATTTTTACTTAACTGATTTATATTTTGAGGTTTCCAAGTCCATTAAAACTATTTCTGAAAAATGACTTTTACGTGTTAAGTAGAGTATTGTCGAATATAGTAAATGAACTATTCGAATGAAAATAATCGATAAATATAGGTTTATAAAATAAAAACACCTATATTTATTGTAAAAAATATTTATTACTTTCACGGAACACAAGATAAACATATGGACTTGATAAACCTCGATTAGAAATTATGCCAACTTCTTATTTTGAATCAGTACACTCGCCTGCCTTTATTAATCTCGTAATAATCGTGTCGCATCGAAATTAACATTTTTATTGTTTCGCCGTATCCCACGACTGCGTTTAAACACCGATAATTTGCGATTTAAATCAGGTTGGTCAATAATGGTGTGATTGATTGAGGTTGAATTATTTTCGTTGTCGATCCTCGTGGGATACCGGCCGCGGCGTGTAATATTCAAATGATTGAATAATTTATGCGATGTTTGATTCTGATATAAATATTAATGTCTGATTTTATTTATTTTTTTTTTCGAAACGAATGTCTATGTTATGTATTTTTCAAGCTTTTTATACAGAATTGGATGTATTTTAGGTCTAATATTGATTTCTATAACTGTTTGCAAAAGTCATGGTGATATTAAATAAAACCATGTAAACTTTTCTATATTCGATGTTTATTTGTACCAAATGCATATTTCCCTCACAACCTGATCATTATCACGGATATATAATAGGTAAATATGTGTATTGATAATGACAATTAATTAGGTATTTTTCTTTATTTTGGTGAATGATGTTTATTTGAAGAAAGTACAATTGTTATTTTTTTAATAAAATATGAATTAATAATAATATATTTATTTTCCAACGAAAGAACCAATATAGGAAAATATTAAAAAAGTAAATACGTGTTAATTGAATCAAATAAGCGAAAAAAAGAAGTCCAAATGAAAATACTACATTACAAATTGAAAATAATTACAAGCTAAATTCTGCATTATAACTTTTATATATGTCGACCGCCTATGAATATATCCCCGAAATTCTTATTTGCATTGCAGCAAATAAAATTTATGGGCGACCTCTCTAAAATATTGTTTTTTTTTGCAAATAGTGACTTAAAAGCTAGCAGTACTTGAATGCAAAAAATAAATTTACTTTGTGACACTTAAAAAAAAAACGTTATTTTATTTACAAATAGTGAAAATTTCTTTAATCAGACAACCACATACATTTTTACAAACATTAAGTATACACTATAAAATAGAAGTGCTTGTTTGTCCTGGACTATCGACCCGAGTACAGTCTTTCGACCATACTAGATTTATGTGTCAAGATATCACACATAATAATATAACATACGAGGGTTGTTCCATAAATAACTTCTTTCAACAATTTTCATTTTCAAATGTATTTATTTATCGAAATTTATTTGAAAGCCGCCTCCAGAAACGCAAAGATATACAAGATTAAACTTCATTAAATATATACAAACATCTTTATTCAGACAGCAGAATTAAAATTCTTTACAAATATTTATATTTACAATACATATTAATGGGTATGTAGTCTGTCATGGGCTATCGACCGGAGGTCTTTCTGCCCTCTTCATTTCATTATCCCAAACATAAGTTTGGGCCGCGGCGTGTAATATTCAATATTCTTAAAAATAATTTTAAGAATATATGAAATAAAAATGTTAATGGAAGGATATTTACGGAATTTGGAAATGGAGATTCCGTTAATAAAGTAAATTGAAATTGAAAATTGAATAGCTCTCGTAAGTTCTTTTTGGTGTGGGGTTTGTTGAAACGCAAATTATTAGTAGATATATTAAAACTTTTAACTTCCCGAACATAAAACGTTGCAGTTATAATTTAGTTTGGAACAAAGCAATTTAGTTTGAATATCTTTGCACTGCTAGATTTGGTTTGTTTAAAAAAAATGATTTTATTTAATTTATTATCATTCGAGGGATGGGAGGATATTTATGAAACAACCCTCGTATTTTATATTTGATGCGTCATTTGAAAAAACACACGTTTTTTTAGTAGATAAATTAAATTAAAAAATAAATAAATTAACAACACTTGAATATCTTTTGCGGTGTTGAGGCTGACTTAAAAAAAACGAAATCGTAAACAACAATACTTAGAAGGAATTTTTTTTGGAACAACACTTGTATATTTTTAATATGCTGTTAGATAAAAAAACAAGTTTTAGTGCATAAATGATACATTTATTTATTTAGTTTGCAACAAAGTTGATATTTGTTGAAAAATGCAAGTTTTAAGATAGTTTGGAATGAAAGAGCGAAAATTATTGATTTATGCGGTGCTTGAGCTGGCATTCAAACAAAACAAAAAAAAATCGTAAACACCAAAAAAAATCTACAAAATTCACAGTTTCATTCCAAACTTACTCGAAACTTGCATTTTCAACAATTCGTACAATTGTAAAAGAGATGGGAGAATATTTATAGAACAACCCTCGTATATTGTATTTGTTGTGCAATTTGATCAAACGCAAATTTTTAGTGGATAAATTACTTATTTAGTCAGGGATAAGGAAACAAAGCTTGAATATATAATATTGATGATTGATTATTGAATTCGTATTGTTGCAGAATTTTGAGAATAATCTTTTCTGCAAAAAGAGACGTGCAACGTATGGTATCGTAAATAGTTATAATGTAAATAATGTATCTACTTACTACAAATAACGTTTACCATTACTATATTTTCAAATTCTTCTTTCATTTCAATTAAAACTGCAATGGATACATTTTCACCATTATTATAAAAAAATAAATAAAAATATCAACTCTCCGAAGAAATTAAAGAATATTTACGGAATAACCCTCGTATATTAAATAAAAATGATTTGAAAATAATTAATAAATTATTTCCACATTTAATATATTTAAATAACTGTGACCAAGTGAATGAATACTGTTTTATATTTATAACCCTCGTATGTTATTTTTGGTGTTCGGTTTGTTGAAACGCAAGTTTTTTTTTTAGTGGATAAATAATTTATTTATATAAGACATAAGTTATTACATCTAGAAAATGCGGGGATGTTTATTTTTTTTAATGGACGGCGACAACTGGGACGGCTTTAACAACCGGTACCACCGGGGTGTGTACGACGGTCTTGATGGCGGGGGCGGCGTGGACTACATGAGTGGCGTGGGCTACGTGAGTGGTCTTCACGACTGGGACGGTGTGGACGCTCTTGACTACTGGGACGGAGTGGACGGCAACGACGGGGGTGGCTTTAACCACTGGGACGGCGTGCACGACCGGCGCGTGGACGACGGGGGCGACGACGTGCGTCGGGTGGGCGACGACGGCTCCGTGTGTGGCGACGGTGTGGGTCACGATGCCACCGGGGGCGGCGTAGGCGATGGCCAGAACGGCGGAGATGACTGCCTGATGAGTTTTCGGAAAGATATTGTTTGCGTCAAGTTTTATATGTTGGAAACGAGTTTTGTGTTTTGGAAGGAAAACTTTAGACCCAACTTAAATTCACGTTTTGGATAGAATAAATGATGCTGCACTTGAAATAAGTTGCGAATTTAAAATATATATATATATCGCAAAAAAGAATGTGAAGTGTTGATAATTGTATCATTGATTATTAAAAAATGACAATAAAATAATTCAAACTGATTTTTTAATAATACATCACATTTGTATATTTAATTTTATTTCACTGAATTACTACGTGGTTACGTCGCAACCATCATTATGATTAATTTTATTTATATATTTATTTATTTATCAATTTTACATAAAAATTATTGATAAAGAGCACATTGTGCTTGAATTTTTTTTTTGTAGCATATGTTTTGTAAAAAGTTGATTTCGTAAATAGATGTATTATTACAATACATATATGTAACAATATTGTGAAATGGCTATTGACCAGAAGAAGTTCAATCGAATATTAAAATTTGATGGATATTGAAATATAATTGAAAAATGTTATTATTTTAAAATAATTTATTGCCTTCAATAAACTACGATTTGAATGTTCGAATCTTAACAGTTTTTATTCTAATTATATAAACGATATCGAAATGAAAATTAATGATAACCCTAATTTATTCTGGCAGCATGTCGATCAATGTAAGCGATTATTTGAGTTACATAGAAGACTTTATCTAGGAAACAAATCTACTGATTCTGTGCCTGATACGGTTGAATATTATTATTGCAGTTATTTAATACTTAATAGTGTAAAACTAAAATATTTAGAAATTTATTTATTTTATTCCTCTAGTTGTGCCATAAATAAGTAAATATTACTAATATTCTCAAGTTATATATTTGAAGTGAATAATATTTCGTCTTTTATCAACACAAAACTAAACATAATTAATGATTTTAATAATTAGACATTGGTAGTTCATATTGTATTAAATTATTATAAAAAATAAAAAAAATCAATATATTCATTCGTGTAAATATCGATAGAAATTTTAATAAAACAAATTTTAAATTCTCTTGAAAATGGGCTAATAACCCGAAACTAGTCGAGAATTTAAAGTTATTCAATCTAATCTGTGCTTTATTGGTTGATTTTTAATAATTTATTCATATTTATTTCATACAAAATTAAACAGTATTTTTTATGTTTTTTTTTCATTTCCAGCATTCACACTTGTAATCAATTTAATTTCAAGCAGCAAATCAGTATTAATAAAAAAAATCTACAAAATTACAAATACGTACCAACTTGAACATTTTGATAAAAAGTTTTTTGTATCGCACTGTTTCGACTTGGTGAAACTAATGATGCCTTTACGCCGGCCGTTAAGCATTTATATACTCCCCTGGTGTCATCCCCGTCACCGTTTTTCCGTTTGTCGTTATCTCTGCACCGACCGGTTCACCTTAACATATCCGTTAATAATCGTCGAAAATTCTCCGGAGAGAAGTGGAGCCCGAAGAGTGCGATTTTCGCCAGTCAATGCCACGCCGGAGACGGAGGCTGTTGCCAAAAAAAAGAAAGAAAAGAAGAAAAGACTCCACGAGGAGGAGAATTGTACGCGTGGAGTTCGAATGCCAAGAGATTCTTAAGCGAGCACAGGTCAAGGTCCCCCTCCTCCCCTCGATAAACGTTATACAAATAAAAAGTGATTCGATTCGGATTGTGTTTATGTTGTTGTGTTTAATTAATTGGTGCTTGATGTTATTGAAGTGAAGTAAATTTAAAAATAAAAAAAAAAACATTTTTTTATACTTTCCTTAAATGTTGTTAATTACAATTAAAAATAATTTATTCACTTCAATTATCAGTAATATTAACCATTATTAAAAAAAAAACAACAGATTGCTTGATTTAATACTTGTTCCTAATAATTGGCAATGTGTTGTCAAGAAATTCTAACCGAGGAAGATGATCGTCATCCAGCGTTATCTTTTAATATGGAATATTTACCAGACAGAACTTTTTATCCTCATAATGAATTTCAAAATGCTCACGGAATCATCTACACGTTTCGAAATTAACGCCTCGTCAATACAGCTTCACCTTGCCCTTATTACTTTTTATTTTCAATTCCACAAATTTTATTTGAAAACAATCACCCTTCTTCCCTACAGCAAACGAATTAATTACAAAAACGACGCTGTTTTTGTTATTTCAAGACACGAATCGATAGGAGCGCGGGGGAAAAAATTACGAGTAATTGGGGTTGAAATATCTCCTCAGGGGCTCGTCCCGTAATTCCCGTGGCGCTGAAAAAAGCCCGAGATAAAACATCCGGCGGGACGGAATTTATACTTTGCAAGTTGTTACGCTCGTATTTTAAAAATATTCACGCAAAAAAAACGCAGTGTCAATATTATGTTGTTGTTTACATCGATTTTATACTCGTATATATATAAAAGATGGAAAGTCGGGACGTGCGTTTTTTCCCGCGTTACGCATAAATATTGGACGTGAGGGTTTTTATATTCTGGGGGGCGAGCTTTGAGGAAAACGGATCGGACGGAATGATCCTTCAGGAAAGAAAAAAGAAAGATGATGATAAAAATAAAAAAGGAGTAGACGATAAATATGCGCATAATATATATCAAAGTAAACAGATTCACGTATAAAGTTTAATTACTTTTTAGTGAATTAATTTATTTATATATATTAAATAAAAAATGATTTGAAAATAATTAATAAATTATTTCCACATTTAGCTCTGTGATATTTTGACTTACGTTACGTAAGTACGTTAAACAAATGCACATTAAAACAACTACTTCCCGGGCAAATACCCACGCCGGACATTGAAATACATAATGTACACCTGCTGCTGCATATCAATAAAATATTGCATAATGCAACAAATTTTGATCCGAGAAAAAATTTATGTAAAAACAACAAAAGGAACGTTACTTAATATAAGGCCATCTGCAGACACGAGTTTCGGGATCTATTCCTCGTTGGTACAGCTTTTCCTTACATAATTTAAAGATGTTAAATTAAATCAAGAATATTCAGTCAAATTAAATCAATTGTATTAAATCTAATCAAATTAATTCAATTTAAATCAAATTAAAAGAAAAGAATTAAATTAAATTCATTAAATTAAGCGATCCTTACCGGCCGCGTGCTCTGATTGTAATGAACAAAACTGTGACCAAGTGAATAAATACTCTTAATTCAGGATGATTTAATTGAAATACTCTTCTCTATTTATATTCATTACATTTGTTTGTATTATTAACTTTAATTATTAAGATTAATTAAAACAATTCGTTTTCTTTCACTATCTTTATATCTCTCTCTCTGTTTCACAGAGAATGACCAATCTCTGTGAAACAAAACCAAGTGTTTTAATTATTGTTCTAATTAACATAAAAATATTTTTTACTACGGTTTAAGTGAGAATTTAATTCATCGTAAATTTAATTATTTCTTTTTTTATTACGTACAGTTTCATTTAATCCGCATTCATTTTCTTCCTGTTCCATTGTTGTGCGCTGTTAATTCACGCCGAGAGTGATAGGGAGGGGGAGGATTATTTATAAATAATGCATAACGCAAAACTGTAATTCACTTAGCCTCCACTTAATCCCGGTCTTTGAAATTCATTTGTGTATAATAGGAACGGGGGGCGTTCTCGCTAATTAAAATAATTAAAATTCCGAACAACCGAAGGGAATGAAAGAAGAAGGAGGCGAAAAAAAAAAAAAAACACAGTGCGCGCTTTCAGTGGATTATTAGCGTTCCTCGTCGCTTCGCAAAATGTTCTCTTTGCAATTACGCGAAAGGTCCGTGAAAATAGGCGGGTGGGGAAAAATGTAAGACGAGGATTATCGGAATTAGGAGATAAATTCAGGGTCGATCGTTTTTTGCGAGGTTAGCTGATTGGGATGAAGATAGCTTGTTTTTTTTTCTGTGCGTCCTCTAATCGAAGGCAGGGAAATGATTAGAGCATTGGCCGCACTTGTTGATTTTCTCGAGTGAGTGAAATTTGGATTTTTAAATAATTTACAAATGTAATAAATTATTTAATAAAATATTCAGCCATCATTCATCTAGCATATGGATAAGTTCCTGGACGAAGCAACGATTCTTTGTTGTTTACCTTGTAGACTAGAATCGTTGTAATTAGGCGAAAGATGGCGCTTGCGTCGTCTTTCATTTATTATGATCAATATATTATTATTTCGTGAAAATCCATATTGAAATTAAATTAAAAAAAAAACGAAACACAATATAAATATGTAAATAACACAATTTCGTTTCTATAATACTAATTAATTTATTTAAATACGACTAGTTTCGACAATTAAACTAGTCACTATCAGGTACAATGTATAAGCATTAAAACAATATATTTGAGAATGACAATTCGAATTGTCGAAACTAGTTGTATTTAAATAAAATAATTAATGATATACAAAGTTATTTATTTACATAGTTAAATTAATATTTATAAGGAAAAAATCCAGAATTAAGCACAAATTGTTTTATATATACATATATTTAATGAGCCATTCTTCCCATATGGGTGTAGGGTTATAATTTGTTTTAACGATGTCAATATTTGTAATATATTTATATTGTATCTTTATATATTGAAGCGAGAGATAGAGAGATAGAGCAATATCTTTATTGCCAGACTTATACAGAGTATTATAAATATATATTTGTATAACATTACCATGCTTGTTTGTAAACAGTTGCCTGTAGTATTATTAATATATGAATCATGTGTAAATATGTGAGAATATACAGGGTGGCGCAAGATTACGATGAAATCCAATATCTCAGTTATAAAGAAATATACAAAAAATGTTACTTACATTATTAGTAGCTACTGTCAAAATTCACATTTTAAAATTAGTTTCATATATACAAGGTGTCCAATAATCACGTAACGTATCAAACATATGTTTTTTTAAATGGAATGATATATTTTTTATGAAGATTTTTGATTCTACGTTTAAAAATAATCATTTTTTATATAAGATTTAATAGGTCAATTTTTCATAGTTAAAAGTTATAAACAAATGAATGTTGAAATCGATAGATGTTTAGAGCCTAATATTTCAATAATGAAAAATGAAATAAACATTCTGTCAACGACATACAAATGCAAAAATACATAATAATAAAAGAAATACTCTTTTTTTCTCTTAAAACAAATTTTTATATACAAGGTGAAGCAATACGCAAAATGATTTTTTTCTCTTTTTACTTAAATGGGACACCTTATATTTTTTATGCTATTTTAATAGAAAATTAATCACTCTTATATAACATATTAAATAGCTACCGTTTACCGTTTTTGAGATATTTAATCTCAAATACAAATTTGGTATAGAATTTTCAATCAAAGTAGGCCGTACCAGAACAACTAATTTATTTAGTTGTGAAAGTTACGCAAACACAAATATAAAATAATTTAGTAAAACGAATAATCAAGTGTATTAATTAAAATACATCATAATTCATGCATATTTTTTTACCACGGGATAAATGAGAATTTATTAAAAAAAAGTAAATAAATATTAAGCTCTAATTATTTTAATACACGATAATATTGAAAATACAACAATTTAAATAGGTATGTTCTTGGCTGTGCGCCAGGATCCAGGTACAACGAATCTTCTTATCTCAGGAATGCGTTCTCGGAGTGAGTCATCGATCGTTTTTTTCTTCTTGATTTGCGATAATTGCGCTCTTGTATTTCGATTCAGTCGTCCGAAAACGCGCAGTGTTCACTATTCCGGTTTAATTTTTAACGTTAGAAATTATTAATAATTAAAATCGCGATTTATTTTTGTTTATGAACAAGTGGTAATTAGTGAGTGGTGGAGGTGAGTTGGTTTTCGATTCACCAGGAATGGGTTGGAAGTTATTTTTTCTATTAAGGTATGTTAATATTAATAATTTATTTTTAAACAGATTGTACGATTCCTATTATTATCATCAATTTATTCTCCAAAATTGCATTTGATTAAATAATTTCGTATAGAATTTTTAACCAAAGTAGGCCGCGCCAGAACAACTGATTTATTTAGTAACTTTCAACGCTTAATATTATAATTAGTAAGTAAAGTACATTTTACGTTATATTTTGTAACACTGGTGCAGTTAAACATACTTCTTCAATAAATGATTGATTTAATTGTTAAAAACTAACAACAACTATATTTTTTGGTTATTATTCGAAAAATATTTAAAATATTCCTATATGCTTCTTAAATTGATTTATTTAAACAATTCAATTTGACTGAAAAACCGAAAATAGATACTAAGTGAAATAATAAAATATTTATATCATTATATTTTGTTAACATTTTAATGTATTTATTTCACACATTCACATTTTTGTTTTAATTCAATAGCATTCAAACATTTTACAATTTTTTTCTTAAAAAATATGTCCTAATAACCATTATAACTCGCTAAATAATCGTTGAGCAACTATTTTCTTTATATTTTGCATGCGCCTATAAATATCGATTGTCATTTGAATATCCTTTTAGGTTAGGGAGTAAGTATGTTATTAAATACCAGAAAACGATTATGAATTGCATTTGTTTTAATTATAGCCTACTTAAATTATAGATTATAAGCGAATTTTATAATTTTTTACTTTGAATTGAAATTGTTAAAAAATGGTAACAAATAGGGGTATAGTTTATTATACAAAAATTAAATAACAATCAATTTTCTATCGAAATAGTGTAAAAAATATAGGGTGTTTGTTCCATTTAAGTGAAAAAAGAAAAATATCATTTTGCGTATTGTTTCACCCTGTACACAACATTTGCTTTATGGTAATAAACGATTATTCCTTATATTATTAAGCATTTTTTCAATTAAATTGCGTTAACAGAAAGTTTACATCGTTTTTCATTTTTGAAAAATAAGGCCCCAATCTTCCATTGATTTCAACCTTAAATTGTTTATAACTTTTAAAATATTAAAAACTGACCTAATAAACCTTATGTCAAAAATGATTAATTTTAAGCGTAGAATCTAAAATCGACATAAAAAATATAGCATTCCATTTAAAAAATCATATGTTAGATACGTCACGTGATTATTGGACACCCTGTATATATGAAACCAATTTTAAAATATGAAGTTTTACAGTAGCTACAAATTATGTCAGTAATATCTTTTTGTAAATTTCTAAATAACTGAGATATTGGACTTCATCGGAATCTTGCGCCACCCTGTATATATAAAACACGTTATTTCATAAGATTGAACATCGAAATATTTTCAAATCGTGTTCGATAATTAATGCAATTGGATTTAGCGCAGAACGAAGGCTATTTGTCCAATGTTAATGGAATTAATGGATTTTTACGTAAATAGATACATAAGTGTTTATCCATCTCAATGGTAAAAGTTAACAAGTTCATTGGTAATATGCAAATTGATGATCCAATGTAAATAAACATCGAACAATTTATCATTTCTTTTTTTACGAAATCCATAAACATCAAATATTTCACACTTTTTAAATTATTTTATTTATTATTTTAATTATTTCACCCCTACACCACCATTATGGTAGATGGAGATTTTAGATTATATATATATATATATATATATATATATATATATATTAATTATTTCATTGCAGTTCTTTAACATTAAAGAGATGTTAATAATAACTTGGTTTATGTAAATAAACCAGCAATAATCGATCAAATAGAAGAATTATTTTTCTATTCATAAATTCATAATTCTTAACACACACACTCATACAATTGACTCGTTTATTTCTCTCACAAAAAGTAAATTATTGTGTGAATTGAATCGACGAGATTTCCGCGCGAGTAAATTGCACGACGGCCGTAAAAGATGCAAGTTTTACGGGCGCAAGTTTATCGAACTGTCTGCAAGGTAGTTAAAAACGGCCGTAAAGCTCCCGGAGGTTTTTTCGGAGGCGGGCGGGCTTTTATTGCACGCTGGAAGTTCAAACAGTTAACGACCCGCTAATTTGGATATTCCAATTAATTATTCGTTTTTTTGCGCGTCTTCTGTCAACTCGAATGTTTGTTGAAGTGAAAAGGGGATTTATACTGGCTCGTTTACGATCGTACGAAGAATCGTACGAAGAATATAAAGAGATAATGAATTGCTCATTTTTTATTTAATAGTGATAGTGATTGCTTGGCTGAGGATGTTGCTTAATGAAAGTTAATGCTGATTATTTGATAGTTTGTAAACGAACCTAATCTCTTGAAACTTAGGAAATCGTTGTCTACTTGAGCACTGCATAAGTGCAAAAAGTCGATTTTTATTGCAAATTTATTTTCAATTAAAAAAAACATCATAAAAAATATTTATTTGAAAGATACGAAGGTGTTTGTGTTAGTTTTATACCTTATGACATATTTAATTTAAATAAACTACATTTTCCTAAAATTCTTAGAGTGTTAAAAAATACTTTCACGGATTCCCAATTAATTTCCTAAACGCAGAATTATCGACTCGTTTATTTTGAAGCGCTCGAAATTATGCATGTAAATTTTATGAGTCGATTTATTCAATTAACGGCGGTGGCTTTTTTTAAAGAAAATGGGTCAGCCGGGACAAAAGCTCGGAATTATCCGACGTCTTAATCCTCCTCCCGAGGCAAAACACTTTTATTGTGTTACGGCGAAAATCTCGAGTCTCTCAGATTTTATAATTGAAAGTAAATCTTAAATTTCGCCTCGCGCAACGACCATTTATCTCGTTAAAACCGCGTTTTGTCTTTTATCTTGCAAAAAAAAAAACAACAACGTGATTTTACATTAAAACAATATTGTTTGAAGTTATTCATTAATATTCATAAAATAAATGCTTAAAGGGCAGAAAGATCTCCGGTCGATAGTAATTCTAAATTTAATAAATGAATTTTGAACTTTGGATAGGTTCAAGATTATTATTATCATCATAGAAAAATAAACGTTTCTTTTAAAATGATAGCAATATTAATAATAATAATCTTTATTAACAGATATATACAGAAAGTATACAAAATAAGTAATAAACATTAACAAACTGAAATGTATAATTTATATCTGTTAATTGGCTATCGACCAGTGGTCTTTCAGCCTGTAGCAATATTATTTTTCAGTAATTCTAAATTTAATAAATGAATTTTGAACTTTAGATAGGTTCATCTTTTTGGGGGTGATTTGCTTCGAATTTAATTGACACCATCTGAAAACATTTCTCGACCCAATTAAGGGAGCTATGATTTTTTTCTTAATTCCAAACTCTTGTAATTCTACCTTCGATTGTACTTCCCATTAATCATTCGATGAAACCGCTTGTTCCATCATCAACCCGTTAAACTTTTCGTCCATAGTCTTTGACTCGGCGCCGTTTCCTTTTGTCGCTGGCCCAAAAAGGACGACCTGTTGCGCCAAAAATAATAACAATAATAAAATAAACCAATAACAACAGCAAAAAAAAAAAAACGTGCGTTTCGTAAACTGATTTGCATGCGTGCTCTTAAAAAAATCGTTCCCGCGAGACTTTGTTAACGAGAGAAAGCCACCGGCGCCAGCGCTCGTCGTCCAACCTTCGAGGCAGAAAAGAAAGAAAACATATTGTTTTGTGTTTTGGTCCGAATGAATCGATGCGTATAGAAAATACGTGTCATGGAATTAGAGAAACGGGACACGGTTTTGAAATTATCGATTCTCGTAACAGGCGTGAGTATCAATTTTGTTTATGGCGTTGTCTTTGAAACGAGTGTGAATTAATCGTGATTTTGTTTCAGGGTGAAGATTGAATAATCTTAAATAACGCTGATGATGAAAATTCATTTTCACTTTTTATATAAATAAAATAATTTTAAATAAATAAAAATGAAATAAAAATGATTCGAAAATAATAAATTATTTCCACATTTAGCGTATGTAAAAATGTGGAGATTATTTATTAATTATTTTCAAATCATTTTTATTTAACTTATTTAAATAACGTTGACCAAGTGAATAAATACTCTTTTCTAGTTAAATTTTGAATAAACTTAAAAGTGTTCAAATTTGCAAAAAATTGCCCCATCTCCTCTTTCGCACACCACATATTTATTTTTGCAAAGTGTTATGCAGGATTTTCCATGAGCTTAAATTCTTGTGCTTCATGAATGATTTATAGAGTTCAAATTATCTATTTTTTCATGATTATTTAACTTTTGTATATAGATAAATTCGGTTGAATTATCATATTTTGGTTCCAGGAACCTGAGGTTAAGCCATTAACGGGAAATAGATATATACAGGGTTTATATATCTATTATTACAAAAGCTGCTTAGATTGTAATGATAAATATAAGGTACACGTTATATTTAACATTTCCCTTACAAAATAGCCCCGAATATCTGCATTCCTGTGTCTTGATTAAAGAGTGGTGGTTTTTTAACGAAAATTCACAATTTAAAAAAAGTAGCGACAATTTCAATTAATTTTACTTGATTTTTCAATAGTTTGTATTAAGTAGCGTTGTTTTTGTTTTTTTACATCGAATTTTTCTCGGATCAAAAAGTTGTTGCATGACGCAATATTTTATTGATGAGCAACAGCTGGTGTACATTATGTAATTCAATATTCGGCGTGGGTATTTGCCCGGGAAGTAGTTGTTTTAATATGCATTTGTTTAACATATTTACGTAACGTAAGTCAAAATTGTCGCAGAGCTAAATGTGGAAATAATTTATTAATTATTTTCAAATCATTTCTATTTAACAGTTACAGCTTGTTTGAAAATATAATATTTTCAAACAAACTGTGATGCTGATTACTTTAGTTAATTAATACTAAAGAATGTCCCGTTGTTTTTGTTTAAACAATTATCACACCGAGTAAAACTTTCCTCAATAAAGAACACGCGAATATTACTCTTTTTTTTTTCGCAATTATCGTTGGGTAAGGTGCAGTGATAATTGGGCGATAAATTAAATTCTTGCTGTTGTTGTTACTGGATTGCGCAGTTTTACGACCGGAATGTCAAGTTGAATGCGACATTAATAACTAGGTCCACTTGCATATTCAGGCGGCCCACGGGAGAGGACAGACGTTTTAATATGCATGGCCCGGTGTTTATCATTCATGTCGGTCGCATTCGCTGTGACGGATGGACCTGGGGGCCTCGCCCGGAGGCGGCGAGACACACGCGAAATGTCAAATTTGCTAATTTATCGACCGTAAAGTTTTGCGGTAAATTAATTACACGGTTTAGACTAATTGTTAAGTAATATAAAAGGTTTTATCTCAAATTATATCGTAATAATAAATATGAATATATTATTAAAAATCTACGAATACAATAAATAAAAACACAAGTTAAAATGAATAACTTTAAATTCTCGTCTAGTTTCAGGTTTCTATTGATTATATTGATAGATTTTTAATAACCTACTTATATTTATTATTACAAAATGAACTACCAATTTTTATATATTGGAAGTATTATTTATATAAAAATTATATCTTTAAATATTCTTTCAATGATCAGTTATTAAAATATTTTGAATTGTTCACTTGATTGTCCAATGTATGGACTCAATGGACTCAAAACGTGCATATTTGTTGAAATTGGGCATTCGAAAATGTTTACGATTACAATACATTCCCTTGGGCAGGGGTCCGGGGAAAGTATAAATAACGAAATAGGCAGAAAGACAAGCGCTGTAATATTAAACAAATACCAATATAATAGAAAATATTTATTCGCATGGTTCATTTATTTAAATAAAAAAATAATTTGAAAATATTTAATAAATTATTCCCTCTTTTTATTTTGACTTATGCTACATAAGTACTTAACAACTTTGTAATTATATAGGGCAGAGCTGTACTGATAACGGATGTAATCACGAAAAACGTGTCTGCAGATGGCCTAATATTACGTATTTTTTTATTTATTTTGTTGTAACAATGATAGACCGAGAGGTGGCGTTATTCACAACGACCACGAAATTGTTAAGATATGCGGAAATTTCACCTCAGGTGGCTAGATGCAAGTACAAGAGGCAAACGGAAGTATCAGTTTGTCTACTCGACTAATGAAATAAATCCAGAGAACCCCATTATTCTCCGGATCCACCAAGGAAACACATACCGATGGAGTTGTTCATGGTGTAACAAAGTTTGACCTACAGATGGCGTTAGTAATCGTGTAATGACAAACTACAGATGGAGCTGATCATTGTGTAGCAACAAAGATTGACATACAGATGGCGTTGTCAAAGATTGTTAACTAACTGCATTTAATATTCTTACAACAGGACACATCTGTTGTAAGAATATTAAATGCAGTTTGATAAAAAAAACAGCTAAATTTATTAAAACTGCAATCACACCTGAACAGTTTTTGATTTAATTATGATGAGGTAAATTCACCGAAATTGTAGTTCCAAAAAAATAAATCGTAATATACAAAGTTAGTTATTAAACGTTTTATTTATTTTGATCGTAAATAAAATGCATGGTTTTTTATTTACCCAAAGCTGTAAAGGGAATCCATTTCGTTCGAGTTTTAAATATAATTAAATCATAATTATTTGATTACATTTATACAGGGTGTTTCAAATTCGAGTCTCACCATAGGGATCTCGCTTATTATAAGAGATAGAGGGTAGGTTTAAATTCGGCACTTTTGCAGAATTTCATGTTGATTAATATCCCGTTGAGAAAACTGGGCTAAGTTTCTTTGTTTTCAAGAAAAATGAAAAAAAACTGAAAAATGCGATTTTCTTTTTTTATTTATATATTCGTTATTTGAAGCAATATTTAAATACAATGAAGATATTCTTATAGCACTTTTTTATAATCTAATCGATGGCGTACTTATTTTAATAATAGCATGTTTCGTTTCTTTTAGATAGGTCTTTCCGCCCTAAATATTATATTTTATTATATTTTAGAATATTAAATATTATGAGATTTCATTTCTTTTATTACATTTAATGTTCCAACAAAATTGATACAATTTACAACTTCCGACAAATAAAATAATATTGTTTGTATTATACGTAATATTCAAACACAAAATTGATCCCGTTTACAGCTTCGGGCAGAAAACAAATAAAAATCACGAATTTCATTTGCGATCGACGAACCGAATTGATTGTCCGACTCGCCAGATTAATCCGGGGACTCTCGATAATTCTATTCACTGACCCATATTATTATTATTATTGTGCGTGTCGGTCAAGCGAGATTATCAATCACAGAAAACAGGGTTTTCTTTTTTTTAAATATCGATACGAAACGGAGAATATTTTCTTGTGCAATATTAATTTGCATAATTGAAACCTGCGAGTGCGCCCGTTCGATAAATCAAGCGTGCGCTCGCAAAAAATAATTATTGTTAATTTATGATCGCGTGAAATTTACAAGTGTATAAGAAAGAGGGCGTGTGTTGTGGTTGAATATAATGGTTGTTTAAATCAATTTTGCGGGGTATTAAAAAATGTGTGAGTGGAAATGAAAATTATTATTGTGCATTTAAATATTTTAGAAAATATTAAATTAAACTTGTACCAAGTGAATTTCACTTGGTTTAGTTTTACTTACATAAGTCAAACTTACATAAGCAAAACAAAACCAAGTACATTTTATTTACAAGTTTGATTCAATATTTTCTAAAATATTTAAATGAGATTTTCGAGTGTTGTGGCTTGTTGTTTAAATCAATTTTGTAAAGTATTAAAAATTGTTTGAGTGGAATTGAAAATTAAAATTGTACAGAAAATCTTATTTAATTATTTTAGAAAATTATTCACCAGGTTTCAGGACAAATAATGCCACAATGTAAACCAGGGGTTTTCAAACTCTTTTTGTATGCACACTGGAAATATTATATAAAACTAACAACATTCATATTTAGTGAAGAAATTATAAACCTTTAAATTTTGAGGAATTTTATCGAATTTATGTCTATTCGTATTTTTTTTTTTTTCGTGAATTTTATTAACCGCTGATAATAAAATAAATTAAAAAAATATGCGCGTGATGTTCTGACCCTTAACTTTTTTTTTGCGGCGAACATACGGAAATTATAGGCTGCCCTTTACGGCTTTTCCCTCCTTTTACGGTTTACTTGAAAATAAATAAAGTGAGTTATGACTGGAACCTTGGGCGCGGGAAATATTTATCGTTGTTCGACGACGGGTAACAACAAAAAAAAAGGGAAACTAGATCAAGTTTGTGAACTAAACGAAAATATCAATAGGAATGTGATTAATGGGTAAATTCAAATATTAGTTGCGATCGCGCAGCGCCGGCGGAATTCGATGTTTGTAATTTATAACAGCTTGTTGGAATCGTCCCTTACAATTCTAACAAATATTTTTAACGATATAATTTCAGTTAGTTATACTTGATTTAAATAACGTAAAACTTGTCTTTAATTTTCTTTGTGTTGGTTGTTGGTTGTGGAAACTTTAATTATTTAAATAAAAACAGTTGTAGTGAGAGAAAAGACAACTATTTTTGATTGAATAACTTTAAATTCTCGACTAGTTTCGGGTTATTATCCCAAATTCAAGAGAATTTAAAATTTGTTTTATTAAAATTTCTATGGATATTTACATTAATGGATATATTGATTTTTTTTTTGATTTAAATATCCATAGAAATTTTAATAAAACAAACATTAAATTCTCTTGAAAATTGGATAATAACCCGACAACTATTTTTATTTAAATAATTGTCTTTAATTCTTGAAACTTCTACTTTATTATACGTTATTTTGGTAATGAAACGCTAAGATTGTCGAAACTATAGTCAACAATTATTAATCCAAGTTATTTCAACAAAATAAAAAGTCTTGATGGTTCAGCCTTCTGCTTCGTTATATATGTTAATTCAAAGAAAATTTAAATAAATAACTTTGTATAACACAATGTATATTTATTAATACAGCTGCAGTTTCGGCAAATCAGCTTGCCATTATCAAGTCACACTTGTTCTTCCTATCAAGTCATACTTGATAATGGCAAGTTGATTTACCGAAACTGCAGTTGTATTAATAAATATACATTGTGTTATACAAACAGGGTGTTTATTTAATTAAATAAAATGAAATGAAACAAAGATGATTCACACATTTGCAGCTATTTAAATTAAACAAGGAACATTTTCTGGCAATGATCAATAAAACTCGATCAATCCCTTTTTCCAACTGCAAAAAAAGTGTTTCATTTATTAAACTTGTATTTAAATTTACAAATTTTCCGTTAAGCATTTCAAAGCCAGTCGAGTTTAATTTTTAACACTGAATCAATCTCCTCCAATCACCCGAAAAACTTTTATCTGGAAAGTTTACTTGTTTCCAGCCGATAATCTCGTGCCCTGTCGGTGATTTTGATTGCGACGAGATCCCGGTGGATCCGAGAGGGCCGTTTAATTAAGGAGCAGTTGAGGCCCGCGTTTGACATTGGAGAGCCACTAATCCGCCGCCTTTATTGCTGTATAAAAATGGACCGGGCGAACACAACACGATCCGGATCTTAACTGTTCCCGAAATTCCTCAATGGATAAACTTGGGAGATACAGCGTGTAATTAGTATTGTTACCGAATAGCGAATTAATTATATTCGTAAAAGAAAATGATTACTTATAATAAACTGCAACGTTTATTGAAATAATTTGTATTATTTAAAAAAAAGAGGCACATTATTAAATTGATTCATTAAATTTAATATATGGCAATTATTTCCAGACTTAAACGTGTTGTTAGAAAGTTTGACCTACAGATGGCGTATGATATCAAAGTCTGATCTACAGATGGAGCTGTTCAAAGAGTGCCAACAAAATCTAACTTACAGATAGAGCTGTTCAGCGTATAGTGACAAAGACTGGCCAAGAGATGGCATTGTTAATAGAGTGATACCAAAATCTGACCTACAGAATGGAGATATTCAACGTGTAGTAGCAAAGACTAACCAAAAGATGGCGTTGTTCAAAGAGTGCTAACAAAATCTGACTTACAGATAGAGCTGTTCAACGTGTAGTAGCAAAGACTGACAAATAGATGGCGTTGTTCAAAAACTGCTATTAAAATCTGATCTGCAGATTTAGTTGTTCAGCGCATAGCAATAATGATTGACCTATAAAAGGCGTTTTAATAAGTCTGCTAATAAAATTTGTCCTGTATTGAGTAGTTATCCAATAAATGATGTTATACAAAAGATGATAATTCAGTCGCGTATATTGTACAAATAATAGTAGAAATGTTTTTATGGCGCAAAGAAAATTCTCGACAAAGCAAAAACAGAGGGTGATAATAAATATGATTGAAATGAACAAAACAAGCACATTTATATCCATAGACATTGCGCATCCATTTCACACTCTTGACATTGATAAATAAACACGTCCAAAGGATGCACGTATCAGTGTGTTTTCGCGATTTTCATACGTTCAATTTTTCCAGCCCGAGCTCGCCATCGACGCGGAATAACATTCCAAGGGTACGTCAAGTTCGGGGTTTAAACATTTTTTTTACTCTTTTCGGGAGTCCGTGGGGCGAATTTTAATTCGACCGGGGCGTATATTTCGCAAATTGGGTCTAATAAAATTTCGGCGCTCCGAGTTTTCCGAGTTTCCGGCCTTTTCTCACATTTTAAAAGGAAAAAACAACAACGCAACGGTCCTATTTGCATAAACAGATGTTTCTAATATTTATAATAATTTAAACTAAGCCCTTTTTATAATATTTCATTGTAGCACCTTTTGTTTAAAAGTTATTAGTGAAAAGAAAAAATCATTTCTCTCGCAAGAAGCATGCTATGTCGCTTGCCACGTCTTTCATTTATTATTGTAAAGTAAACAATTTTCTAAAATCTGTTTATGAAGAACGTAATTAATTTTCTTTAAATTAAGATATTGCAGCAGCATAAAAGATCAATCAATTACTTAACTCGTTCACCCAAAATTTCCGATATAAAATAATTACACCATCGCTGAAATTAAAATTAATCCTTTTTCGCGTTTTCATCGGAACCAGTCGATCCACTTCAATTCGGATTACGTCTCAATCGCATCGATCTGGTGCGTTAATCAATCAGGTGAGTCGAGATGTTATCGCAATAACGTCTTGTTTGGCCCGTCAAAGAGCGCCTCCATTCCAACCCCCGGGCCACGCCTCGAACAACGCCGCAGCGTTGTTATTAACCCCCATTTGATAGTGCATCTCACAAACGGTTGAATTGGAGACAAGATTGAACAGGATTGCAATTAATATAATTAGTTGTCGGTGGATTTGATTAAGCAATACATTGAAATAATGTGATAATAATAAATTTATTGGTAGATTTTTAATAATCTATTCATTATTATTAAAAATCTACCAATTAAATTAATAAAAGCACATTTTTTTATCCCCATCACCACTATATGTGACAGGAGGCGCTCACACAAACACCGCAGAAATTGCAGAATGTGTGAATAACTCTAATTTTCGACTAGTTTTGGGTTATTATCCCATTTTTAAAGCATTTAAACCCGAAGAAGGATATTGAATAAAAATGATTTGAAAATAATTAATAAATTATTTCCACATTTAGCTCTGTGACTTTTGAAAGAAGAAAAACTGTCTCGGAAAGCTCGGTTATTCTCAATAAATTGATTACATGAATTAAGGAAGCCACTGGTCGACGTCCCTGTGACTAATCCCTGAGTGTTTCGATGAAACACATTTATTATAAATAACTGTGACAAAGTCAATAAATACTCTTTTTTATTATATAAAAAGTAAATACATTTTAAATTTGATCAACAATTTAAAATTCTAAGATAATGTAAGCTAATATTGAAAATTAATGCCCTTTGAATATCTTTCATTTTTTTTTAAATTTATTTTGCAAATACGCTTAGTCTATTCCCTCCTTCTGTCAAGATAGGAAACATATGGCGCGAAATGGGGGCAATCGCGGGAGGCGATGGTCGTGTTTAAGTTATCCCGCGGTCGAAACTGCGCAAACTTTGCCATTCAAAGCTCGTCGTAGTCTAAACTTCGGGCAATAACGTTTCGTCATGTCGCGGAACCCTAGTTAAGATATATCTTCCATAAACACCCGGCGTTGAGTTATTACGAATGGACTCGGAATAATTTAAACATGAATTTATTAAAACCGAATAAAAAAATAAAATAATAATAACTATTATCGTGTTAAGTAAAATAATTCACATGAATTAATTAAATCAATATTTTTTTTATAACGGCACTAAAAGATATTTTTTATAACACTTTATTTATTTCTGTCTTATTTTTGTACCGTATGAATCGTACTGTGATATTTGGTTTCTGCTTTTTATTAACGTTTAAAAATATTTAAAACTAATGAAAGCTAATTTTAAGGGTTTCAAAATTACTTGGCTAAATTTTAAAACTGATCCAATTATATATATATATAACATCTTTATTTCTGCAGACAATTTTACATACAATAAATTAACAATATAATTCTTATAATATGTTATACGTTGTCCTTAGAAAACGGCTATCGACCATCGGTATTTCTGCCTAGATCCAATTATTTTTTCTTCATTATTAAAAATGTGTTTATATTTCATTTAGTAGACGTTCTATTAGAAAACTTAATCACAGAGCTATTAACTATGATTTAGATTATTTCTACTATCATCCAAGGCCTTTATGATTTTTTAAGATTTTTTGGAGAGAAAAAAATTTGACCGAAATTTGAAACTATCGTAAAGGATAAGTATGAAAAAATGTGAGAATTTAACAAAAATCCATAAATCACCAAATGATTTTTTTTATACTAAAATGTAGCTAAAGAATGAGAGTATAAGCTGTGAGAATTTGAATAAGATTGAGCGATTAATGTTCTGTTAATACGCTCACAAAATTAGCATTCGTAAAATAGGCGAAAATTATGTAAAATTTTGCAATTATTTAGCTGACTTAGAACAATGATAATTAGGAAAAATTTAAGTATCTAGTTACATTTTTCCTAAGTAATCAGTAATCGATTGCTGAAAAACTTCTAAATTGTCTGTGAATTTAGTAATTTTAGTATAACTGCAGATGCGTTCAAAACATTAATACTGTAATTGTAACTCAAGAAATGTTCATCCATTACTGAATTATTGACAATTTAATAAAATATTCACCCACCATTCATCTAGCCGTTGACGATGCCACACAAAATTAGGCGAAAGATGGCGCTTACGTCGTCATTCATTTATTATGATTATTGATAATGTAAAAATAATAATTACAACCCGTCACTCCTGACATAAATTACACGCGTGATAATAAATTTGATTCATTACTCCTGAAGGACGGTTTCCCCCTTCTCTCTATCTTTTTCCGATCGGCATTATCTATATTGGGCGCGTAAACAGACTCCAAGTAAGTAATTCTGTTTCGATGTAATCGATCAAAAATGAGAGAAAAAAAAAAAAGAACACACGCACACATTCACTCTGCCCTCGTTTATTATATATTGCATAAATCTCGAAGAAAGTCCCTTTTATACCTGCTCGAGTACAAGATCGTGATTAATGATTGATCCGAGACGGATCAAATAAGAAAAATGGCATTAAATTACGGCATCGTTTGAATTAATCAGGTTAAAAAAAAAATAGGAAATGGAAAAAGGAGGAGAAGATAAAATGAAGTGCGTAAATTGAATCCATTTAAAATTGAATTAATTAAATTAAAAAAATGTTATAATATTTATTATGAGTAAATTTTATGAATTGAACAAAAATATAAATTTATTAAATATTTTCAAATTAAATTAAATAAAAATGATTTGAAAATAATTATTCTCACATTTAGCTCTGTGACTTTTGACTTACGTTACGTAAGTACGTTAAACAAATGCACATTAAGACCACTACTTCCCGGGCAAATACCCACGCCGGACATTGAATTATATAATGTACATATTAAACACAACAATCAACGCTGAAGGACTTTATCAAAAAAAAAAATCCTCTCGGACGAGTTATTATCACCCCTAATGAGATAATTATGTACAGCGAGATGATATATAGATTAAATAGGGGCGGCATAACATTAATTCAATGCCGAAACGGCTCCCGATGAAACCATCAATCATCACTTTTCAAAGTCGGCGCTTGTTCGATCGCGCGAACTAGAAATTTGCATTTGAGAGTTTTTTCTCTTTTAAATAATAATAACAATAATAATAGTTCTACAATCCACTATACATAAATATTATTAATTATATTGTAGATTTGTAAAAAGGTAAATCCGTTAAATAATTATAATTATTTTTTATTATTATTAACTTTAACATATTTGACTGATCTTAAAATAGATATCACAGATCTATAACAATGCGAACATAGAAATGTAAATCATTTTCAAAAATATTTTTATATTGTTGGAAAATTACGCGATTATTTAAAAATTCTTGAATTGTCTACACTAAAGTATTTTTTTTTTAAACAAAAACGGAATTATTATTCGCACAAACTTAAAAAACCCTTTCCTTGTATCTCAAGCGATTGCGTTATTTATTCATTCATTTATATTTCTGTTCAGCGTTATTTTTTGTGCCGCTTTCCCATCCTTGGGCTCTTTTTGTGTAAGGGTGATATTTATAGGCGAAAATGTTTTCATTCCATGCGGAAATAACGGCCCGCGAGGATATAATTGTTATCTTAATAAAGTTGCGAGGGGAAAGGGGGTGGGGGATAGTCTGGCAATTTCCCAAAGGACAGCGCGGGGTTCGCGTAGCCTCGATTAACGCTACACATTCACATGCAAATAGGGGCGAGTGTGTGGGCCCTTTTAAATACGATCCGAAATACATACGTGCAGTGAGTCCGTTTAAAGTCGCGTAAAAATAAATAGCCTGTAGCACGGGGAGGAAATAATTACTAAATTATATTCTCGATGTTTGTAGTGTGAAATGAGAAGGAATTTAACGGATTATTTTAATGCGATGTTATTGATCAATGAAAATCATACACTCAATAGGAAAGATTATTTATTCACTTGGTCACGGTTATTTAAATAAATTAAATAAAAATTATTTGAATATAATAAATCATTTCCACACTTTAGACAAATGCACATTAATAATAAGAGTGTCTCAAAATGATCGGACATTTTAAATTGCGTGCCATTTTATTTGTGGCGAACATACAGTACTAATCTTCGACAACTGGCATCAGGAAGTATTCAGGTTTAGTCATGAATAATTACACAATCGAGCAACTTATAGAAATTGTGAAAATTCATTATAGAAATGCGGTTACCGTCAATGGTGTTCGTTATCGTGGCATGATAACCAACTTTTAGTGGAGTGAATTGAACGGCATGGACTTGGAAGACATATTCTTTCAACAAGATGGTGAAACCTCTGGCAAATATCCCGCCAGACATTGAATTACATAATGTATACCTGCTATTGCATATTAAAGTACTTACATAACGTAAATCAAAATGTCACCAAGCTAAATGTGGAAATAATTTATTGATTATTTTCAATACCACTTCTACATTGAATAAACGTATTATTATTAGATTTATTTGGATGGAACGCCGAGAGGAAAACGCGATATTTTTTCCGGGTGATTGAAGGTGGAAACGTTCCGCGGAGCGGCCATTGTTATGATAATGCCGGGCCCTGAATACATGAAGCTCTCAAATAGTGGTGTTTTCGTGTTCACCGCCGATTTGTTATTATGATTGATGAGTCGCAATGATCCCCGATTAATCACAATTTCGGATGATAATAAAGCCCGAGCGAGCAATTGATATTAATTGCGCGTCCGATCAACTAATAATAAATCCACACAGAACTCATACTGAAATCAAACATCGCTTAAATTACAATTATATATAAATAATGCAAATATGTGTGTGTGTCTGTTATGGAAAGTGCTGTTTTATTCATGGATATTATGTTAATAATTTATTAATATTGATCCAGTTAATGGTTTTAATATTTAGACATTGGTAGTTCATATTGTATGAAATAAATATGAATAAATTATTAAAGTTATTCAATCTAATCCTTAAGCTATAATTATTATTTTTTTGCATCGCTATTTCTTAAAATTTTAAATTCTCTCGAAAATAGGCGTACAACCGGAAACTAGTCGCGCCTAACATTCAACAGATACATTTGGTAGTAAAGCAAATTAGAGTTGTTGTTGTTGAGTCAATCCTATTATTAATACTTAATTTAATGTTAAGTTTTAATTAAGTATTAAAATCTTGTTGAATCCAAATACATTCCATCTGCATTTTCCGCCCTAACAATTTGATAAAAATCTAACTCGAAAAAGAAAGAGAAAACAATAAAATAAAACGACCATCCGAGTCAGCAATAAACAAATCCGCAGGACCGTCTCAATCCCCGGACCCGCTTTAATTACGCAATCCGCCCCCGCGCAGTCCGAATTTCTGGGCCACGTCCCCGTTTAATACGCACGTTTGCCTTTACTATGCAAGCGGATTTCGATGGGATTGGCCGTCAGGTTAATCTAAGCCCGGATTGAACTTGAACCCGAACTTGAACTCACCCTTTTTCCCCGATGTAATCTATTATGAGGAGAATGAAGATGGCGGCGCGGATCAGCGACGAGAAACTAATTACTTAAATGCGAGTTGCAGGGAAGGGGGATGGTTTTTTTTTTCTCTCTCTCTTGGTGCTCTTCTTCTTCTTCGCTTATGAACTCTTAACGCCCCGGCACATTTGTTCTGCCGTACTTCTGTAACTCCACTCGGGCTTAATTGGAAGCGGGAAAGGGGGTGGGTTTATTTTACGCGTTTTAAAGTCACTTTTATTTTCGTGATGTTAATGCGACATAAACCATGATTTACTGCGTGAAAATTAAAGGTGTTTTTTTTTAAAGGAAATTAAATTGTATGTAAACGAAATGAAAATTGTTTTTATAATTTAGAAATGTAATAAATTTATTTCTTATTACTAACAATTTTTAATTGGAGACAAATTAGTGGAAAATAGCATAAATTAAGGGTGCCGTGGAGAGATTGTCACCTTTCAATCGCTTAGAATTTCTTAATTGAAGTAAAATTAGTTGAAACAATAAGAGACATTATTATTGATAGTACGCCTAAAATCCATGAAAAAATAAATAATAATAATAATAAACTTGCGAGGAAATACCTTAAAATTTAAGTTTTCTAAATCGATTAACTTTAATCGTTAATTGTAAATAATATATTGGGTTAAAAATATAAATATGCAAGATTAGAAGGGTTTCATATAGATGTAATGGAGTGGATATATTTTTTTTTTCGAAATTTTAAATTTAATTTTTTTCCTCCAAATTCACTTCCCTGAGCTCGCGCTCGGATTTGGCATACTTTGAGCTGTGTAGAGCTGCACGAGATATAAACAATTGAGTATCTTGTCGCTCGAAGTCTAAACGATCGATGTACATAAATTTAGCCCTGCAGCAGATTTTGATTTTTTTTAAATATTTCAATTCGAGTCAAATTTGTCGACTCAGTCAAAATTAACCCAAACTGAGAGTGCTGTGAAGAGTTTCAAGGGTACACGAGATAAAACAATTGACATTATCTTACCACCTGGAGTTTAATCAAGCGATCGATGTAGTTAAATTTTGAACTATAGTAACATTTGCATTTTTTATAAATTTTTTTTTAAATAGGTTTCAAATTTATCACCTACAGCAACCTTAATATGAAAAGAGGCTTTGTGATATTCAATTTGGTTGCGAGATAAGTCTGCATATTATTGAATGATTATTATTATATATTGAAGGTTGTAAAACCATCATGTAATGAATACATTATCATCAACCAAGCATTGAAGATATTAATACAAAAAACCGTAGGCGTCATTCTTTTTGTTTATTCATGGTTTTATTATAATGATTATTATTATTGTTACGCTGTAGTTGTTTATTATGACATCCGAAAATAATTCCGTGTTATTCACGCGTAAATATGGGTGAAGGTTGTGGAAACATTTTCAGTGTCGCCGCAATAATGGACTTCCCTCTCTTCCCCTCTCAAACAAAGTATCAGCGCGTCGCGTCCCGGTGGTGAATTATACTCACCAAAAAATGCATTCGTTATTCCCCTGTTATTGTTCTCCGGCGAAAATAAAAAGGTTTCGCGACGGGGGTGTGTTGTTTTTTTTGTTTTGTTTTGAGTCGAATTAATTTCTGAAAGGGGTTCAGAAACTGTCCGTTTTATTGCTCGGCCATTTGCGGTGGAAGTTTTCGAGGGCGCGTCGGGAATTGCCCGAAGGGTTGCGATCAAGGACTTAATTATCGTTCGGTTATTATTATTACAACTGCGCGAGGATTAGTTTATCCCGAGGAATTCATAGTTTTATCTCGAATTTGCAGTTTGTTTTGCTTGATTTATTACTTCAACGAGACTTTTGAATAATAGAAAAGAGTATTTATTCACTTCCACAGTTATTTAAATTAAATGAAATAAAAAATGATAATAATTTTAAAGTACTTACGTAACGCAAGTAAAAAAAAATCGTAGCAACTAATGGGAAAATTAATTATTAATTATTCAATTGAGTAAATTAATTGTTTTCAAATTTAACGATGCTTTTGAATTTTTATTACACAAGAATAAATTCCAACAGACCACGGCCTAATAGCCGTGTCATCACTTCTTGCGTGCAATAGTTCTAACACCTTTTCAAAATATTAGAAACTGTCATTTAAATTAAAACAAATATAAATTATTTATATTATAAAAATTTTAGTTGTAATAATTGATGTTTATTTTAAATTAAAACAAACATCAATTATTTATATTTTCAAAATGTGAAGTTTCTTGATATAATATAATAATATTTTACTCCTTTCTTCACAGTACAACGTGCTCTTTGTCAATTGATAAAGAGTACGTTGTGCTTGAAATGTACATATAGCGATAAAAATAAAAATAAAGTGAAGAAAAGAATAAAATATTATTATATTATATTGTTTTTTATATCCGATATTAAAATGTACCACCAAGTTAACGCTGTTCAAATTAAAAAAAAAAACTTTGTAATAAATAATTTTATTTTTACATTTCGAGATTTTTATTATTTATTTATTTATTTATTTACAATTAATTATACAATTAATTTATTATATAATTATTATACATTTAATTTTAATTAAGGTAGTTTTTCATTATAAGTAAATTCTTGTAGATTAGAAAATGCATGAAACAAGTAATTGTTATTAAAATGTTAACCAATGGACACAATAATTTATTAAACAAGAGGCCGAAAATAAGAATAAATATGATTTAAAATTGTGATTTTTATTATTATTATTATTAATATAACCATTTATTCAAAAATATAAGATGCAATATTAAATCTATGATAACATAAATGTGAATTAATATTTTTTTAGTTTGTTCTACTTCATTGAATAAATTTGATCTTGAATGCTACATCTGGATAGATTTTATCTCTTTTAAAATTAAATCCATAGTTCATTTAGTTAATTGATTTATTTCATTACTTAATTTAATTACTAATAAATTATTATTAATTATCCATATTTATATCCCCAATTAAATTTGAAAAAAATGATATCGACTGAATGAATTTAATTTAATAAAAAAATATCATTAAAATTTCCTGTGTGCTCTATAAAAGCATAAAACGTTTATTCAACCCAGACATAAAACCGGAATATTCTTCCCCGTTAGATTTTTTTTATTTTGTACACAAAGATACGGGTATTTTTAAGAATGACCAAAGGAAGGTTGTGTTCTGCGCTGTTTATGCAAATTATTAGTTTTATTGCTATTCTAATTAAACGTTCAAGGATCGCCACACGTTTTTTTTTACATAATTGATAATCACACATCCTCGATTCGAATGATAATTATATATTTATACGTTTTAAAGATGAGAAATTATTTATTATTAATAAATATATATTGATTTTTTTGCAATAATTTAAATATATACAGTGAGGATTTTATTTCATAAAAAAATAGACCTTTATGAAAATAACATGTAAATATTTCGCATTGTATTTTTTTTAGAGCGCTTAACATTTCACATTAATTCTTCATATAACGACACATAAACACAAGGCTCTTAAATATTTACCTGTCTAGTGAAACTGCGATTAAACTATACACTGAGGCCGCGACGGAAACTCCTTGAATGTACGGAACCGTTTTACACATCCACCATCCTAGAAGCCATGCTGAAAACAAACAAAAAAATCGATTTAAATTTATTAACTGCTGTTTTTTTAGTAATGAATTATATGTGTGTATAATTGTTGAACGTTTGAGTTAAATTATACTTTGTTTATTTCACAAAAAAATATATATAATTAAATTATTATTATTATTGCTCACTGTTATGAGCAATAATAATATTAAATTAAATGAAACAACGGATTTAAATTACATTTAATTTCGTTGTAATTTAAATACTTTTTTATTTAATATTATTATAATTGTTCACTATTATAATTTAATTATATATATTTTTTTGTGAAACAAACACAGTGTAATTTAAGTAAAATCTTCATCAATAATACACACATATAATTCATTTCTGATAATAATCAATAAAATTCGATCAATTCCTTTTTCCAACTGCAAAAATTACTTACACTGTAAGTTTTTGTCCGGCGGAGTATTTACTCGGAAAGTAGTTGTTTCAATATATATTTGTCAAAAACGTACAGTGTAAGTAATTTTTGCAGTTGGAAAAAGGAATTGAACGAATTTTATTGATTATTATCAGAAATGAATTATATGTGTGCATTATTGATGAAGAGATTTTTTTTCTCGAAAACGAATCAAGATAGATAAAATACAATTACACTAGTTTATTTGTCATAAATATGTCGTCAATTTAAATATAAAGTTTACGGAAAGTAGAAATTTTTTGAAAATCTAATAATAAAAATCCTTCACGCTGTTTAATTTCCATAAAAAAATAAAGAAAACAAAGATAAAAGGTTATATGAGTATATAATTCATTGTATAAGTTACAGTGACTATTTATTCCGCCAGTGTGTCCTATTAGGATTTTCTATGTTTCGCATTAGTATTCAGCGTGTTTTCAAGTTATTATTTTTTGCCTTTTGCCCCCCTCCCGCGTCCATATTACAAAGGAAACTATAGGGACGAGGACACATTCTGAATATTGTATTGCGTACATTCGGGGTTGGGGGTAGCGGGTTGGGCGACGCCATATGGCGTTCTTTTCGATTCCACTCACCCACGACGACCTGCGGGTCAAACGCGAAATTTTATACGTCTGTAGTCGTTTTTAATTAAATTTAGCCCGTAATCATATTTGAAGGGTTTCATTTTAATGAAAATAAACAGAAACGAATTTGTAAATAAAACACGTTTTAACTTTTTAAAAAGAAACATTAATAAAATGTCAGAGAGATGATATTATTGTGCTATTGAAATATACTAAGGGGAATGTACAGTTATATTGACGAGGGATAGATCTCGAAACACGTGTCAGAGACGGTTACTAAAATTAATAAAACAACAACAATAAGCTCGATATCTTTACAATCAACTGAATTAACAATATCGAAGCCAATTAATTTTATTCACGCTGTTTCCCCCCAATAAAAATTCGAGAAAACAAAGATTAAGGTTTAATTTTGAGTTTGCGGAGGAAGATCGTTCCGCACAATTAAACGGTTTAATTGGGGGGCGGCTGGAGGTGGCGATAAATCCGCCGACCTTGGACTAATTTCCCCCTGCGCCACATGCTCGATTGAGTAATTGGTTATTGATATCTAATTTGGGGTGGCCAGCACGTTCGAAAAAATAAACGAAACGGCCGATACCGATGTATTAAGTCGAAGGATTTTTTTCCGATTGATTTATTGTACAGAAGGCTTCAACTTGTAATTTCATCATAAAAAAAAAGATTAAAATAATAATAATAATAATAATAACTTTATTTTCCCACAGACACATATAGTGTCATTTATATACACACAAATACATACACCACTTACGTCCATAGGATGGAAAAAGTGCAGATTAAGTTTGTTAAGTTTATGTCCTATAAACTGACTCATTTAGGTATACGCTTAACTTTTGATGCAACCGTAGCATACTTAGGTCTGACAACTTTACACCATCGTGGCATGGAATTGGATATGTGCTTCCTTTATAAAATTCTAAATTGCAAAATTGATTGTAACCAAATCACCAGTATGATCAATTATTGCGTACCACCTAGACATGCACGTAGCCACATGCTACTACACAATGAATTTTTCAGAACGACTTGCGGTATGAACTGCCCTATGGCTAGGTTAACGCGTACGGCAAATAATATTTGTGGCCAAATTGACTTTTTAAATACGTCGCTAGCATTAATTAGGAGAAGTCTCGTGAATATACATTAACTGTTGTGAAATGTTAAAATCCAATGTTTTATCATTATATGTTTAATGTAATTCTTTAATGTTGTTTGTCATTATGCGGTTCAATTTAGTTTGTCATATACCTTTATATCTGTGATATTTTAGCTTCAATAGTGCAATATAAGTTATTTCATTATATGCCATCATTTTGTCAATCTTTTATTTTTTTGCGTGCAATTTTATAACCATCATATGATCTTTGCTTGTTACGTATTTGTTTTGTTTTTTTTTTACATCATTTTTCATCTTGGTTTACTGGTACATTCAACGTATGCCTTTGCCATGAAATCATATATACCCCGATGTGGTAAATGAAATAAATTAAATATTTGAATTCTTACGTAACTTATGTTATCCAATGCGGTATTTTTGTTAATCGTTGTTTTCTTTTCTTTACATTTATCTTTAATTTTTTACTATTATAATTATTGTTATTATTAATTTATTCTCTAATTTATATACGTGCAATTTATATTACTACAGTGTAAACATTTGTAAATAATGGTGAATTCCGTAAATAAAGATATTATTATTATTATTATTATTAAATCTACAAAAAACTGTAATTCTATCAACACTGGCTATTACAAGAAAATACCTACAAAAAAAATAATACCTTATTTATTTATTTATGTGTCTCGGGGGGTTGTCACCCTGGTTTTGTGAAAAGGTAAAGGGCTAAGCCAAGTTTTGGTAACTTGGCTTAGCCCTTTACCTTTTCACAAAACCAGGGTGACAACCCCCTGAGACACAATAATATAATGATAATAATAATAACATTTATTTGCCCAACGGAAAACCAATGCAGGGATAAAATATAAATAAAAACTAAATAATTTAATCTTAAATCAGGGCCAATTAATATTCTAAGGCTATTTAAATAACTTTAAATATTTTAATTTACATTGGTAACACGTTGAATAATAGTAATAAAAATTTAAAAAAGGCACGAGAAAGAAAGGTATTTTTTTTTATTAAATATAATTTTTCAATGTTGTTTATTTTTATTGTAAATTCTAATTTACAATAAACTTTAATCATTTAGTGAAGTCGTCGTTTTCCGGTCTGCGGCCCTTAATCCGGTTAAATCCCTTATCGCGGGGCTTGGTCCTCCAGTCCAATTCAAACCTTTTTGCCGCAATAAGGAAATCTAATTAAATCCGGCTATTCAGACATACGATTCCGGTTTTGTTTTGCGGGATTCCGACGAAGAAAAGCAACCAACAAAACAGAAAAAAAAAGAACGGCAAGTTCCGGAACTTTCAAGCATAATAAAACCGACGTGATTAAGTGCATTATTTTTTAATTCTCTCCATTTGATTATTAATAAGACAGTGCTGCCAACCGAAAGAAAAAATCAAGACTAACGTTAATTGAGGTTTGTAAAATTGGGACTAAGAAGAAATGAATTTACACAATTGAATAATTAATGATTTTCCTTTTAGCTACTGCAACTTTATGACTTACATAACGTAAGTACCATCAAAAACAAACATCGATTGAAACAATTACTTCTTGAGCAAATACCCCGCCAGACATTGAACTGCATTAAAAAAAATGCTGTTGCATATGTATTTGTTGAGAATAAATGAAGAAAAGTCCAGAACATTAATAGAAATTCTAGAACGATTTGCTGTCGAATTCATTGTGTGTGTGAATTAATAAAACGAATTTAGATTGAAATTTTATCATTGGATAATATTTGTGTGTGTGTGTGTACATAATATTGTTCGCTGATAAAAATTCAATAATATATGATCTGAAAATAATTTGCGCTGAAGCATTTAATACTAAACGTAAAATATTCGTGTTCGTATAAATATGTATAACATGATGTTCATTTTCTCTCTCTCTCTCTTTCAATAAAATTCTGTTTTACACACACACCAATACACATCTCTTACACTTACATATACATCTCTTGCTTTACACACACACATACAGATAGACTTCAGACACATATAGACTTCTCTCACACACATTGACGCACACACACAGATATACTTCCCTTACACACACACAGATTTCCCTCACACACACACATATAGACTTCTCTCATACACATACACCCACACACTCAGATAGTCTTCCCTTACACACATAGACTTCCCTCACACACACACACAGACATGGAGATATACTTCCCTTACACACGCAAACTTCCCTCACACACATACACGAACACACACAGATAGACTTCCCTTACACACATACAGACTTCCCTCACACACATACACACACACACAGGTAGATTTTCCTTACACGCATACATTTTGTCGTGCGTGCATTTTCGAGGCCCGTATCGGTTTCCCGAAACACGTGAAAAAATGCGCGTAATAACCCGGAAATTCTGACGCGACCGGGAATTTTTATTTTCGGTTCAATTAAGGAGGAAGAATTCGTCGGTGTAATTAATATCCTCCCTATATAGAAAAGCGAGGCGAAAGGAAAAAAAAAGTGAATAACGGTTGGAAATTTGTGTGGCAACAGATGCGCGACCCGGAAGAAAAGTCTCCCTTTCACTTTTAAGGGATTGTCTGCGCCCGGATCGGAGATGAATGATACAATTTAACAGGTGGCGGACGACAATGCGATTATTCCGGATGATGTATTTTTCTGGGGCTCTATTATCTATTTGTGTGGGCGTGATGGAGGGTTATTTTTCGCCTAACATAAATTTATAATATTTGAATTGAAAAAAAAAAGAATTTATTTAGATATAGTTTAAGAACAGTAATAAAAACACGTTGTAATTATAAATTTAAGATTTCGGTTTAGCAGAAAGAGATAGCTATATAGTAAAATGGAAATAATCGTTTGAAAAAAAGAGCCATTCTTTTGGATTTAATAATATGAATATGTATTTATTATTGATTATTGTTTTGCTGTCAAAATTACATGTTTTACTTTTATAGTGTGATTTATATTTTTTAATTAATTTTGAAGTTTTATTCTTCATAAGCAAACGTTTTTTCTGCAAATATCTTATTACATATAATTTCAGAATTTATTCCTACGGTCTCTAGATTATATTTCTTATGTGTTTGTTATATTTGAAACCCTTTTCAAGTAATTCTGTCTCTTTTTTTGTCAAATTGGGTGCCAGTAAGATTTGAGATTCTAGGAAAGAATTCAACATAATTTTGCTTACCGCTACTATTGTCATTAAATTTCTTGCGATCGTTTTTTACACTGTTCAATTTTTCACTTCGTAATTTAGACCTTCTGTTTCTTGCAATGTTCGTAAGATGCATTATTAACTTCCTGTCTAAATATGCCATCGATATGGTGAAATTCAACAGGATGTAACATTTTATTTATTAAATCTCTAGAACTTAGCATAATATCAGCTAAATGGAAGTCAAGTTTTATAATTCCACTGTATAAAAAGTGTTCTAGGGATTTAGTTGAAAATTATAGGGGCATCTGTATTCAGTCATCTATTCCTAAACTGCTGGATAAGATAGTTGCGGTTCAATTATCATGATCTTAGAAACATATATTATCGATCAGGCAGCACGGATTTATCAGCGGTGGCTCCAGTATCACCAACTTAATGTAATTCAAACAATACGTTTCGCAAGCTTTGGAAGAACGTTATCAAGTTGATACGGTATATACAGATTTTACTAAGGCTTTCGATAGAATTAACAGTACTATACTTCTTGAAAATTATAATAACTTAATATAATTCAAACAATATGTTTCGCGAGCTTTGGAAAAACGTTATCAAGTTGATACGGTATATACAGATTTTACTAAAGCTCTCGATAGAATTAACACTACTATACTTCTTGGCAAATTACGTTCTTTGGGTTTCTGTGATAATACAGTATCTTGGCTCGATTCATTTTTGAATCATAGAATCCAATTTGTGAAAATAAAGAACTTCATTTCAAATCCGATTAATGTAGCATCAGGTGTACCGCAAGGATCACATTTGGGACCAATATTATTTTTGCTTTTTATTAACGAGTTGCATGAAGTTTTTGAAAACTGTATTTTTTTAATGTTTGCCGATGATGTTAAACTTTTTAAAATTATTCGTATTGTTAATGATTGCTGCGATTTTCAATGTGACCTTGACCGCTTACACAAATGGTGTGATAATAACCATCTTTACCTAAATATTTCCAAATGTTATTCTATGTCAATCTGCATTAATATAAAAAAAAGATTGAACATACTTACTATATATCGGACACTTTTTTTCTCATTAATCACTTGGTAAAACATTATTTAAAAAATATTAATTTGTAAATTAAATTCACTTGGTTTTGTTTCACTTATTTGTATTTTATTTTCTACTTTTGTACATCATTCTTGATAATGGCATCAAGCCGAAACTAGTAGAAAATAAAATACAAATAAGTGAAACAAAACCAAGTGAATTTAATTTACAAATTAATATACTTACTATATTAATTCTAGCAATTTAGTGAAAGTTAGCTCATTTAAGTAATAGTTTGAGGAAGTAAATATATAAATTAGGGTGACCAATTTCCCAATATTCTCTGTTTATTATTTATTGCTTTATAAATTGATTCCATAAACTTTAATGTATTTATAAGGATGTCGTTAGTTTAATAATGTTGATGATGTGTAATTTGAACGTCGAAATTTGCATTGTATTAGAGTATCGTACTAGCGAGCTTAATTCGAAATCCATAATGCATAATGCATCGTTCAACAGCTGCATCCGACACTCACCATTATTGGGAAATTGATAAAATGAAGCGTGCGATTTTAGACAAATCTAAAATAAAATATAAACAAAAAAAAACAGTTATTAATTGCAAGCTTTAATTAAAAAATAAAAAATAAACATGATTGCTTTTAATACAAATATAAATCATTCAAAATTTAATAAATTAATTTTTTACTTGAATTTTCAATTACACAAAAAAAGTAAAAGTGACATTTAATCAGGACAAGTTCGCCTTCCTTTAGTGGACGAAACAATGATTCTCGATCGTCTACATTGTAGATCCAAATCGTTGACGATGTTGCTTGAAATTAGGCAAAAGGTGGCGCTTGCGTGGCGTCTTTAATTTATTAAAGTAAAAGTGTTTTATTATAGTTTTTTTAAAATACAATTCTTGGAGGTTGAATTTTGCATTTCCGTTAAATCTCACGGGCCGGACCCGGAAGTATTAACTCGACCAAGGGCGAATTAATTCCCTTAATTAATTTATCAAAGTCGGCCGCTTTTATCTCGACGAACAGAGTCATCAGCGCAGCCCTTATTCCGGGGCCCAGGTCCGAGAGGACGCATCTATTACGCTAAGAACCGATAAATCCGGCTTTAAATGGATTTATCATTCGGTCGACCTCTCCGCTATCATTCCAGTTTACGATGATTTATTTAATGATGCGTGGCTCCGGTAATAAATTTTCGATAAACAACACTTTAAGTAAATTACGATTGAAAAAAAAATGTGGTTCATGTCTAGCGTGGTATTTGTCCTGGAAGTAGTTGTTTCAATCGATGTTTGTTTATGTAAGTCAAAAAATTGGAAAAAGAAGAAAATAACTAACCATCAGCCTTGATGCCACTGTGTTGGCTAAACAATTGTAGTTGTGTCTCTACAATAAATTATGTGAAACTTAAAAAAACTGTTGCTTTATTTACAAATAAAAAATAATTTATTAATTATTTAATTATGTAAATTAATTAGAAATTAATAAAATACTTTAACTTTAATAGAAAAGGGTATTCATTCATTTGGCCGTAGTTATTTAAATAAATTATTTAAAAAAATAATTTGGAAACCATTAATAAATTGTAAAAATAGAAAAAAGTATTCATTCACTTGGTTACAGTTATTTAAATAAATAAAACAAATGTTGCATTATGCAATATTTTTTATTTAACACTTAACATTATTTGTACAACTTATATATATGCTGTATAATGTAAGTAACGTAAGTCAAAAAAGTTTTTAAGAGATTAAAAATGAGAATAGAGCAGACAATGTTTTTTTTTTTTATTTTCTAGTATAAACAAAATAAAAAGCGAGCTAGTTTAAATACTATGCGAAATTTGAAAACATTTAATTTACAATTAAAGCAACAGCAGGTGTACATTATGTAATTCAATGTCACGCGTGGGTATTTGCCCGGAAAGTAGTTGTTTTAATGTGCATTTGTTTAAAGTACTTACTGCTAAATGTGACAATAATTTATTAATTATTTTCAAATCATTTTTATTTAATAATTTACAATAAATTAAATAAAAAGAATTTGAATATAAATTAAATAGAAAAAATAATTAATTATTTTTAAATTCTTTTTATTTAATTTATTGTAAATTAATTGTTTTCAAAATTCGTGTAGTATTTCAACTAGCTCGCTTTTTATTTTGTTTGTACTTTAAAATAAAAAAAAAACATTATCTGTTCTATTCTCATTTTTAATCTCCCAAACGCTCGCTCCTTATTAAACCCGCCCTTTTGTCGGGCGCGATAATTTACCCGCTTTTGCATCTGAATGGCCCCCGAAACCGACACGCATCGCCGGCAAACTTCTCTAGTGGGATTCTTCCCACTATTTCTTAGCGCGATTTCCATTAAGCCGCACAATGGGATTAGTGGCCGGCATTCGATTAAACAAGACAACCGCTCAGCCCTTTGAAAATCAAAAATCGGGAACGAAGGTCGGCCCAAGTATGCGACCTTAACCAGAGGAAGGGCGCGGGGCTTCCACTCATCGTGTGCAGTCCCGAAAACTTTCCAACTATTTAATTAAACGCCGTTTTAAATTTAAACATTTAATTAAATAGTTTCCGTTGTTCGGGGAGGAATTGAAATTTGGATTTTTTTAAATGAAATTGGAACAAGAAATGGTTTTGAATGAATAATTTTATAATATTTTCAGTATTATTTAAATTTTTAATACAATTATAAGTAATTAATAAATGTTAACTGGAAATCCCTGTTTTACACATAAAATCATTATAAAAAAAAAGAAACATATAATATACAATATATACAATTGTTTATAATATTATCTGTTAATTGTTTTGTTTTTATTTTTGCACGGACTTTTCAAATGCCCCTCGTATGTCATATTTTTATTTAATGTCATGTTGAAAGATACATTTTAGTTGTGTCATAAACATGAATACAACAACAAAGTCTTCCTTCTTGAGGAGGATTTAAATCGAATTTATCGTGAAAGTGTTTTATTATCGTCAGACTGAGATTAATAAAATGTTTTAAATACTTTGAAAATATTCAGGCAAATTGAGGCGTCGTAGAATAATTTCCTCTGCTCTAATACTAACCTGTATAAAAAAAGTGGAATCCACCACAATGCACAACTTCTTTAATAAAACACTCGTATGTTTGTCGAAAACCTATATGGAAGATGCGCGGATAAATCAGCCGAAAAAGTCCGTCCATTCATGCGACGTTTCGGCCTCCTTCTGGGCGCGTTTTGCATGAGATTTAAAATTTAAATGAACCTTTCCTGCCCCAGAAATATTCGCGGTGTATGGCGGGCACGCCGCCCTCTGATTTTCATAAATTATGCCCGACTTTTCCCTGCGTGGTGGAGTTTTCCAAGCCGAAGGAAAAAGAAAACCACACCGACTGAAGGAAATTTTCATGTAATTAGATATTAATATCGGTGGGTGAATATAGCTAAAATTAGCTATTAAAAAAAAATACGGCGAGAGAAAAATATTTTATACGTGTCTTATTTTTAAAAGTCAATTATAAATAGAAAATAGTGTTCATTCACTTGATCACAGTTATTTAATAAACTAAATAAAAGTGATTTGAAAAGAATTAATTGTCAAATAATTGGGAATACTTTTCCTATGGGACAATAAATATTATTATTAATTATGTATGTAGAATTTATCTATGTCTCTAAAGATTACAATTTGATGGATGATAATTTCTGATCACAATCTAAACAAGCGCCGCTGTTTTTCCAACGCAAATAAATATTAATGGAAATATCATTTACATAAAGGATGCATTTCCGATTGCTCGTCCGCCAATCGGGAAAGTCAAATATTTACGAATCGAAGAAGCGGGAGAGCGTCGACTAGAGTCACGAGACCCAAATTGACTGTCAAACACACGAACTAATGTCCATTTAAACGGCTCACTTCCATTCCGCCGCAAACAACCCGGAAAAACTTGTTTACCCGCAACATTTCCAGAGCCCCGGGGGTGGAATTAACTTAATTTTCCGCCGCTCTGCCAGCGGGGAGCGTTTCTCTTAACGCACTCTGTAAATATTTATCTGTGTTAAGCGCATCATGTAAAAGGCGAATGTGATGAAGGTAACTTTAATTAATAATAAATATGAATAAATTATGCTTAAAAAAGACACTCAGAATCAAGTTGAGTGACTTTAAGTAATTAATTCAATTTTATTGATATTCCTTTTCAATCATATTTATATCAGAAATTAAAAATTCGGATCAAAATTTGTTGCATGATGCATTATTTCATTGATATGCAACAGCAAGTGTACATTATGTAATTAAATGTCACGCGTGGGTATTTGCCCGGAAAGTAGTTGTTATAATGTGCATTTGTTTAACGTACGTAACGTAAGTCAAAAGTCACAGAGCTAAATGTGAGAATAATTATTTTCAAATCATTTTTATTTAATATATATAAAAACTTAATAGTTTCATTTAAAGAAAAACGCTATAAATAATGCTTCTAGTGTATTTAGAGCAGAATAGTATTTTGTTGTACGCAACACAAAACGTTATTCTATTCTGCTGTTAAAAGTTGAACATATAAATTTATAAGTTTTAAGATATCCAGGAAAAAACGTTAAATAGTTCTTAAACTGGACTCGTTCAGTTTTCAAAGATTCACATTCTTGTTAAAACAAATCCTGCTGTCTCGTGAATTAACAACGGCGTAAAGCTTTTGAAATCGTGCTAAGTTTTGCATCATTGTTAAAAATTCAACTAGACTCGTTTCTAATATCGAGTATCGAATTGACAGTATAAATGCTATAAAATGGCTTTATGGTGAACGCGCCGGGATGGCGTAAATAAATCCACTTTAAAATACATCGATGACTTGCATACGAAACACGCTGCTTAATATCACAAACACACTTTTAAAATATTCGTATTTAAAAAAAAGTTAATTGTTGAGACCACTACATTGTTCTACGTCGCAATTGACAAATATTTAATATTACCTGCATGTTTAGATAAATAAATAATCTTTATTTCCAAACATTACATATATATATATATATATATATATATAGCTCTCTGTATATATATATATATAGCTCTCTGTATATATATATATATATATATACAGAGAGCTTTTTTTTATCAGTATACATTTCTCCTATGTATACCTGCAAAATACGCGAGTCAAATGCATTAGTGTATGTGTGTTTAGTTGCCTACAACACGCAACTGAACACATATATGCCAAATAGTCAACTAAACATACACACATTAATCGGTTCAATGCGTTTGACTCGCGTTTTTTGCAGTTATACACTTTCCCTAATGTATACTGATAAAAAAAACCTCTCTGTATATATATACAATACATACATTTAAATCTATAAAGGTGTTTAAATTCATATTTTGAAAACGGCTATCGATTTATATTTAAATTTCACGATCGCTAAGGTCATTGTCATTGTTCTGCTAATGATGTGATGAACTGATGAATCGTAAAAAATGGAAATTTATATTTGGGATTGATGGTATGATCACGGGGAATACAAAGCTGATTGAGGATTTCTGTGTTATGAGAATGCGAGGCAAACTTAATGGATAAAGTATATAAAGAAAACAAAATTACTTTTTTATACCACTTGGGCCAAGTAACATTATAATGAATCTTGTTTACTATAAACATGATCTTGTTTGGATTAAGCAATTATTTTATTAAATCTTAACGAAGTTAGAATATTTGCTGGAAATACGTTACTTAGAATGCTCCTAGGCCGACAAGTTAAATGGTAAGCGTAATCATTATCATGTTTAAAATTTCATTCAGTGTAGCACCATCTTTGTAAACAATATCTTGCTATACTCTCAATATTAATTTAATTAACATTTTATTTTTTCAGGCGTTAAATTTCGACGTTTATTATTACAAGACGTAACAAAAGAAAATCTCAATTAATTTCAATTTTCTAAAGCCCGTTAATTTCAACGCGACTACAATTATTTGCTCGATGGAATATTAATCACAGCGCGTCCACTAATAAAAAACTAACGGAATCAATTAAGAAAAGCGCTTTCAAGTCCCGAATTTGCGAATTTACACTCCTAATTCCACCTTTGATAAAAGATCAATCTTTCCGCCGCTTAACACAATTAAAATTAAAATTCGAATCGCAAACTGAAATCCGTTAATTGCATTACAGGTGATAAAATCCAATCCAGCGTTGTTCACCTTAAACTCGCGAGGACTTTGGCATTGGACCGGAATCGGAATTGAATTCCCCCCTTACCCTTCATTTCGAGAACTCTTGGCCTTCGGCCCGATGAACGTCAACAATAATCCTTTAATGTGTGTTCTCCTGCTTTATGCGAGGATTTTCCCGATTTCGCTCTCTGCTTCTTTTTTGTGTTTCTTTCGAGTGCTGGTTAAATACTCTCGAGTTGGGGAGTGTTAAATAAGAATAATCCGGGCGGGGTTTCGAGTGGGTCGCGCTCGCTCGGATCGAGTTTCGGCGACTGCGAAAAGTTGATTTGGTCGCGATGAATATTTCATCGGGCGGGGTATTGCATGTTAAAGGTGGATTTTTCCGTCGTCGGGGAGAAATCACCTGGAGCGTGATATTTGTTGTTGGATATATTCGGGATTTTTGAATTTGCCGGCTATTAAGTTTCACTCCGTCGCACCGAATAGAAGTGATGAGCGAAAAAAAGTTATCCGAGAAATGAATTTTATGTTTATAAACTACTTTTTAATTTTTTTGGTTGGTATTACCGAACCGATTTCAATAACATTTTAGGGGTATGTAGGAAATCATAAAAGGCATCAAAATAATGAATAAAATTTATATCAAGCAATTTAAAAAATATATCATCATGCCGCAACTATTTTTTGGGACACTCTGTATAACCAAAAGTATATTCCTGAAGTATGTTCTAAGATCCAAGTAAAGTTTCCAAAATTTTAAAGTCCTAACTTAGTTAGTAAGTGAGCTATAGAAGATGGAAGCTGTGATGTTGGACCCTGTACAATAAATATTTCTAAAAATGTAAATGTTTGAATAAAAATATTTGTATATATAGATATAGACTGAAAAACCTTAATCGTTAGCCGTTTCCCTGAAGTACATTGTATACATGATTATTTTAAATATTTAAATATTTAAAAATGGTGGAAGCGCCGGGTTGATGTAGTAATAATTAACAGCTTCACACATTTATTATTATTATTTTGTGCTGTGGAAGGGGAAAATCCATTTATTATTATTATTATTTATTTATTTCTCAGTTTATACACTGGTTTCTTTTTTTTAAGAATTAACGGTATAATTACAAGTTTTAATAATTAATTAATTATTGTAAAAATCTTCTCACCGTAGATAGTGTTGCAAGAATAGTGGCCTTTTGTATTGTGTTGTGTATTTGATCGGGTAAATTTAATAGTTTTACATTTTGGTGAAATGTTTTCGGTGTAATACCGGTTACCGAAATGATGAAAGTTACTATTATAACCTTCTCTTGTTTCCATATACGTTTAATTTCATTATTATTATTATTATTGCCCGACGGGTCCACCAAATATATGTGTTTGTTACTTTTGGGAATAAAGATGTTTTTTATATATATATTCTTTGGAGTGGATATAGAGTTGTATATATTTGGTGGATACGCCGGGCAATAATAAAAAGATTGTGAAACTGGTAATTACGCCTGCAGCAACCCGGCGCTTCCACCATTTAAAAAAAATTAAAATATTTATTTTTATAAGAATTAAGCGATTAGGGCAGAAAGACCTCCGGTCGATAGCTCATGACAGACTACTAACACAATTGTACATATTATAATAAATTTTATAAATTTTGCTGTCATATTGTCTGAATAAAGATGTTTGTATATTGAGTGATTAATGGAAAGCCATTTGTGTAAAAACTACAAATTTTATATGCGAAAGAAAAATCAATCTAAAAAATCAGTTGTTACTAATCTATCCAATGATGCCATACCATGTTATGCATACAAGCAATTAGTGTATTATCTTATCACTAAAGAAATGAAGTTGTTCTGGTGTTGAGGACACTTCTATTTCGGCAGCCGAACAAGACAGAATTCAAAAATCAAAACTCTGAATCTATAATTACTCATTCTTATTTGTTTCAAATTGTAAAGTCGTTTATTAAATTTTAATTAAATATCAAGTAAAATTTTTAACTTTGAATATTATTGATCGGTTCCAAGTTGACAAAATCGCGTCTTCGACAATAAATTCGGGAAATCTAAATAAAATAATTCAACCGTAACGACGAACAACACCATCATACGTTACATGAGAATGGTTTAATAACCCGAAACTAATCGAGTATTTAAAGTCATTGAATTCAATGGGTGACTTTATATTGTTTAATTAGTGGATTTTTTTATATTTTATTGATATTTATTACTATTTCTCATGTTCCTTAATTTCTATTCTATTGTTTTTCAAAACGCTAGCAATTTTATCGATTTACCCTGTAACTGGATAAATCTGTTGGGAATTAAATGCATTATTATTAAAATAACTGTATTCAATTACCTAAGTCACTCAATTTCACATAAATATAAAATTATGGATAAGAAATGCGGAGCTATTCCGTACGAGAAATATAAATCTTAACGTATACGTAATTTTTTCTTCGAGATAGCTTTCGAAATTAATTTCGCGTCAGTTAATTTAATCCGAACACTCGAAATATAAATTCCGCGTCGCGTTTTAAAGCCGCGCCCGTTTTTTGCGATCGCCGGCAATTGCAATTATAGGAGAAACAAGGATCCACTCGACATTATTCTTTCGCCGGGTGTTTTTTTTTTGCCGGCAAAGTGAATACGACTTCAACCCGACGTGGCAATTTTCCAAGACCGTGTCCAAAGTTGCCCGACTTTTTTTTTTCTTTGTATTTATTCAGAAAACGATAGACGAGCATTTAACATTAATGGAAAATTCATACATGATATTCATTTTGTTAAAGTACATTTTGATATAAAATTTTAATAATTGAACACTTAAATATTTCCCTACTATACTGTTTTAAAGTGTGAAGTAAGAATTATAACTGTGTTCAATTATTTCTTTAACCCTGCAACCGTGTGGATAGAAAGGGTGTTTTTGGCCGAATTATAAAAATTAGTCAAGGGTAAACTATTTAAATAAAAATAGTTGTCCTTTCTTATACTTATTATTTTTAATAATGGAAAAAAGGATTTATTCACTTGGTCACAGTTATTTAAATAAATTAAATAAAAAGAATTTGAAAATAATTAATTAATAAATTATTTTCCCTTTAGCTACTATGACAATTTGACTTATCTACATTACTTTAACATTTGTTAAAGTAACATTTGTTAAAGTACTTATGTAGATAAGACAAATTGTCACAATAGCTAAAGGGAAAATAATTTATTAATTAATTATTTTCATTTTTTTTTATTTAATTTACTTATTATTTTTATTAAATAATTAGTGTATGCAAAACTACATAACGAAGTAAAACCCTAAACAATTAATAACTTAAAACGAATTTCATTCAAAACCTAATTATCACCATATTTATTCTGCTAAATTATGTAAATCCACTTTTTATTTCAATTCCACCCGATCCTTATATTCCAAACCTTCAAACATTAATCGACTCACTTTCATTGCAGAAACTTCCCTCTCGTTGGCCGAAATTCTGCATTTCGGGATTTCGAATTCCCGCACAAAGAGATCCAAATGCGTTAATTACGTATACAATTAATTTTAATTTCAACTCCGACTAGACAAGTCTTGGTTTGCACAATGGGAGAATCTTCTGTACGGGTAATGAACAGAGATGGAGAGATGCGATGCCGTTGATGGTGGAAGTTTCCCCCCTCAGCCCGCCGTCGTCTGGGGTTTAATTAATTTCTATTGTAGCGTGTTTTGATATTTTCGAGGAAGCAGAGACGGCTTGTTATATTTCTGAGGATGTCAATTATAATCGCAATTATTAAAAGAATTAATTTTAATTAAAATATATACTATAAAAATAAATTTCAAATTAATTAAATTAAATAAAAATAAATTGGAAATAATTAATAAATTATTTCCTCTTTAGCTACTGCGAAGCGAGGCTTTTATTAAAATCCGAGTCGAAAAGATTTTTTGCACAAAACAATTTATCGATATCGCGCAACACATTCGCGCGACCGCCCGTCCAAAAGACGTCATCTTACGGTCACTTCCATCAAGGATATCAAATGTGACGTGCGTTTTAATTAATTTTAATTAACAACTTTGCAATTATAAAAGGCACAGCTGTACTGATGAGGGATGAAGTCCAGAAACACGTGTCTGCAGATAAAGGGTTTTCCAATAAGAGTGATATGATTTCTTTAAAAAAAAAACACACTTATTGTTAAGGAAATTCAAATGTTTTTTATTTAATGTGAAGTACAATCGATACAATTAAGTTCTAAATAAAACGTCATTTAAATGGCTTCCACGACTTCTTCTAGTGTTTTAGAGCATTTGATTCTATTTTACACACAACATTTGATGCAAATTCTTTGATCCATTTTTTATAGTAATAGAAAATTGCCGAACTCAACATTACACGTCTAACCTTTTCATCTGTCAAAAGCAAATGAAGTATGCTATGTACTTGAAATTATGAACATGTGTTCGGAACTGTGTACCAACACAACAACAAAAATTCGATAATCGAATGTACGTTACCCTCAATATATGAAAAGCCACCTTACTTTTTGAACGCACCTCGTATATAAAATTGTTTTATGTGAATATTGTGCTCAGTAAATTTGTATCAAGCGTTTTATTTGAAAAATAGTAAATTTCCATCACAACAAAATCCTGTAAAAAATCACCAAATATCCAACAATACACGAGCATCCATCGTCCAACAAAAAAAGCACAAAAGCTCTCGCAAACGACAACATCAGAAAAAAAAATCAAAAAGCGCGTGTGTGCACGGAATAAAAAAACCCACAGCCTACACACACACACACACAAAGCATCATTTTCCTCCTCGCGACCTTGGCCCTGGTTCCGTTAATGAAAATCCGCGTTTCGTTACATCCAGGCCGGCGCTTTTTCTCCTCCGCCTCGCTCGCATCTCTTAGTTGCGGAGTTAATGGCTTTCTGTGGCATTTGAATGGGACTCTGCTAACGAGTGCGGTGGCAAACTTGCATTTTTATTAAAAAAAAATGATAATAGACACAGGAAAAACGGGGGCAAATAAATGGAAACATGCACACTGAAAGGGAGGGAGAGAAAAAAAGAGGAAGGGGATGAAAGGAATCGGGACGCCCGCCCTAAAGGGAATCGTTTTAATCAGTGAGGTGAGCTTCAAGATAGTCATCTTTAAACTAAAAATTGAATAAAGAAAATCAGTAGTTTGTAAATTTGTTAATGGTTTTAAATTTTAAATCATCTTGAAAATTATGTGGAAAATATGTAACATTTTTGTTTTTCATTTTTTAAAGTTGTAAACTTTCCATCCACCAACGGTGGATTTAATATGCTAGGATTAATTAGCGGCTGTAGAATGGGGGGCTTTATCAACTATGGATTCAGTTCCCGTGATTAAAGGTTTTGTTTGCGGGTCCATTGTCGAGCGGCCGGCGGAGCAAACTTGGCCGGAAAGGGCACTCAGGGGGACTTATCTTTGCGGGCGCTTAATATGCCCGCTATTAACTCGCCATTGCGACCTCCGACTGACTGCGACCATTACGTTAATGCGGAATGTTGCTGTTCTCAATATTGATTTATCGAAATACCGAAAGAATGGAATTAGGTTTGGTTACGAAACACTAATATGTTCGATACAAACTTTGCTTTCTTGTTTACGTATTTTTTTTTATTAATTAAGCACAATACTCCCATTTGAGAACAATCAATTTAAATGGCCTTAAGCGTGAGGTTGGGTGTTTGATTGTCAATTTTATCACAAAATAGAAAGACTGTTATTCCTTACTTCACTTTTTTATAAAAAGTGAAGTCTTTCTATTTTGCAATCAATTACTTCACGTAAACTCGAAAATATACAGTTGTCAATTTTATGTTCCACCGGTTTTAATATAGAAATAAGAATGATCAAATGAGATTCCACATCATCGTTTACACGTCTTAATCATTCCAGACTCCATATAATAGGGTGGAATATTTAACTTGAAATTTAAAATATGGAAAACTACAACTCCAGGAAATGTAGGAAATGTATGTAATTGGAATTGCTATTATAATATATATTCAAATAAATTCGATATAAAAAAAAACATAATAAAATCGATTAAATTTTCAAGAAAAGAAAAACAATCGGAAGTTATGAAACAGGCTTTTCACAAATTCCCAACCATTTTTTCTTCTTGAATAAAAAATGAATGGCTTTTACAAACCCAACCGATTTTCCCCAATGAACTTAATCCCTCCGGAGGGCCGAAAAAACCCTCCGGTGGTCTTTTGCGGGGTCGATAGTCCATTGATGGGCGAACGAGGGAGGATTTTTCTTATTTTATTGTCCGGGGCTGAGCTATCGCCCTGAAACCTACGAAAATAATTTACCTTCGATTTATAAACCGGCGACAAACTTGTCTCATATTGAAGCGATTAAAACGATTTATTACCCATTGTGATTTTTTTTATGTTAAGTAAATCGCAAACAAAAAAAAAAAAAAAAAATGAAAAAACACGTATTGATTTTAAGGAATATTTTATAAAAAAATATTTCTCATCGGATATTAGGATAACTTTTTCATACTACTTAGATTTGTATTAGATGCAACTAGTTTCGAAACGGTAATCATTTTCAATTTGAGAATGATTACCGTTTAAAAAAATATAAGTTAACGCCGACAAAATTATAGAAATATTTCTCAATTTAATGATTGTTTATGTGTCTAAAATTTTGTGGAACATGATTTCAATATATTGATAAATATACGTGTCGGTATTATTATTATTCCATTATTAGAATTTAAAATATACATTTGTTTGTTTCACAAACCAACAAACCAAGTGAATTTTTTAAATACTAATATTGTAATTATATTATGTTACGTGTAATTCATGGTTTTAATATTTAGATATTGATAGTTCATATTGTATGAAATAAATATGAATAAATTATTAAAAATCAACCAATAAAACATAGATTAGATTGAATAACTTTAATTTCTCGACAAATTTCGTATTATTAGCCCATTTTCAATTTTAAATTCTGTTGAAAATGGACTAATAACCCGAAACTAGTCGAGAATTTAAAGTTAAATTTAATCTGTGTTTTATTGGTGATTTTTAATAATTTATTCATATTTAATTCATACATTTTGTTATGTGATTAATACGAACCAAATAAAAAAATATTATTCCATGTTTGTCTTAGTCTTTCGTTTTAAATGTTTTAGATCAGTAAAATACAAAATCAACTGATATATTTCTGTAATAAAATCTAGGGTTTATTCAGTTGATAGCTCCTTTCAGAGTTTCGATCTGTTGGTATTTATGTCTTAATTCTTTCCCATATTGCCATAAAATTATCAAAAATAAAATGTGAATAATTAAATTCATTGCTCAATATAATAATAATAATAATTTTATTTCTCACATAGCAAAGTATTTAATACAATAAACAATTATATGTATTCATATACAGGGTGAGTCGGGAGGAATGGGCCAAACTCCAAGATTCTATTGTACGCGTGAATCTAATGTAAGAAAACGCAAGAGTTATTCGATTTTTATTTATTTTAAAGTTATAGTCTAATTATTTTTTTTTATTTTTATGTATTTTAAAGTTATAGCCTAATTAAAAATATGTTTAATTAATTTCTCAACCCGTGGTGAAACATTTTTTAACTAATTCAGGATGATTTAATTGAAATTAAAACACTTGGTTTGTTTCAGTTATTTATATTTTCTCCAATTAGTTTCGACTAGTCATCTTCATGACTAATGGTCGAAACTAGTTGGGGAAAATATAAATAAGTGAAACAAACCAAGTGTTTTAATTTCAATTAAATCATCCTGAATTAATTAAAAATAAATAATATTTCATAAATTAACGTTTTTATAAAGGTATTCTTATTGATTTAATTCAGAAGTCATTTAGCTGTAATATACAAAAATTATCACGTATGTCGCTTTCTGTGTTCTTTTTTGTTATTATTGTTAATGTTTTGAAAAAAAAACGGAGGAGAAGCGTAGGAAATTTAGAGACAAAAGGGAACTGTCCCAGTTTCGTCGCTAAACTTTCCTCTTTCGGAAGCACCCCCGCTTGACCTTCCCTAATTCCGCCGCTGGCGTTGCAGCCGTATCCCCCGAACAGCTGTAATTCGTGCCCCGCAGCCATCAACCCCGGTCCCTCGCGCCCGCCGCCGGGAGACTGATGGCCCCCATCACCCCCCACCCGAATTTCGACCGCTGGCCATTATCAGTCCGACTGACCTACTTCCCTTTTAAAACCCTTTGTTATATTCAGCGGATAATAAATGCAAACAATCATTTCATTATTTCACTAGCGGGTTATTTTTTTTTATTTTTTCGTTTCGCGTACTTACACGCCCCAATTCCGGAGATTATCATTTGTCATTTGCGGAGGGAGTTGAAATAAAATTACGATTGTGTAAAGGCCGGTTTTTTTCGTCGGGGAGGCGTCGTTATTAATCAAAATATCCTATGCGGAATTTAATACGCTTTTCAATAATTTCATATTTAATAACAATAATAACAATAACACTGGATTTTATGCTAGTATTATTATATATTTGATTTTCTCAGTCGTTACCAGATGAAGTTAAAGAAAAATCTATGCTAGCTAGCTAAACTGTCCTGTAGATTTGCGCAAATGAATTGATGAATGGTGATTGTAGGATATTTATATTTAATTTAGGAAGGATATTAGGGTTACGGGGAATACAGAATGTTGTAAGAAGGGGTAATTAAAAATAAAACACTTTCTATTCCTTTCTTCAGTTGTTTATTTGTACACTATATGTAGATTTCGGGCACTATGTGTCCATTATCAATAGCTAACAAAGTATGAAGGGGTAGGTTATCAGAATTATTGGCATTTTTTTTATCTAAGGCTATACGCTGGGATATGGGTGGGATTTTCTATTTATTTTCCTTTTGCTAATAGAAATAATAGTATATATAATTAACGAAAAACTCTTAATACTCTTTTAAAATTTTATACTCTATTCTGATTCAAAGGAAACTCATTAATAAACCGTTTAAGAAAACAATAATCCCAAAGGAAAATTCCAGATTATAATACCCCTTCTATTTTTTCTTATTATTTATTTATTATTATCATATTTTTAATGGCGGGGTGCTGAGGTCGCGGCGAAGCCGGAAGTTCAACGGCCCGACCCGAGCTTACCGTTCGCGCACTCGTTGACCTGGTTTCGTCTGACCTGGGTCAAAGGCTCGTCGGGCCTCGTGCACGCACGCCACCGCCCCAACCGACCCCCCATCACCGCCCCCTCCACCTGCCCTTCTGCGAATTGCATCAATCAGCTGATTTATATAAATTAGCCATTATTCGAATGATGCGGGGGAGGCCATAAGTTACACGCATAAGGGATTTGTTTCCAGGGGATGGATGGATGGATCCGCAATCCGTCAGGTTGTATCAATCAATTAGACGCGGCGAGGGAGGATCGATGGGTTCTTGTTTGAAAGGATGCGTGCGTTTTTTTTGTTATTGTTGGTTGTTTTATATTGCATTTTCAATTATTTTAAATGAATTATAATAATAATAATAATTAATAACAGTGTATGTAATGTTGAGTTATGTAAACATCACGAGCGCCGCTAGAAAATTTATCAGGAGGGGGCAACCTGAATTGATATTTCAGCAAGATAACGCTCAGTGCATTCAAGAAGGTCTGCTTTGCTGGACATGACAATCTGGTTTGGACTGGCCAACATTTTCACCAGACATTCTCTTTTTGGAGTACTTAAAAAATGGTGATGTGTACATCATGGTACTTTCGCCGGTGAATTCGGTCAAATAAGTTTCTGATTGAAAATTTAATAGAAAAGGAAAAATGATTGATTGAAAAAATAGATTGTTGTCTTTTAAAGTTAAAGCCGAGTACTTGAAAGGATTTTATTTATAATTGATTGTGTTATTTCTTACTTTACAATGACTTGATAAAATTTCTCCACATCCTTTTTAAATATTTTTAAACTGGAGGCATTTGGCGCCCCTTGCTCTAATGCAGCGGCGCCCATGGTAAACATTATCAAATAGTGTATTACTGCACATATTGTAGTTAAGCAGTTAATTGATGAAACCAAAAAAGTGCTTTAATTCAAAATTGTTTCATCAAAAATGGCGAACAAAGTAATTTACGAATAAATTTAGTTAAATTAATCCCGCGGCAATTTTCGAAAACGCCAATTTCCGAATACAGCCTACAGTTACGTTATTATTATACACGGTGGTGTAAAGTTAAAAGTTAGTCCTATTCCAGCCCTCCACCTCCAGTTTCAACATCGATTATACACACCCCATCGATTCCATCACGAATTCCACACCCCCGCCTAAAAAAAATCCCAAAAGTTTCGCGTATAAATCATAAAAGGCACCGCCATTGGACGGCGGAGAAATCCCGGTAATTCGATTCCGTCGGCGCAAATTTGATATTAGCGACATTCTTCCTTTCCCTCCTCCCCCGCCCAATATCTCCTGTAAACACCCCGCTGGAACGACGTCTGGATGACACTCGTGTGTCCACGGCGGGGGGGAAATGTACGGACAATTCAATTCGCTGGAATATTGATTTTAATAAAAAAAAGAGAGAGAAAGAGAAATGGTGGGGCGGGAAAGAAAAACTTTCGTCCGGAATTTATTATACGTGCCAGATTTTCGTCGGTGGTTTCAAGGAGTGAAATATTAGCGTAATAAGACGCGGTTGAGTTTTATTTATTTGGAGGAAATTTGAATTTAAGGAGGGAAGTGTTTTAATCAAACGTAAGGTAACACATTTCAACTCTCGTTGCTATTAATCAAATTTATTTTTCTGCTTTTAAATAACTAAATAATATGATTAATTACATAATGAAAAAAATTTAAACTTTGTTTGTAATTTTCTTTATTTATAAATGCGACCGCATTTTCGACAATTAGCTTGTCATTATCAAACATGAAGTAACTTAAAACTTTAGAATTATTTATGAGGAGGAAGAGAAGAATAGCAACCCGACACCCGAAACACTGATTTGGAACATTATAACAACTACTTCCCGGGAAAATACCCCGCCGGATATTGAATTACACCTGGCGTTGCACACAATAAAATATATTTTCTATTTACAATAATCAAGTGTTTTATTCAAAAACTTTTCATACAGTTCCTTTATCTCGTTTAATGCCTTTTATTTATTGTCCACTCGCCACAACGCAACAAAATTTAATTTATAAATTTTGATAATTTCAGGGGTTGATTTTTTTAAGTTTTAGTCATCTCCCTATTTCCCCCTAATTTGTGCATACTTTATTCATCGCATACGCGAAATATTGTATTTCCAAAACACCTCGTTACAAGCGAAGAAGAGAATCAATAAAACCCCGCTGTAAATCCGAAATTACAAGCTGAAACAATGCCTCTCCCGGCGCATCCACCAATTTATTCTACTCGTTAGCGGCTTCTAATTACTCGCGTTTCGCCCTATTATCACAATTTCCCTCCCATCCACCCCTCCCTTCATTTATTTTTTTTTCTCTCGCGCTCTCTGTATTCTTGTCGCTCGTTCGGCACACACGTGAATCGTGGCATTTCGAAAATATGCTTATTACACGAACTGGGACAAGTGTGTTCGGCGGAGACGGCGGAATGAACTTTTGCCCCGGTTATAATGAATCCTAAATGTGTAAGTTCAGTGCCAGGTGTCGGCCCCTCTCTCTCTCTCTCTCTCTTGTTCTTTTTCTCTTTCTGGGGTTAAATAAATAAATAAATAATTTAAACGGTTGCGGGAGTCATTAGGGTCGTACGCGACCTTCGGTCACGGTTCGACAGCGGCGTGCCGTAATTTGAGTTTGATGTCGTTTAATGAATTTCGTGAGGGTTGGTAAACACATAAATATGGCCAGCGACTTATTAGAGTGAATGAATGATATTAGTGTAAGCAATTCTGAAAGGAAAATAGTTTTGATAACACAAACAATACAATTTTTAATAATTAAATAAAAAGTGTTTAGAAAATAAACATCAGAAAATCCCCTGCTGCTAAATCGTGTGTAAAAAATCGAAATTTATTACTAATTTGGTAATTCGATTGGGGCTTTGCAGTGCAGTCGGTAAACGTGTGCTTGCGATAAACTCATTTTAATTATTAAAAAAAAAATTTAAAAAAATATTTTTGTGGCCTACGATGGCCTACTATTGTATTTAAAATTAGTAATACATATAAATTTATTGAATTTTACATATATGTCTTGTAGTTGTAAAAATTGTATATTCCGTTAAATAAATAAATATAATTCTAAACGCAAACAAATTGCATAATTTAAAGATGTTAAATTAAATGAATTAAATTAAATCAACCATATTTTATTTAATTTATTTATTTTGTACTTGTAATTAGTCTTATTTAACAAAAATAAAATTATTAAAACATACATTTTTATTTCCATTCGTGGGGAAAACAATTACACGACTTGCACAGAATCAACATTTGAATGCGCCCTGTCTGTCTGAGCCGCTTGTTTGTTTGAACCTTTTTTTTCTCTTCATTTTTTATCTCCACTCGTATAAATCACGCGTGATAACAATAATGGGAAAAGTTGTAGTTTCGTGTCCCATTAAACGGGGATGAAGTCCGCGTTTTGAATTGGCCCGGCAAACACACACACAACGGCGAAATAAAAAAATAAAAAATAGATTCGGAGCTCGTGCTCCGCGGACGTGAGCTAAATCACGAAAAAATGCTCGGACGCCAGAGGATTTATACTGAATTTCCACTGCGCTTTTTTTGTTTGGTCTTTCATTTTCGCGCGATGGCTTAATTATTATTTATGTTTATTGCTTTGTTGGGACGGGAATGTGTGATTTGTGTTGTTGATAATGGTTTAGATCAACATTTTTCCGTTCTTATCAATAGTTTCAACAGGACGATGTAACATCTCGTGAAAGCATTTTTTAATTAGCTTAGATAACTCACTAAAAAATAAAATTATCTTAAAAAAAATAACGATCTGCGATCTTGTCCGTTAATAAACCTCCAAATATTTTTAAATACAAAATCTCTTTGTATAATTCAAAGTAATAACCTTAGCCTGAAATTATTTCATCTAAATTTATTTATTGTTTATATTTATTTTCGCGGTCTTATAGAGCAGACCCTAATGAAATATTTTCCAGTTAATCAGAGCGTGAATAACGATGAAAACCTTGCCCAAGGATTATACAAAAATGTACGCACGCACAGAGCGAGGATTAGAGATTAATGTCCTTTTTTTTCGGTGGAGGGAAAGGGGCTGAGGTTGAGCGGGTTATATAAATCTCATCTTTCTCTTCTCGGCGCGTGTCAGTTTGGATGTGTGTGTGTGAGAGAGGATCTTCTTAGTCTGTATGTGTGTGTGTCTACTTTGTCTGTATGGCTACTATATGTGTGTGTATATGTGAGGGTCTTATTTGAGTGTGTGTTAGTGTTTTGCGTGTGTATGAGAGAGAGAGAGAGTGACAGTTTTCTTTAGATGTCTGTGTTTTATCTTATTTATATGTGTGGGTGTATAAGATAGAGACTGCCTTATTAATGTGTGTGTGAGTTTTATCTTGTTTGTGTGTGTATACGAGAGAGATAGTGTATTTCATTTGCGTGAAAGAGAGAGAGAGAATGTGTGTTTTATTTGCGTGTGAGTATGAAAGACTATTTTCTTTGGATGTGTGTGTGTTTTGTCTTATTTGTATGTGTGTGTGAGTGTGTAAGTCTTCTTTACATGTGTTTGTATTCTTTGTGTGTATGTGAGTGTTTAATTTTTATGCATGTGTATATAAGAGAGACTGTTCTCTTTGGATGTGTGTGTTTTGTCTTGTTTGTGTGTATGTATATAAGAGAGAGAAAGAGAATGTGTGTTTTATTTGCGTGTGAGTATGAAAGACTGTTTTCTATGGATGTGTGTGGGTTTTGTCTTATTTGTATATATGTGTGTGTGTGTAAGATAGAGACTGTTTTCTTTATGTGGGTTCGTATTCTTTGTGTGTATGTGAGTGTTTAATTTTTGTGTATGTGTATATAAGAGAGACAGTTTTCTTTGCATGTGTGTATGTGTGCGTTTTGTCTTGTTTGTGTGTGTGTATGTATATAAGAGAGAGAAAGATAGTGTGTATTTTATTTGCGTGTGAGTATGAAAGACTGTTTTTTTGTACATATTTGTTTTCTGTGAGTGTATGTAGCTGAATGAAAGACTGTTTTCTTTGGATGTGTGTGTGTGACTGTCTTATTTGTGTGTGGGTATAACAACAGGGTGTTTTCTTTGGGTGTGTGTTGATTCTTCTTTGTGTGTGTGAGTGTTTCCTTTCTATATATCTGTGTCTTCTTAGTGTGTATGTATGTGTGTTAGAATCTCGCAGAAATAGAAATAAAAAAAACGGGAGGAGATCTCCCCTCATCACCCCTTCTGATAAAACATGATTAATCGCTGGATCTATTAGTATTATCGTCTGCGGGGAGGCGATTGAATGATAATGGATGATAGATTTTCGGGATGATGGGTCCAAGGTTAAAAGCTTATAAATTGCGCCAACCTTGTCCTTTTAAATTCCTGTTAGCTACAGCGTGAAATTGCTAGTTAATATCGGTGGACCGGGGAAGAGGGTGAAGGAGGGGGCTTCAGAAAATCGAGTGCACCCGCAACAGCCCTAATGGCCAACTACATTTTTTTGTTCTTGTTCAACATTTCGAGGGTGAGTCTGTTATCGTGCACGATTTAACTTCATTTTACGCTATTGGATAAGAAATATTGTTATTGCTTATTTATAAAAAAAGTCTGTGTTTTGTGTGAGTTTACGTGATGTATAACACCATCCTGTTGGAACCATTTGTAGTAACTTGGTTTGATTGATAGAATTATATAAAAAAACAAAATGAAACAAAGATGATTCACACATTTGCAGTTATTTAAATTACAGTGAAATTAAACAAGGAAATTTTCTGGCAATGATCAATAAAATTCGATCAATCAATGAGAGATTGATTGAATTTTGTTTTTTTCGATCAATCAATGAGGGATTGATCCAATTTTATTGATCATTGCCAGAAAATTTCCTTGTTTAATTTCATTGTTTTCATTGATCATTGCCGGAAATTTTCCTTGTTTAATTTCATTGTAATATAAAAAACAGTTTTGGATGAAATCTTATTTTTTTTTTTAATGAAACAAACTGCAATTCGAGCAGTCAACTTGAATTAAATATGTGCAACTAAAGTCCGCTCGTGAAAGATTAATTACGCTAAGCAGAATCGATATTAGAATGGCAGTAGGCATCATCAACTGATACTTAGGAAAATACAGAAAAGTCAAGGCAATGGTGCATTATGACTTCCGCAGGGGCTGCAAAGATGAAGAGGAAAATGAGACAGTTTTTCACTTCCCTGGTCAATACCCCGCCATATAAGAGAATAAAGTTCAATTCCTGGAAACAGCTCACATTAACGGGTTTGAAGAAAAGGGACCAGGAATTAATTTCATGAAGGGATGATTTATTGTAAAACGAAGTTTGGTTTTGGATAGGGATGGCAAAGAGTGTATCGAGAATTAATTTCTCGCAAGGATGTTTTGTCATACCATTTTCTGTCCCGTATATTTTTTTTTATTAAAATATAAATCCCACTAACATAATTACATCCATCTGCTATCCTTTAATCTGAATATCCCCGCAGCGACGTAAAGGGAAAAAGGCTCACAGCACTGCATCAGCAATAAAAATGTATATGAGGACTCGCGAAGCAGAGATAAGAGATTTTCCTGGGGAGAGTCAACGACCTCCCGGCGATCGCGCCCCGTGCGGCCCAGACCGGGAGCCGCATTGTCTGCTCCCGCGGGATCATGGCTGAACACGCTGACGCCGTATAATCTATATAAATCTGGATTGGATTATTAATGCCTTGACGGCCCGGCTGAAAGGACGCGTTCATATGGCGGATGGGTCCATTATAAAATTACATCGTCCCATTCAGTGCGAGTTGTTTACTGAAACCACCGCCGTATGATCCGGTTCGATGGACCATTTTCTCCAGATGACACGTTCTGGAGATTCAATTTCAAAAGTTGTTTGTTTCTTTCGGTTTAGAGAGTATGAATTATCATTTGAATTTTATTGGGTTGAAATAATGAAAGTACGTTTTTACTTTCTAAACGGTGATGTTTTAAGTTTATAGTTTTTGAAAATTAAAAAAAAAAAAAAACGCAGACATTTTTTAAAAGTGAATGAAATATTTATTTGGAGATTTTTTTATATATGATAATAAACATACTTTTTATTTCTGTAAATATTACATATTACATTTAATATAATTTAAATGCAAATAGTATTGATAGAAAATCTTTATTTCTAAGAGATGTATTAAATTACATTACAACATTTACAAAATTACAATCATAAACATCTAGTTAAGCCTCAGAAAATGGCTACAGACCATCGGTCTTTTTGCCTGATTTTTTTATTAAAAAAATTATATTGATAATAAAAGTAACCATATTAATATTCATATAAATTAAAATTACAAATTCCACCCAATCCATCCGTTCGATCATTCCCCCAATTATTTACATTGCGGCAGCACACAATACCTGCCCTGTGTCTGCGTGTTTACTTGTATGTGTGTGTTGTATGTAAAAACACCCAAACAAATCGATCGAAACGTGTGGAAACGTGTTCCGTTCCTATGTGCTGGGGTGAGTTTGGCCCGAGCCGAGTCGACCTAGTTCCGCGCTTCCAGGCCGCCCGCGTCTGCGGTTTTGATACCGCACACGGAATCGGAACAATTTTCAATATCAAAGTTACATCTTTTATCAATGCACTAGGTTAGTGTTTGGAGGTTGGCTTTTTTAGGTCAGGTGTGTGCGGCGGTGGCGTTTTGCGGGGCAAGGTCTTTGCTCCGCGCGCGCGATATTTTCACCAGCCCTAATTACGCTGTCACGACAGGTGCATTCATTATTCCCCTCCCTCCGCCCGAAAACCGACACATTTTACCATCCGAATCGTTTTTTTTATTTCCTAATAATGTAAATTGCTCAATATACATTAACTTTATGACATAATTATATTACAAATATTTCATTGAAATTCGGGTTTTTAGCATTCCCAACTCTTGCATTTCTAAAATTATCTTCATGAGATATTGCCTGGATATAATAAGAATAAATAAAAATTCTTAACTATTTTTACCCACTCAATTCATTAAAGATAAAACGAATCTAGACTTTTACATATTCTGAAAAAGCATATAAACAATCAATTTTCAAAAATGCATAATAGTGAAAATTCAACAAATTTGCCATCATATATGGACAAATCAATATACAAACATCTTTATTCAGACAGCGAAATTAGAATTCTATATAGCGCATTTCGTTTCTTACTAATATAAAATTCCTTGTTCCCGGCGCATTCACCAATTATTTACAAACATATGTAGGCAAAGAAATAGAATAATATAAGGCAGGGCACTTTTTTCAGTGTTTCATTAATTTATCTGTTGTTATGGATATAGAATAATTCAGAAAATAATAGCATATGCCGAAATACGACCGCCAATAACCGATTGTAGAGAATAATTAAAATATAATCAGGGCTACCTCGTACGTAAAATGTTAAACGTGTACATTAACACGTTATTTCTTATCATCACAGTCTACTTAGTTTTCGTGGGTTAAAAATATATATTTTTTCTTCTTATTCTGCTACCCCTTTTTGCCACTTATGGCGTCGGTTACATATATTTTTACCAATTGCTATTTTTTTGAAATATAAATTATGAAAATATGCACATTTAATTTCGTTTTTCTTGTTTGCTTAAACAGGACAAGTTCGCCTTCTTTTAGTGGACGAAACAATGATTCTCGATCGTCTACCTTGTAGATCCAAATCGTTGACGATGCCACTTGAAATTAGGCAAAAGGTGGCGCTTGCGTCGTCTTTAATTTACTATGAAAATATGATTTTTTTGTAAATTTTTGACATAGCTAGATTTTTTTCGACGAAAATTAAAATAACTCAAAATGTATGCTTGGGATACTTCACATTTTTATACATACTGAAAGAGCTAGATCTAATCAAAATCGAGCCAGTGTTTCATTTAATTTCAACAAAAATGAATTTTGTTACGAAATATTACAAATTAATTACAATTCTACTTTTCACGATATACAAAATATAGCTTTAATAAAGCGATAGCAGCTTGGATTAGATCATAAAAAACTTTTCCCATTCGGAATAGCCCCGAATAATTGATTACATTCTCTTTGCTTCATCTACACGATTTATAAACATGCATGTATTAAATCATAACTACATTCGATGTAGATTATTACGACATATTTCATTTTCTTTTAATAATTATATAACAAGTAAAAATATACCATTTTCTTTGATTAAAATATGCAAACTTTGGAAGTAATTTTCTTCTAAACTAGTAATCTGGTTCATTTTTAACTAGGCTTTTCGAAATCTGTGGAGTTTTAGGATTATTTTGATATATAATATGATGTAATAAAACTAACATAGTTTTATTTTGTATTCATGAATTTGCTATTAGAATGTCAATTTAATTTAATTAATTTAACGTTTGTAATGTTTCCTTGTAATTAGGCTACGGCCTGTGATGAAAATATATAAATAAATAACAAATTTGATGAAACGAACCAAGAACTCCTTAGACCAATTTTCAATATTTTTGTTTTGTATTCATGTTTTTAAATCATACAGATAAAGCACAGAATTAATTAATGAATTATTCGGGGCTATTCTAATAAAGCTAAATAAAGCGTTTTTTATTGCATTTTCTAAATGTTCAATTAATTGTTCACTCAACCCGTGGTGAAACATTTTTGATCAAATTCATGATATTTAAGAAAAAAGCTTAAACAAGATATTTTTCCTTTTTAATTTAATTTCCTTTTTATAATTTCTAAACTATCAACCCAACTATGTGAACAGAAACACGTGGCCGTGCAAATCAATGCACCTGTACAGATGTATTTCCTTCTCCGTGTGCGTGTTATAGCTGGCTGCAGGCAGGAGCGGGGGAGTGTATCCAGGTCAGTACCCCTGCCAGGTCACGGCGCGCGCGCTCCTCGCCGGTCCTGGCCGTGCTCTACTACTACGAGAGACCTACCCTTCATCCTTCACCCCCTTTTTACTACAACTCCGTCCCGTCCCCTCGGGACGGGTGGAAAGGAGGCGGAATTACTCCACCTGTGCGCCTTTATAACGTGAGACATCCGCGCCGAGGGGGGCGCTTAAGCCGTCTGCAGGTCCTCTTCTAAATACAGCACGTTATTTATTCAGATGGATAATGAAAAAAAAAACACAGTTCTGCCCGCTCGTTATCTTTCGTGAGTGGAACAGTGCGAGAAACGGGATTTTTATAAGCGGGGCGCGATTATAAATGAAAACAATAATTACATAGAGAATTTCTTTGAGATTAAATAAAAAAAAAACATATTTAAATTATGTAAGGCATAGCTGTACTGACGAGGCATAGATCCCGAAACACGTGTCTGCAGATAGCCTTATATTAAGTAACGTTCCTTTTGTTGTTTTTACATTGATTTTTTCTCGGATCAAAATTTGTTGCATTATGCAATATTTTATTGATATGCAACAGCAGGTGTACATTATGTAATTCAATGTTCGGCGTGAGTATTTGCCCGGGAAGTAGTTGTTTTAATGTGCATTTGTTTAACGTACTTACGTAACGTAAGTCGAAAGTCACGGAGCTAAATATGTAAATAATTATTCATAATAAATGAAAGACGACGCAAGCGCCACCTTTTGCCTAATTTCAAGTGGCATCGTCAACGATTTGGGTCTACAAGGTAGACGACCGAGAATCATTGTTTCGTCCACTAAAGGAAGGCGAACTTGTCCTGTTTAAGCAAACAAGGAAATAATTTATTTCATTAAATGGAAATAATTTATTAATTATTTTCAAATCATTTTTATTTAATATTCTTTGAGATTGTTTTAAACATTTTTATTTAAACATAAAGAAAAATAGTTCCGATTAAACGTGTAATACAAAATCAGATACATGGCCACTAGAAAATCTCTGGGAAGGGTTATTCTTTTGTTGAAATTTTGAATAATGTTTTCGCATAAAGATGGCGGTATTTCACCAAAAACGCGCTGTATTTCCTCTTCATCTGTTTCAGGCTTATTCGCATACACCTTTTCCTTCACATAGCCCGAAAGAAAAAAGTCCATCTTGATTGATATTGATCACCAAATCGAGAAATGACACGGCCTAGAAATTTAGTCCGCAGTAACACCATTGTTTCATAAACTAATAAAATATAACGTGCAGCTAAATATAATAATTATAAATATGATTTTAATGTTGCAATTCGATTTTGATGGATTAAATATATCAATATATAGCATTTAATAAAATGAATACATACGCTATCTGAATGGTGGTTGAACATTTTATTAAAGTAATGAAGATATGTAACTTCTATTTTTAATTCATATTTTAGGATAAAGAAAAAATATATAGATAATTTTATTAAAGTCTGCCATTTGGGCATTGCATTGTAAAATAACTCAAAAACTGTGGATGAATGGCTTCCTAAGCCAAAACGTTGATTTTATTAACGCATATTTTTTTATATCCAATGTACAAGAATAAAGGAAGCGAAAACACAAAACCGCTTTATTTAATCACTTTTAGTCCGTTTACAATTAAATTCCAAAGTTCAATCGTTTTTTTTTTTTTTCAGAAAAAAATGTAATTAATTGAATTGAAATAAAAATGTATCTTCTTAATAATAAAATAAGAGCGAAAGAGAAGGACGAAAAGGATGACCATATTGTTCATCACCTTTAATAATCTCATCGTCCGGCGAGACCAATCAGATCGGCCGATGATGACTCATGCGAATTGGTTTATCAGTTTATCAGATAAACAGTACAGGCGAAAGAAAATATTCGTATGTATATTAATCGGTGGTTTTGAATTAACGCGTGTGCTTTAAATTTCTTTTGATACGATTCAGTAATATTTTACAATCCGAGTGTTTTATAATTTTTATAATAATTAAGCGAGATTGTTATTATTGGCATATAATTTTCAAAGTGCTCTTCATAAGTTTTACGAAGAGAACTTCATTAATTGAGTAAGTGTTAAATTATTTATATTACTTCATTTACGAACATATCCCTTGTACATAGTAATATATATCTTTATTTCAAAGTGCCATTACAATAATGTACAAAATGAAATAGTGTCAATTCTTAATTTAACTTATAAAAAAAAAACGATAAACCTAATACATAACAATAATCTATATTTATTTATATACATATCAATTATATTAATAGACTTTTAACTGTAGACTCATCCAACACTTGGTGAAACATTTTTAAAACACTGAATTTAAACTTGGTTTAAAAAATATAAATAAAACACTTGGTTATTGTTTCACTGTTTTTATTTAAAAAAACTGACTAGTTTCGGTCAGACGACCATTTTCAAAGTTATTACGAAACATATAGCAATTACAATTGAATTGTTCTGTTAACAGATTAACTTTATAATGTGTTAGTAAATGTTGACAATTACTAAAATCGCAGTCCGTCATACATTTACTTGTAAACAACAAAACCTATAATTTATACTAAAATCACACAAATTAATTTGGTGTAATTTTAGTGATTCTTGACTGTCTGTGAAATTATATAAAAATAGCACTACATGCGTTTTTTTTTTTCATTATAATTCTGATTTTTTTTAAACGCATTACTTATTTTTACTTTCCCCTGACCGGATCCAAGGGAAAGTATTGTGGTCGTAAAAAAAATCGATTCGCCAATTTCAACGAATTCAGGGGACCTCACCTGAGTCCATTCCATCAAGTTTTGAAAAGTGGATTAAACCAAAATTTTATATCGAAGCTTTTTGGAACGATATGAAAAGCTTCTGGTTACAATCAAAACTCATTAAGTGCAACTTTACTCTAAGCGATTTATCATTTTTCAATTCGGATAGAAAAATGTTTCAAATAAAAGTTGTAGATCTTGAAAAAATAAGTCATTTTTGTTATAAAACTTTTATTGCAGGACCTACAGTTTTCATTTTATGCGCGGAAGAATTTCATCTACCTGATAAAATCTCTTAGAAATAAACAATTATTTTTATAATATTCTTTATGTTGACTGTGGAGACTTTAATTATTAAAATAATTATTTTAATGAGAAATAAAACGTCAAAGTGCCGTCACATTCAACATATCATTCGCAAACGTCTCCAGTTTGAAAAAAACAAACTTATTTGATCGAATTCACTGGGGAAAGTACTATGATGGACATATCACCATTTTTTAAAAGTTGAACTGTGTGTGAAATTATATGAAAAATGGCTTTATATGCGTTATTTTTCTGTTCTTTGTAATTGTGCTCTTTTTTTAAACGCAGTACTTTTTTGCAGTTGGACTGTCTATGAAATTGTATAAAAACTAATTCAATAAGCATTTGTTTCCTTTGTAATTGTACTTTCTTAAACGCAGTACTTATTTTATTGCAGTTGTATTGGCTTTGAAATTATATAAAAAATAGCTTCATATGCGTTTTTTTCTTTTTAATTGTGTGTTAATGTTTGTGATTTTTCTTTTTTTAATTAACACTGCGTTAAAAAAACTAGAGATGGGCAAGTCGATCTTTTTTGTCACTGCATAATAAAGTTTATGACAATTTTCTTAATGTTATTTATAATATTAATATTGGAAAGTTTTACCTATTGATTAATAAACTCAATTTTATTGTTATTTATTAACTTTAGCTACTTAAAATTGGTTATTCAGAAATACTCGATTACTAAATTCACTCGATTTTGCCCAACACTAAAAAAAAAAACGCAGTATTAATTTTGTTTGTTTAGTTTGACTGTCTGAAATTATATAAAAATAGCTTTTTATATGTTTTTTTTTCTGGGTAATTGTGCTTTTTTAATCGCAGTACTTGTACATTTTTTGCTTTCGCACAAAGCGCCCATCAAGGAAATCAATGAATAAACATAGCGTGCCGTGTTGATGTAAGAGCACTAATCGCAGTTGGCTGAGAGAGAGAGAGAGAGTGCTTGGGGTGAGTTCAGGGCAATGCACAATCGGGATCTTAATGGATCAATTGAAGATCATTAAGGGTATTTGAATTCCGGACGAGGGGGGAGGCGTGTATAATTGATATAGGTCAAAAAGCGAGGCGTTAAACGCAATAACAATAATGCGAAGAAGGAGCCGCATTAGGGGCCGTTTCCTTCGGCCCCCGGTGGCCTACTTTCCGTCGAAATTGTGCACAGGTAAATCCGTATTGAGGTCATTTACTTGTGTATATCCCGAGTTTTCCCACCGCCGCTGCGCGCCGGGAGGAATCGATAGAAACCGCTAAATTTATAAACACCTGCAAATTGAATGTTCGCTTTCGAACGTTCCACGGTCCGTATTTTTATCTACTCGAACGCTAATTTAACTTCGTTTATTTTTATCGGGTCACACATTTCCGTATTTTCAATTTTATTTAATTCGGTTTCAATCTGAATTGGATATTAAAAGTTCAAACAAGTTATTTATTTTTTACCCTCAAGCTGGATATTTTCTGTCAGATGTAGAAAAATAAATGCATCAAAATAAATGGAAAACGACTCAAGCGCCATCTTTTGCATAATTTCATGTGACATCGTCAACGATTCAACTTTACAAGGTGGACAACCGAGAATCGTTGTTTCGTTCACTAAAGAAAGGTATTAACCCGCAACAAAAGATCCCTTTAATCGTCTTGGCATTGAACATGGAACTCATTAGTCTGATGAACCGAAATGGCCATCACTGGTTGAACATTTTATTAAAAATTTTATGCAAATTTTAGTTTGAAAAATACTTTTTTATAAAATGTGGCTGATCAAGTAGTCAATATTACTGCGACATGATCTAGAAAAGTTTTTAATACCTAAATTAAATAAAATTAATCGATGGTTGGGGCTTTTATTTGATGAAATCCCTTAATATACTATATATATATATATATATATATATATATATATATATATTGTAGCAGTGTCTCTATAATAAATTTTGTGAAATTTAAAACAACTGTTGTTTTCACATTTAATGAAACGTTCAGTCACCATTCATTTAGCGTATGTGAGATTAATGATAGATGAAATGGAACTTCAAGGAAAACAAATTTATTTTGCTATAATAATATCCTCATTGATCATTTCGAATAATATTAAAAAATCTCGTTCTATCTACTCGACAAATTAAAGTATATATAAATATATCATCATTGTCTTGACGTTAATACATCATTGAGTACATAGGACACGGAGCGTGCTATTTTTTTGCCCGCTCCCTGTGTCCTTTTTAAGACATTGAACCCACAATATCACCGCGCAAAAACCACCCGTGGCTTTTTGCGGGGCGTCATTTCACCCCCCTTGTGAAATTCCACCCACGTCCGACCAGATTTAATTAATCACATCCTTTAATAAAAAAAATTATATATACACGATGAAAAGAAAGCCGGAGCGGTATGCAATAAAAGCGCACGCGAAAAAATTCCTTTCACATGCGGGGATTTCATCTCGCGAATGCAGAGATTCGTCGCGGAATTTTTGAGGGCCAAGGCTGTCTGGACTGCACCAATAAACAACTATAATGGGAAGCGCTGGACGCGCGCCAGTTTCGCGTCGCGACGCAACGGGAACCGGGGGTTTGATGGTGATGGTTTTATTGAAATTCGCTTCGTGTAATTAGTTATTACCGCGAGTTTATTCGAAAAAATATGATTTCAATGAGGAAAAAAGGAAGCGTTTTTTAAGAGCGAACTTTTAAAGCCGCGATGAGGGATGGTTTTAATCGTGGAATGAGGAGGGATGTAATAACTTTCACGTTGCTATCAAATTTTAGTAATGCATAAAGTTGCGCTCCTTACAATATGACTTGAATTTTATGGCAATTATTTTTGGGCTTACCAAAATTAGATAGTAAACTATTTTATAAGAAATAATTTGTAGACAGCAAGGAATGCAATTCAGAAGATCAATATTAAATTATCTACAAATTAAATAAAACAAAACAGTTTTTTTTTAGTTTCGTCGTATTTTTTTTTATAGTAGAAACACTGGTACAATTGTTTCTCCAATACAGTATTATTAGGCAGATGATTAATCATTAAAAAGAACTGCGAAATTAAAAAAAAACTGTTGTATTTATATTTAACTTTTCAGAGGGTATTTATTTTAATCCACAGTTTTTTCAGATATTTTCAATTTTACGCGAAAAAGACAACTTTATTGATGACACAAGTTTTACGATCTCCCTACCTCAGAAATTCCTCAAGAACCATTTTTAACCGCTTGCTGTTTAATTTATTTATTAATGATATTTTAGCTGCACTCAGTAGTTATAAACACGTTTTATATTTTTTATGTAGACAATTAATTAGTAAAATATCAATATCATTTATGAGTTAGTCTATTTAGGCTGTATATTACATTTAACTTAAAATATTGTTAATAGTAACAATATTCATACACAAACGATTTTATTATTTGTAAGTCGTATTTCTTTTTATTATGTATTTCTCTTCAACAAGTACTAATTTATTAATTACACGGCCACTTTGGGGGTGTAGCCTTAACTGCCCCCCGACATGCGAACGCCTTTTCCCGCAAATTATCCGCTTTACGAAACACTGGGCAATCTTTGGAGGAATCTAAATCCATTGTTAATTATTTTCTTTTGTCGATTAGTAAAAATATTTATATGATTTTATGGATATAAATCATTCGGATTTTTACTTGATTCTTAATTTTTAAGTATATAAAAAAACTTCAATGTTAATTTTAAGTACTTGGTTTGATTATGACTCGCTGACGAGTCGAAACTAGTCACCGTAAAAATTAAAAGTGAGTAGAAAAAAGTAATTAGTGTTATTAATTTATACAGAAGAAGAAATACATTTGCGAAACAATTGCTGTTAAAATAAACATACTATTTTGAAAATCACAAAATTATTCACAATTTTAAATAGAAAAAAGTATTCATTCACTTGGTCACAGTTATTTAAATTTATTAAATAAAAATGATTTGAAAATAATTAAAAAATTATTTCCACATTTAGCTCTGTGACTTTTCAAATCATTTTTATTTAATATATTCGTAATTTTATTCATACTTGTGTATTGTTGTCAACTGATGAGAATCACGCCATTGTATAGTTTCAATTTAAAACTAAAAACCTGAATGAAACAAAACAATGTCGATAAATTCCAACTAAGCAAAATAATTGAATGCATTTCTCTTCCTACATCGGAACGAACGTTTCCATTCCGCTTTGAACCCTTCCGATAGGTCGGATATATAATGTGGGTCAAGTGCCCTGAATAATCTAAAATTCGACTTTCGAGTTATTGAAACACACACACATTGATGGTAGTTGAAAAAGAGCGGGGGTTTTGCATTTCAGTGCCCCAAGCCTGATCGATCGTCGCAGGTATGTACCATCATTTCGTGCGTCTGAATCTTTCCGAAGGGTATGCATATTAAATGGTAGTTGTAAAGTAGGGCAAGCTCCGTTGAGTTGGCTGACCTGGTCAATATTTGTGTGTGTGTGTATATATGTGTCACTGACGGCAGGTGAGAGGGATGGCCGACTTGACGGTTTACGATCGTTATTATTTTCTTTTTCTTCGCTGTGTTTCCTTACTAACCTAGGTTCACAAAAAAAAACTACAGATTTGTTCCTTTAATGAAATTTATTAAGTTTTGTTCAACTAAATAAAATCCTCAATGTATATGCCAATGTGATAACTGCTAATTAATAAATTTAAAAATGTTATATGCTGTTTTAAAAATGCGTCATTGTTTCTTTCTTTCAAACAATTTTTGACTTCTCAAAACAGTTGATTTTATGTCTACGTCCTATTGGTTTTCATTTTCTTCGCTATATCTCTCCAAGCTTTTCTGTTTTCTGCTTTCGATTCCCAGTTTGCGATTCGCAGACACCTTATGTATACTTCTAGCTCGTCTAGCCACCTGCTTTTTGGTCTGCCTTTCCCCTTCTTTTTACTTGGCTGCCATTCCATTATTGTTCTTACGGCACTTTTTTCTCCAGATCTCCAAATGTGTCTTATCAATTTTATTCCAGATGCTTTAATTGTATTTGCTATATCTTCTCCTCCGAGTGCTTCCACTATTTCTCTGTTTGTTCTTCGTCTTATTTCATCTTCACTTATTCTGATTGGTCCTAGTATTCTTCTCATTATCTTTCTTTCAAAAATCAGCACTTTATTATGATCTTGGTATTAAACATTCAAATATAATGTTTATATTAAACATTATATTTGAATATTATAAAATAAATGGTAATGTGTCCATCATGGTACTTTCTATGGTGAATTCGGTCAAATAAGTCTTTGAATGAACTTAAATACAAAAATATTAAGGTTGCGGTTTAGTAGAAAGAGATAGCTATATAGTAAAATGGAAATAATCGTTTAAAAAAGAGCCATTGTTTAATTGAATGGTTTCAATTAAACGTGAAAAAATACAAGAAGCTGAGGAAAAAAATTGTTCGCATTCGAGCGCTCTTATCCAATCCCGTAGTGCTAATTAATTCGCTCGCACACACTGCTCATTATTTTCATCCCTCCTTAAAAATCAAGTGCGATCGCTCAGCCCACCCGCTCCCGACCCCGTCTTGACCTGAATAAAATCGCTGCTGCCGATTTCCCCGTGCGGGAATGCTAACTAAGCTCCGGGCACGTAATTCCCCGCATATCATGCGTATCTTCACACTCCAGGACCGTGCACAAAGCCTCGCCTCCCCCCCGAGCAGGGGAGGTGGAGGCCCCGGGAATCCGCCGGCTAATCCTCTAAATGAAAACACATGTAGTTTGCGTTTGAACGGCTGTTTGCGTTATCTGAGATAATCTCGATTCGCTCAAATGTGCGCCGGATTAATGCGAAAGGATTGCGTGCGGAATGTTTCGCGTAACGAGCAATGCTTTTTTAAAGTTCATTTCACATAATGGATTACCACGAAGCAATTGATGTATACATTGAGGAAATTATTTAGTTGAACAAAAATTAGTAAAGTTCATTGAATGAAATAAAATACTTATTGTGTATACAGCGAGTACCCAAAATGAATCTGATATTTCGTCCCTTAAAAGAAAAACAAACTTGTCCTGTTTATGAAAACAAGAAAATATAATTCATTTTATTTTACAATAAAATTATACAAGGATGATCAGTAAAATTTGATCAAACTTTTTTTTTCAATTGCAATTGATCAAATTTTACTAATCATTGCCAGAAATTGTTCCTTGTTTAATTTTGTTTCAATATAAATAACTTCAAATGTATGAATCACCTCTATTTTATTTAATTTTATTTTGATAAACCACAATCGTCAGGCATTTAAATAACTGCTGATGGCGAGCTTCATTAATTATTACCAATTACTAAAAACTTTATTTTTACCCTAATTTAATTGAGTTACTTTTTTTTTCTATGATTATTGTGGAAAAGAAGTGACTCAATTAAATTAGTGCAAAAATAAAATTCACAAATCACGAAGTTGATATAGAAATTAAAGAAATTTCTATATAAAGCTCGCAATTTATTTATATTCAGATAATTACATAATTTTTGGAAACATTAACATAATAAACTGTAAGTTAATTAAATAAAAATAATTTGAAAATAATTAATTAATAAAATCCTCTTTAGCTACTGACACATTTTGACTCATGTTACATAAATACAATAACAAATGTCGCAGTAGCTAAAGAGGAAATAATTTATTAATTATTTTCAAATTCTTTTGATTTAATTTATTTAAATAACTGTGACCAACTGAATAAATCCCGTTTTTCTATCATTAAAATGTAAGTGTTTGTTTGTCCTGGGCTATCGGCCAGAGTTCCTTCTGGCCTGTTTTGAATTTGCAAGCTTTATCAATTGTTACCTTCAATCACCACTTATTTAATTTTGAAAAATATCAATACACCAGCATATTTAATTCGTGTATATTTTCGGACGCGATTTGAATACGCTCTGTGCGCTGCAACCCCCGCGTATTTAAATTCGCGATTCGGGAATTTGGGTCGTGGGCTTATTAAATATTTCTTGCGCAAGCGGGGATGCTTATTAAATGCTAATGGCGGAGGGAATACACGTACTATATAACAGTATCACCGAGTAAATCCATAATTGCATAATCGATTTTAATCTGAATAATTATCTTCAAACGAAACGCATAATTAGATTTCCTATGATGAAATTGAATCAAATAAAAAATCTATATATATTAAAAATCGAATGACTTCAATCGAATATTTCTGAATAACCAATTAGAAGTAGCTAACATTAAATAAATAATAACAAATAACAAAAAAATATGTGACACTTCTCAATATTAAAAATATAAATAACATTAAGAAAATTGTTATATACTTCATTTTGCAGTGACAAAAAAGATAGAAAAGATCTCATCTCTGATATATAAATTTCACGAAATTAGCAAGTAATATTAAGGATCAATTTCGCTCATTTTTATTTTCTCCGGGCTCATGTCTTAGGGAAAGTATTGTGATCGCAAAAATGTTCGCATCGCTGATTTCAACGAATTTACACCATTTGAGATCATTTATTTTTGAAAACACCATTTTATCACCACTTCCCTTGTTTTTCACAAGTTCAAGAACTCTTTATTTTAGGTACCCTACCAGTAAACTGCAGGATGTCATCGTATCATAAAATATATTTAGCCTTACCATGCATCTATTCTATTTCAATGACGAGAGTAAACATTATTTTTAGCAGCACTAATAAATTACTATTACTGTCGATAACCGAAAGAGTGATGTGATGCTTAAAAATTATCTTTTTTGATGGTTGAAATTCAATTCTACAAGAGAACAATCGCAAAAAATAAACAAAAAATATTAATTAAACACAAAATTCAATTTTCACCAGTATTAAAAAAACTGACTTAAAATAATACCGAAAAGTGGTAAAAAGTTAAAATTTAGGTGCCTGCTATTTCCATCAATTTTAACGGCTGTCATGGTGCCGAACGTTAACTAAGTTACCAGTACGGAATACCAAATCGCCACATAACATAACATTGAAGAATAACGTGTTGTCAAACATAACGTTTTCGATAGGGAAAAGGACGATTATCGACTAGATTCTAAATTTTAAATTTATTTAAGAATGAGTTATTAAACAACTGGAAACTAATCGAGAATTAAAATCATTTAATTTTTGTCAGTACTTTTGCTCTATTCGAACAGTTATTATGATTTATTAATAATAGAAAAGAATATTTATTCGGTTGGTCACAGTTATTTAAATTAAATCAAATAAGAATTTGAAAATAATTAATTTACTCAACTTAATAAATATTTTAAATTGATGGTTAAATATTAGAAATATTAATAATACTATGAAGTATTAATACATTCCCCCGCAAGTCTCAATTAACTCATGAATATTAATAAATCAACCGTGGATCGCGAAGGCAGGTATAAATATTAATAAGTCGAGTAACGAAATATTTCAATGCGGCCAACAAAAGATCGGATGCAGAAGAATCCATTAAAGGAAACGTAAAAATGTCGTCGTGTGCGGAACGAAAAAAAAAGCAAAGAAAAAACAAGATAAGGCCCGAGGAAAAAAAAAAGCGAAAAAGACATGTAGAAAGGGGGGTGTTTATTAATGGCTTTCTTTGGTTTGGAATGAAATACATTTTAACAAGGGGGGCGAAACAAGATAAGGGAAAGGAGAGAAAATGCAAATAAGAAATGGTGATAATAATAATAATAACAACAATAAATCAAGCGAATTTATGTTGAGGAAGAATTAAGTAAGAAAAAATATTTGAAATTTTTCAATAATAAAAAATTCAATGGTTGATGTTGTCATCAGGCTTTGCCAGATAAATAATTATGAATATATATTACAATTATTTAATACAGTGTTGATATATTCAAGTCTCTCAACATTGCCTTTTTATTGCTTAATATGGTATCCCATCTATGCTTCTCAATCACTCATATTGGATAGTATTCATCGAGATTTTTTGAAATTTCTATTATTTAAGTGGACAATGCATCATAATAAATGAAAGAAGACGCAAGCGCCATCTTTTGCCTAATTTCATCACTAGTTATCCATACGCTAGGTAAATGCATTATGCATATTGGAATCCAGCTAGCTGATCTGCTTCTACTACACAATATGAGGCAAAACCTCGTTCTAGGAATTCTTCTTCTTCTTTTTAATTCTACATTGTTATATATTGTAAATAAATTTTAATAAATAAAATACTTTTTACTTTGTATAAATTGTATTCAACATCAAGATGTTATATATGAATTATAATAAAATGGGTATTTTTTAATGTTTTAATGTGTTTTGTGAAATTGTTAAACTAGCAACAATTAAATATTGTTATTTTATATCAACATAAACATATGTAGCTCATGCTCATTAAATTACTAAATAGAACACAAATGAAGGCATTAAACAAAAAAATATGAGAATGGGAAAATCTGAAACAGTATCCCCCTACGGTTCAGGTTAAATTAATGCTGCTTATCTCTTATAGCGGAATGCATACATAAATAGAATACAATATGTATTCTATTTATAATAATTATCTTCATGTATAATATATACATGAAGAAATAAAACAAAGTTCTAAAAGTTAAATAAGTTTTCCGATAAGGAATGTGTTTGTTTACCTAAAATCAAAGGAGATTAGGTGAACGGTTATTCGGGATAAACTTTTCTAATTTTCGTTTTCTACTTACGGACGAATATGTTGGACATTAGTGTGGCCGGCAGACAGAAGACGATGACCAAAATGTCCGCGACGGCCAAGTTAACGATAAAAAAGTTCGTAACGGTCCTCATCCTCGGCGACCTGAAAACCACGGCGATCACGAAGCAATTCCCGACGAGCCCGACTGCGAACACCAGCAGATACGCGATGCAATAAACCGCGGTCATCGCCATCGAGTGTCTGTAATACAGTTCCGGCATCATCGCCGTCTCCGTCGCGTTCGCCGAAGAGTTCATCACACTGTTGGATTTGATGCCGAAATCGAAGATCGGCGCCTTGTGGACGTCGCTGGATTCAGTGTGCGTGGCCACCACGTCGAAGATGCTCACCAGGTATTCCACAGAGAGGACCTTCTGCTGCGGCTCCTGCGTGGAGTTCTTGAGGGTCCTGGTGATGGTGGGATCGGCGGTGGAGAGGAAGCCCGAAACGAGCCGTCTCGGATTGAAATTGTACTCGTCATCCTCCTGGAGGTGCAGCTGGGATATTTCCTGCATCGAGCCCTTCGGATGCAACTTCTTAACATCGATATATTCCGCCATTTAATTCAAACCATTTCACACTAAATAATCTCAAAACTAGTTTTTTTTTATATTAAAAACAAAATGTTTATTTTAAATTCTAAATTTTATATTAATTTTATTTTCTTATGCGTTTGTAAGTCTAATATATAAAATCGATGAATGCGCACGCGAAAAGTTTTCAATTTTCCGTAGCGGACGCCGTTTTCGGGTTATTTACACGACCAGCGCAGCCGACGGTCCGTTTCGTAGTGTGCACGGCGCGTCGCGACGCTCGCCGTCGCGGTGCAGTTGCGTGGGCGGAAACTCGGCGGAGATGGCAGATAAACACACAAAACGCGCGCATTCAGTAAATTCATAGTAATAAAAGAAACAAAAAAAAAAATGTGAATAAAAAGAGCAACCGTATTTGTCGGATTTAATTACTTAAATAATTCGCTTTTTATAAAAATCCATTTTTTTAAAAATAAAATCAAGAATTTATTTCTCTTAATAGAAGGATGCCTCTATAATAAAATAGTGATGTATCCATCATGATACTTTCCCTGGTGAATTCGGTCAAATACGTTTTTGAATGAATTTTTAATTGTAAATGAAAAATAATTAATTGAAAAAATTGATCGTTGTGTTTGCTATTTCTTATCTTACAATGGCTTGATAAAATGTCTACACTGTATATAACTGTAAATGGCTGGTCCGTTCAATAAAGAATTATTATTATTTATTATTATACTATTTTTATTCGATCGCTTCTCCTCAAAAGGTGCATATTCGTTGAAATTGGCGGTTTGAAAATTTTTACGATCACAATACTTTCCCTTGGACACAGGTCCGGGGAAAATAAAAAACATTCAAAGAATAAATGAAGATTTTCAACCAAATAGGAAAATACATCCATCGAAGACAAATCTTTCAGAATATGTAAAAAACAGAAAATACCCCATCCACAGTTTTTGAGATATTTTGACTTAAACTCAAAATGTACGATTTTTAATGCAATTTTCTTTAAAATTCAAATTGAAAAAATCGTAATAATTATTATTTGCGAGGTATCTTTATGAAACTACGTGGGGATGTTAATTGAAGCCTCCTCTTTCAGAATATATAAAAAACAGAAATTACCCCATCCCTAGTTTTCGAGATATTTTGACTTAAACCCAAAATGGGCGATTTTTAATACAATTTCCTGCATGATTCAAATTTTAAAAAATCGTAATAATTATTATTTGCGGGGTATCTTTATGAAACTATGTGGGGATGTTAATTAAAGCACCCTCTTTCAGAATATGTAAAAAACAAAAAGTACCCCATCCACAGTTTTTGAGATATTTTGACTTAAACTCAAAATGTACGATTTTTAATGCAATTTTCTTTAAAATTCAAATTGAAAAAATCGTAATAATTATTATTTGCGGGGTATCTTTATGAAACTACGTGGGGATGTTAATTGAAGCCTCCTCTTTCAGAATATGTAAAAAACAGAAAATACCCCATCGCTAGTTTTCGAGATTTTTTGACTTAAACCCAAAATGGGCGATTTTTAATACAATTTCCTGCATGATTCAAATTTTAAAAAATCGTAATAATTATTATTTGCGGGGTATCTTTATGAAACTACGTGGGGATGTTAATTGAAGCCTCCTCTTTCAAAATATGCAAAAAACAGAAAATACCCCATCCCCAGTTTTCGAGATATTTTGACTTAAACACAAAATGGGCGATTTTTAATATAATTTCCTGCATAATTCAAATTAAAAAAATCATAATAATTATTATTTGCGGGGTATCTTTATGAAACTACGTGGGGATGTTAATTGAAGCCTCCTCTTTCAGAATATGCAAAAAACAGAAAATACCCCATCCCTAGTTTTCGAGATATTTTGACTTAAACCAAAAATGGGCGATTTTTAATATAATTTCCTGCATAATTCAAATTAAAAAATCGTAATAATTATTATTTGCGGGGTATCTTTATGAAACTACGTGGGGATGTTAACTGAAGCCTCCTCTTTCAGAATATGCACAAAATAGAAAATACCCCATCCCCAGTTTTCGAGATATTTGGACTTAAACCCAAAATGGGCGATTTTTAATGCGATTTCCTGTATAATTCAAATTTTAAAAAATCGTAATAATTATTATTTGCGAGGTATCTTTATGAAACTACGTGGGGATGTTAATTGAAGCCTCCTCTTTCAGAATATGCAAAAAACAGAAAATACCCCATCCCTAGTTTTCGAGATATTTTGACTTAAACCCAAAATGGGCGATTTTTAATGCGATTTCCTGTATAATTCAAATTTTAAAAAATCGTAATAATTATTATTTGCGGGGTATCTTTATGAAACTACGTGGGGATGTTAATTAAAGCACCCTCTTTCAGAATGTGTAAAAAACAAAAAAATACCCCATCCAAGACGGTTAATAATAATATTTTTTTCTTCTCATTAGCAATAAAATCTACAAAACATTTTATAAATAAAATAATTCATAGCGGATTACTAATTGGACCCCCCACTCTATAAACATAATAATAATACCTTTATTTGTCACAGAAAAAATACAAAATGAAATCTTATGAGTGTAGCAAGTTCAGTCAGCTTAACCTGTTACTGATCTTCCACTTAACCTACAGAGGAAAAAGGAAATGCACAATATTATTAGCTTAATAAATTAAAGACGACGCAAGCGCCACCTTTTGCCTAATTTCAAGTGGCATCGTTAACATTTCAGTAAATTATTAGCTTGTTTAAATTGCAAATAATATATCTTCAATTTGAGTCTCATTAATCACTTAGTGTCGATTGTTATAAATTTCTCAAATGTTGTTTTCAATAAATGATTTTGAATTAACTGAATTTGAATTATTATTAAGAAAAGTTGTTGGTTTATAATTTAAGATTTTTTTTTCTTTTCTTGATAATCACGTTCTTTAAATCGGAAATCCGATTCTTCCGTGACTGAATTTCTTGAATGGAATGCAATTTGCATGCACGCATATATTTTCCTCCATATAAACGAAACAGCGAGCATCGTAATTTATTCACGATAAGTTGTAATTTGTGGGCAACCGTGGAATTGTAATCGAATTACGCGCGTAATTAAACGTTGGGCATTGTTTAATTACGCCGATTCCTCGCAAAAAGAATTGGCATGTCCGACATGTGACAGCCACGAGAAACTGTATAAAAACTGGAAAACGCGGATTGTTTAATATTCAAACGGCTCTCTTGCGCTTACTGGCTCAAAATGAATACCGCTTGTGTGGTTTTATTCATCTGCATTTTCCACATCGAGAACAGTTATGTAAGTTATTACTTTGCTCATATGAATTATAAAAGAAGAGTTTTGTTTTCAGCAAATTAAAACAGTAGAAAAAAAAGGATTTATTCACGTAATACTGAAGATGGAAACATAGTTTCCGAAATATATTTAGTTTAATAAAAAATAAGTCGGAGAAAGGACAACAATTTTTATTTAAATAATTAAAATCTCCACAACCAACATAAAGAAGATTAAACTGATAAATACTTATTGTAACAATATTTCATGCTCTCTTTTTAATGTTAACATCTCCTATCAAATTGTAAAAAAGTATAAAATCTGAGTTCAGTATTAATTGTTCATTCATTGCTAATTATTTTACAACTAATCTAATTCTTTTTTTCTTTTCAGACTTCAACTTTTGAGACTCACGTGAAAGACAACTATCAGCACATCAGGAACGATTGTTTGGCCGAGACTGGTGCTCCGTCTGGTAAGTCTTTTGAAATCTGTTACAGTCGTCGATTACAACACTACGAGTACTTGAATTCATATGATCTACTCTGCAATTTTCCTTCTTTAGGGTTGTTGTAGAAAGAGGTGCAAAATACGTGCCATACTTTTCTGTGTTTTTGTAGTGTGTTTTGGTAGCGGCGCCCTGCATTCTGAATGACGCGTTCGCGGGTATGCGCGGGGGGTATTTCGTAACTTTCGATATTGAACAAAAAAAAAAACAAATATTTTTTTTATATTTTTAGGTTCTGAAATATGGCGAACATGATACCCCATACTTCAGAACCTAAAAAATTTAAAATCTCAATATAATAACGTTAATAGTTGGATAATTAGATATGTCTTGTTTTGTATCACTACTCGCTCCGGATATATTTCTAAATACTATTACATATTTAAGAATATCCGTATTTCATTTACTTACTTATTATTTTTTGTATATGTGTTCCTGTAATTATAAGATCTGTATTTTTTGTTGGGAAATAAATATATTATTATTATTATTAATAGTTATTGAATAATAATCATAAATATAGGCAAATTTTAAAAATTAAATTCTAATAAAAACCAAAAAAATAAAATAAATAAATAATTAAATAAGAAATAATAATATGTTTGTAACTGTTTGAACATTTTTTTTTCATTTTTTTCTATTTAAACTGAAAAATGTGCGTTTGAAATGCTGAAAGAAGTTTAAATTGCTTCGATAAGAAAAAATAATATCTTTGTAACTGTTTGAAAAATTTGTTTTTATTTTTTTCCATTTAAACTGAAATATATACGTTTGAAATGCTGACAGAAGATAAAATTGCTTCGATGTCTAGTTCACACCGGAACATGGCTTCAAGTTTCCTCTTTTTCATAAAAAAAGTTTTAAAATATCTAACCAATCTTATGAGAATTTTTTGTTCTGAGTCGCCTTAAAATTATCGGGATTGGATTATTGCCATTATTTTCCTTAATACGTCAAGATATAATTGGGATTTGGGTAGATTCATAAAGTGCTTTGTTGGAAGGATTATTCGGATATTTGGTAAGGATTCTTAAAAACGATCTTTCAACTTGGAAGTGATAAATTGTGAATGGGATGAGTTGAGTCAGAGCCTATTAAATATACAGGCCGGAATGTCGGAGGACCTTGGAGCGCCTGCTCGTCTCGCGCACAGCTTTGCATTAGAGCTGTGCGTAGGTTAAATTGCAACAATTATTTTTGCATGTAGCTATAATGAGATATATTTAAATTTTCGATTAAAAAATTAAAGACTTATGGACATTAATTAAAATTATCTTATTTAGATGAAAAAAAAAAAAATATATTTATACAAATATATATATATATATATATATATATAACATCTTTATTTCTGCAGACAATTTTATATACAATAAATTAACAATATAATTCTTATAATATGTTATACGTTGTTCTTAGAAAACGGCTATCGACCATCGGTCTTTCTGCCTTACAAAAATATTTATTTTGGTTTGTGTACTTTTTTATGTTAATTCAGAATTGGTGGATAAAATTAACGAGGGCATATTTTCCGAGGAGCAATCCGTAAAATGCTACATGAAATGCTTGGTTTCTTCCTTTGGAAAGGTATTTATTTTGTTTTATAATTTAATCATGAAAATAATCTTGATACAAATTTAAATTAAATTTTTATTACAAACAAACCAAAAAAAATAAATGAAATTAACAACACGGATCCTGATTCCGCTCCAACAAATTTTAATCAATTAAATGTTATATTTTATTAATTGAATTATTCGCAGTTCAATGAGGACGGTTCCATTAATGTGGACTCGCTAATTAAATATATACCGGATGCTCACCATGATGATTACATCGCTTTGTTGAGAGCTTGCGAGAATATAGGTAAGCAAATTTTTATATATCGAGCGTATAATCGACGACGAAGTTGGCGTTGGAAGTCTCAATTTATGTCTGTACTAAGTGTGATTTTAGTTCAGACATGACTTTAGATTTAGTCGTCGATTTTTGTTATACGCTGTGACCAAGTAAATGAATCCTTTTTCTCCTATTTATTTGTTATTGAGTTTTTTTTTAGTTGGGACTGATTTATGCGACACGGCTTTTAAATCTAATATCTGTTATTACAAAACAAACCCAAATGTAAGTATCAAACATCGATTGTAAAAAATGTTTCCTCAATTGTTTAAATATTATCTTTTTCTTTTAGTTACACTTCATGTTGTAAATCAACGAATTAACGGAATTTGATTTAAACAAATAAAATAACTTCAAATGGATTTCGCAAAGTCTTAATTAAACTTTACTTTAAAAAAATCTCTCTGTGAGTTTCAATACAACTTTCCTTTCCTGCAGGAATGACAGGCTAGTAAAAATAAATAATTTTAAAAGTGATGAAACAATCTGAAATATACTAATACAATAATTTATATTGTGGTATTTACATATACATATATTATACAATATATTTAATATAAACTTATAAATGGCTATCGACCTTAGGTCTTTCAGTCAATATACTAATATTAATTAGGAAAAAGGTAAAGCACATCCAGAAGTACATAAATTTCAAGATTGTGATTCCTCATTGTTAGTAAAATTGATTTTATTCAAAGACGCATCAATTTTAGTTAGTATTAATTATTAACATTATTCTTAATAAGCACTCAAGTCAGCAGTATGATATGTGGTTATTTACGTTAGGTTTTTTTTTCTTCATGAATGAATTTTGACAGCACTTTAATCAAACCGCGTTTTATTATCCAACCAGTAATTTATTAGCAAATTGCTATTGATTACAGGAAAAATTACACGGTGCAGCGCACGCTCGCTGCTCAAGGAGGGATTGATCAAAAGCAGAAGTACGCATGAATTACAATAACATATAATTATGTCAATAAATTAAAAGTTGGTTTATTCCTTTCCTCAATTTTTGTTTACCCGTTAAGATGTACATTTCGTAACAAACTTTGTCCGCATTGTAAACGAAATGTACAACTAACGTGTAAATGAAAAGTGCTGAAATAAAATAAAACTTGATTTAGTTAAGACATTGTTTTGAATTCAATAAGTTCAATAAGTGTATTACAACTTCTGTAGATAATGATTTTATTTATATCCAAAAGAATATATTTACATTCTGGACGAGTCATTTTACATTTCCAATTTGTAGTTTCGTCGTGTCTTCATTTAAAGCAGGAAATGCAGCTGAAAATAAAAAAAAATCAATGTAAGATGATTTAAATATTGAATATTTTGTACATAATTACAACCTCATAAAGAGTGGTTTAAAAACATTTAATTGATTGACAATAAAACACGTTTTATATACTTTCTAAAAACTTTTGCCAAAATGATCGAAAGAACTTGAAAAATCATGCGAAGTAAATTATACAAAACGTGTTTTATTTTCATCAAGAATAATTTATTATTCTAAACTATTATTATAAATGAAGCGTCCTTGATAATGTCCTTCCTTTATCCTTTAATAAGGATAAATAAACAAACCTCAGAATCGATGCTGTGGTAACACTTATGCATGTCCATTGCTATTTGACAAATATCTCCTGTTCCCCCTGAAATAAATTAAGTAGTTTTAAATAATAAATTTTAATTCTTGGAATTTGGAGGCGTTTTCAATTTTATTACAAAAAACTTAACTTTTTCAAACCTACTTTTGTTTTAATTTAAATAAACTGTAATGTGAAACATTACCATCATTATTATAAATAGATTTATAATATTTGTTTTTTTATATATTTCGAACTTTACTTCAATAAATAACATACAAATAATCACTCACCGATGTGCATGCATCCTTTAATTAAAGGTATGTAGTCGTCGTGATGGTCATCGGGAATCAAATCCATCATTGCATCGTAATTTAAGAATCCGTCTTCTTTAAACTACGAACAAGTGAAAGTAATTAAACAATTTAATAAATATGTTTATGCATAATAAATAATAATAAAGAACGAAAGAATTGGTGTAGATTTAAAAAAAAAAACGTTCATCTTTAAAATAATATAAAACAAAAATGTTTAAAAGGGTATGAATTTAATGTCACAATAATCAATGCCACAAATTTGCAAAAACTTTGCTATAATAACAAGATTTATACTAACGTATTTCAACAGGTTTTACTAAGTGTTAACGCGAGAAAGCTATTCAGGACTTATTATTAATTATACTTACTAAGTCGAAAGCATCGAATAAACATCTCATGTAGCATTTCAAATTCTTGTCTTCCGTAAATATTCCTTGATTTACCTTATCGATAAGATCTAAAAAAAATCATAATTCAGACAATCACTAACATTTTTACAAACATTAAGTATGAAAAAGTGTTCGCAGGCCCTTGGTTTTTGGCCCTGTCTTGAATTTACGGTGGTGTGCAATAAATATAATGAACTGTCTTCAAGCGTAATAATGAATTACTGATCATGTAATAACAGAATTTTATATTTAGTGACTATAGTTTCAACAATTTACACTTGTCATTATCAAACCAAAAGTAAATTCAAACGGTACAGTTTTTCTTTATATAAGGCGGATTACATCATAGTGTAGTGCGGGGGATTATAGATTTAAATTCATGAATAGTGAGATTAGGATATACGAGGTGTGGCTATTTAATAACGAGTCAGCTTATGAGAAAGAGTTTTATTTAAAAAAAATTCTATAATCGAATGCTCCCCTTCAATGTACTCCTTTTTTATCTACCAAGTATAAAGTATCAACCTAAATAAAAAATAAATCGTTAATTTTCGTGTATTACGTCAATTTACTAGTTCAAGTTAGAAAAGAAAATTGTAAGATTTAATGAAATTAATAGGTCATGTCTGCTAAGTTATTTGAATGCAGAATTTAGTGAAATTCTTTAAATTTTCATTGCACAAGTTTTTATTAGCAAAAATATAATTACATAATGGATTATGTAATTCAATGTCCGGCGGGATATTGGTCAGGAAAGTAGTTATTTTAGTGTAAATTTGTTTTAAAGTCTCACGTAATATAAGTCGAAAGTCACAGTCGCTAAATTGTGGTTAATTATTTTCAAATAATTTTTATTTAATTTATTTCAAATAACTGTAATCAAATGAATAAATCCTTTTTTTTCTACAGATTTTACTTTTATGGATAGGGTGTAGGGTTTGAATCGAAAAAGAAATCGAGGTACATACATACGTGGGAGGGGGTTATTGTAATGTTAAAGATTGTGGGGTAGAATTATTTTTTTTTAATATTTTTTTTTTTAGATAATTTTCATACCTTGATCCATGCTCCATTCAGCGAAGCATCTCGCGCGCTCGTCATCGTAATTTTTCCTCGCGTGCACCTCGAAATCGTGGACACCCTAAAATACAGGGAGAAATAATATTTTTTCTTGCAGAATAATTGCATATGAGTTACATTTATATAAGTATATATATTTGTATATAAAAAAAACGTTATATTCTTCAAAAAAAGTAGAATAGCCAAAATACAAATATAAAAAAAAATTAAATCACACGAATGAAGTGATTCCAATCATTTTTTTTTTAAATTTATTAATTATTAAAGCTTTCGCTTGGTTATACATTTTTAGATTATTAAATAACACGCTTTCTATCTTTGTATAACTTAAATTAAATAAAAAGGACTTATGTAACTTAAGTCATAATGTCACAGTAGCTGAAAATAATGTATTGATTTTTTTTTCAAATTCTTTTTATTTAATTTATTTAAAAAACTGTGACCAAGTGAATAAATTTTTCTATTATTTCTATCACTTGTTATTTTATTTTATTTATTTTAGTGACTATAGTTTCGAAGCATAGAGCATCATTATCAAATCAAACGTTTTTTTTTTATTCGGCCCAGTTCTGTCACATATTAATTTAAATAATGTTATATTAAACACGAATGAATGTCTTACCGCTGAAAATGCCGCGCAGCCTAAAACGCCAACAACAACCCCCAATAAAAACATTTCGCCACAAATAAAATCGAAAACGCAAAAAAAAAACACCGCAACGTCCGCACGTTCGGGCTAGATTTAAAATATCCTTATACGGTATTAGTTTATATAACTAACTGATTAGCGGTAATGATATGTTTATAACGACGTGGCTTTTCTTTTTTCATTCAAGAACGTCATTAATACCCATACATTTTCGAATAATTCCGTTTAAAACCCAGAATTACGCCGGTGATTTGTCCAATTAGCGACGCTCCGTGATTAAAATAAATTACCCATTTTTATTGTTGCAATTTTATCATGTTTCCTATGTGTACTAAGTTGGTGATCAATGCATAAATTAAAACGTCCACGAAACCATGTGTTTGTGTTAATAATAATTGTGTCGTTTTATTGAGAGTTTAATGATGCAAATGGAGATGATTCGCGCTTTTGCAGTTATTTAAATTAAAATTAAATAAGGTAAGAGTTTAATGAAATGTTCAGCTACCATTCATCTAGCCTATGGATAACTAGTTTTGCAAACCTAATCACCTATCATATCATAGCCAAAATATAAGATCCGTTCTACCTTCATTAAGGCAATTCACATGGAACACACTAGCCATGTGAAATGTTTATTTGCAATGTGCTCTTTATATAATGATCTACTTTTGTGCGATCCAACCCTTGATTTATTTTACATATCTACACCTAAACATATGTTCACTTATATTCTTAACATCTTGCACGGTTCTTAGATTTGTTAATTGTTGAGGCTTCTACTTTGTTATACATTGTAATTCAATTTTAATAAATGAAACATTTTTTTTGCTTTGTATAACTCCGAGTTATACAAAGAAAGTAAATAAGTGTTTCATTTATTACAATTGAGTTCTTAGATTTATTGTGTGCATTGAATGTTCACTTTTTATATTAATTTTAGTTTTACACTTACAATTATAAGCCATGTTATTGATTTGTATTGAAAATTTAGATATTTATGATTTTGAATTATTGTTTTTGTATTTTGTAATTGTGAATTTTGTAATTTATGCAATCCTTAATCTGGCCTTAGGGCTGTTGGGTTATGAAATAAATAAATAAATCAAAATTCAGTAACGTGTTACTATTTCAAACCGATAATGATTATCGGTTAGACATACTTGAGTCAATATAGTAAAGTGAGGAATTAAACCGAATTTTGTTTGTAATAACATCATAATACTTCAACTAAAAAAAAATACAGTAATAATCTTTATTTCAAGATTCCAATTTGAGTCATTGTTACTCTTTTTCACATTTCTTAAATAACCATTTCGCATTACATTATTTCGTCCTTCAAACGTACATCGGTCACCTTAAATCAAATCGAAGGACTCCAACAACGCCCCCACCCCCGCCCACGTCGATATATCCGTTTAAGTGGATCTTATAAGGGCATTATTTTCCCGAAAACGTCGCCGGCAACGTCCTAAATTAGAAAAGCTCCGCGCATATATTTCTTCCCCGCTCCGAGATAGAGAGACGGCAAAAAAAAACGAAAGAAGCGCTCCGAAGGGCTGATTGAAAATTACACAAATACTAAAAGGTAAACATCCGGCGGACCGTGAACATTCGAGTTCGCGATGTCAAAGGGGATGTTTGTTTTCATGTGATTTCGCTGAATGTTATCCGATGTCGATCAGCGTCGCGATTTTTCTTTGTAATCGCGCGAATGGAAATTGGGAAATTTTTAGATATACACTACTGATTAAACAAAAATGTGTGTTAAGAAATTCTGAACGTGATTAATAGATTTTTTTAAATCAATTCTTGAATCTTTAAGGCGTTCACTCTGCGGAGAATTTTCAATATTAGGACACTTAATACATTTTTGTACCACTTAACAATTAATTGGCATAAAAAAGTAAACTTTCTTGATCTATAATTTATTATGAATAATATCGGGTATATAACGCCAACACAATTTCCGTTCAGCCGAATTCATCAAGGCATTGCACATGGAACACACTAGTCTGATGGGGTTCGAAAAACCCATCACTAGTTATCCATACGCTAGATGAATGCTGGCTGAACTTTTCATTAAATTTATTGATCTACATGAGCAATTACGATCTGAGCATTGAAATAGACTTGAATGATGAATGCAAAGAAATAAGTGTAAATTCTGTACAATATTTATTTGATTTTATTTTTTTATAAGATTATCAATGTTAATTGTTTGAACAATTATATGTTGTATTAATTAGTTGTTAACTAATTATAATAATATATTATTATTTTCAATAAACTCCCAAATGTTATATTACTACATCAATTTTATCTTCAAGTAACTCTACAAAAATACGTTCATAACACAATTTAAATCTATAAGAATTAAATATATCAAAAAAAAAAACATACAAAAATAGGGTATAGATATTTTGCAGAGCTTTCATAACGTTACAATTTCCGCACACATTTCAAAATAAATCTGCTGAAATTATTGGATATGCACTCGCTGCGGGAGTGTGCAGCTCGCAGACATGTTAGTTTGGTAAACTGTACTGGCCATAAATTACGGCATTAGCAAATTGAATAAACTGCCGGTACCGTAAACTGCGCTGGAATTTTCCTGTTTACCCGGAATTCACTACGTTTTATTGTATTGCATTGCATATTATTTACCGGAATTATTCGCAGATTATTTACACAGAAACAATTTTATCATTATTTCACTCATTACCTTCGTAAAATAATTATTCCACTGAGGAAACAACCTTAAATAATCAATAAGGAATTAAATAAGGAAGGAAAGGAAAATAAGGAGCAAATAATCATCCACTTAGGATGACACTGGCTTTGAAGTCATAGTATTACATTTTAAATACGTTTTTTTTTTCAACTATATACTTTTCAAAAAAGTATTTAGAAGTTATTTTATTATTCCTTACCTTACAATCACTACAAATTTCCCCACACTATATAAAATTTTTAAACATTTTTTTTTAATACAACGTTTTTTCGACGTTTAATTTGACAGAAATACAATTATTTCAATAATTAGAGTCTCCACAGCTAACATAAAGAAGATTATAAAAATAATTGTTTATTTCTACGGGAATTTATTAGGTAGATGAAAATCGTCGGCATATAAAATGTAAACTCAAGGTCCTACAATGAAAAGTTTTAAACAAAGAATATTTATTTTTTCAAGATCTACAACACACACAGACATTTTTCAAAACTCGATGGAATGGACTCAGAGGACCCATAAAACGTGCATATTTGTTGAAATTGGCGAATCGAATCGATTTTTTTTACGATCGCAATACTTTCCCTTGGACAGGGGTCTGGGGAAAGTAAAATAAAAGTTAAACAATATATAATTTTCTTTAATTTTATACACTTAATTATAATTACATATAAAATAATGCATTTGTACAAAAAAATACTAATTTGTTAATAATAAATTCCTTATTGCACGATGACACTTAGAACAGAACTAAACAATAAATAAAATCCTCAACTCCTGCAACAAATTTCAAATCAATATCACTCGCGATTAAACAAATATATATCATAATATATACACAATTTCTTTTATATAAATAAACTGGTAACTCTTCATTTTTTTATATGTATAAGTAAAAGTATCAAATAAAAATCAGACTAAAGGTTCAGGGGTCACGGATTCATCGGACACGCCAGTATCAGCCGCTCGCTGGATTTCCTCAACGGCGGACTGTGGTCCTGGATGTTGATGGTCGACTTGTGGTGGTGCTGGTAGTACCTGGGCTTGGCGTTCCCTCCAAGCATGAGATCGTCGGAGAGGGACCGGCGTCGGCTGTAGTACTTCTGGATTTCGCTCGAGGAACCGTACCGCAGGGAGTCTCGCAGTTTCCTCGCCGTTATCGATTGAAGGGAGTCTTCATAACCACTACGAAAATGGATTTAATTGCAAAATTGTTAATGGAAATAACTGGAATTTTAAAATAAGTACTGAACGAATACGAAATATTATGTGTTTTGAAAGCAAAGTATCGTTTGTTCGAAGAAAAACATTTTTTTTATATTTTTGGTGTTTACTCTTTAAAAGTTAGAGGAACACTGATATTTACAGAATTTACAAATATTTATAGAATTACACTTTACTACCCCCACGTCTAGATATTGGTAGTAAAATTCCACCGATATAAAAATGGTATGTACCCAAAGAAAAATACAAAAACATTTGACAGCAATACAAAAAATTTGAAAGTTCCAGATTTAAACAAAAAAATATTTTAAATTGTCAGAGATATATTTTGCCACTACGTTAACATGCATTATGGTGAGTTTTATTGATTAAGATTTAAGTGCAACAGTTTTTTTTATTCAAAATTAACACTTTAAATTGAAATCGTAAATAATTTCAATTTAAAGTTAAGTGTTAATTTTGAATAAAAAAAACTGTTAAAACCACTAAAACTCACCACAAGAAAATGCATGTTAACGTAGTGGCAAAATAAATCTCTGACTTTTTAAAATATTTTTTTGTATAAATCTGGATCTTTTATATTATTTATTCAATGAAATTAAACAAGGAAAATTTCTGGCAATGATCAATAAAATTCGATCAAACCCTTTTTTCAACTGCAAAAAAGCGGTACATCCTCCGCAGCATCCAGCATCCCCCCGCAGATCGAATTTTATTGATCATTGCCAAAACATTCTCCTTGTTTAATTTCATTGTAATTTAAATAGCTGCAAATGTGTGAATCATCTTTGTTTTATTTTATTTAATTTATTTATTCAATTATTAAAGTTTTTATTTTATATAGAAAAAAAAAACTTCTGCAGTTTCTCAAAGAAAATTGTATACAATCTGAAATTCCTTACTTGCTGCTTCCTTCTGAGGATTGCGACTGCCCGCACTGACACTGCAGCCCATCGATCCCGGAGTCCTTTCCGCTGGAATGCAGCGAAGCAATGGATGTCTCCAAAGCGCCCACGCTCCTCGACCGTTCTTTGGGGTAGGATGATCCGCGGCCCGAGAACCGGGGGCAGCTAGACTCGTGCTGCCGATGGAAAACAGTATGACGCACGTCGACATCTTCCTCCGTGTACCGGAGCCCGTCGCCGAAAGAGCTTGGAAACAGCCCCGGTTTCCCAAGGGAAGCTATCGGGAAACCGATCGGTTGGCCGTGTGAGAAACTCTTCTGCAGTATTCTACGCGCGAGAGGTTGCATGCGAAAACAAGACACAAATTCTACTTACTATTCTATTGCTAGATGTTGTGAGGGTGAACAACTATGAAATTTATAGAGATTATAAACTACAACAAGTCTTCGTCTTTTGTTGATTCTACGAAAATACTATGAAAAATGTAAAATAAATTTCTGTGGTTGTATTACAAATAAATAAATAAATAAATATCGAAAATAAGATAAATTGAAAGAGATTACTTAATTCATTAATTATTTTCAAATTATTGTCTTTTAATTTAATTATTTATTATATGAAATAAATATGAATAAATTATTAAAAATCAACCAATAAAACACAGATTATATTCTCGACTAGTTTCATACAATGTCTAAATATTAAAACAATTAATTAATTATTTATTAATTATTCTCTGCTACTTTAAGTTTTGTTTCTAATTACTTAAAGGTTTAGTTAAAAATCCATTCTGCAGTAATGCAATAACTGAACTACGCCATTTGATTTCAAACATATTTCAACACGTATTTAAATAATGTATCTTCCGTATGCACCTTTCTTTGTTTGAAATAATTATTTATTATTATTTTAATATACATATGAATGGTGGTTGAATATATACAAATTCAATATGTGAAGGTGCTGTTTTTTTTTTTAATGAATCTTATTACATTTTTTGGCACTCAGTTTTGTTGTTACTTTTACTCATCAATTGTGCTTAACAAGAAAAACATATTTATTCAAATAACTGCAACCAAATAAGCAAACTCGTTTATAGTATTTAAAAAAAAATCATGTATTACAAAAAATAATTCACAAAAAACGAAAACAAAAATGAAAAGACTCGAAGTTTCAATTCAAGGTGCCAATTGAAGGAGGTGATGAAAGAAATTACAGTGGATGGTGACATAACAACATTCCATAAATTTAATGGAGTGCCTTTCATTTCTAAAGTAACTATTTTTTTGGTGATCTTAGGAAAACCTAATATAAAAAAATAATTCATTACTTTCATACTCAGTTATTTAATTTCAATGAGTTTGATCGATTAAAGTGCTAAGGCAAAGCACAAAGTGTTTTTTAAAATGTCTGATAGATTTAAATTAAATGCACTATCTTAAAAAAAAATATTGTAACAATTATAGTGCTGTAGTTTCTACCTGTTCTTTTTTCTTCGCACGCATATGACGCAAATGGCCGTAGCTAAAGCTCCGACGAAGACGACGCAACCAAGGACGACGACGCCCACTTCGAGGCTGGAGAGGACCACCCTTTGACTCCTGAAGCGGATCCTCTCGATCGCACCGCTGGCCAGTGCCAGGACTTTCGGTCCGTTCAGTTGTTTCTCTATTTCCAATTGATTCGTCTGTATTACACTAAGAAAAGAAAAAATATTAAATAATTATATAAGTGGTTGTGAGTTGTGTGAAGATTTGAATGATTGATGGAGACAAGTTTTTACAAGTGTTTTTCTACATTAATTAAATAATTGGTTTGTGAAGCTATTACAGTGTGTTGTATGTTTATTATTAATTTTCTGCCTTCATTATTAAAGGTAAGGCGAAAAGACCATTCATCGATTGAGATTTAGTAAGTACCAAATGAATTATTCTGGATATAAATTTTAAATTGTAAACTCATGTTTTTGTCAATAAAGATATTTATACACTGCTCAATATTTAAAGTGGTTATTTAACATGCATCTTTTCTTATGCGTTTGGCACATAATTAGGATTGTGTTTCAGAATATTAATATTAATAATCTTTATTGTCCAACGAATATACCATAAAAGGACAAATATCAGAAAAAAAAAAAATATACAAATCAATTAATTAATAACTAAAAATGGATCAATAACTACTGTAAGTATAATGGAATAAAAACAAATGACTATCGAATAATCATTGAGCAAAAATGTGTTGTTCAAAATGTAGTAAACTGTCATTTTAAGTAAATTCACATAATTATTAATTAACAGATAATTATTAATTAACATAATATTATAATTATTATTAACATACATATATAAAATTTAAATTTCTAAGAATGAGAGACTGTTTAATATTGATATTAAAGTCGCACATTAATCGTTCTCTACACCACTCGAAACGATTTCACCGATGCTCAGCAGGAAGCACCCAGTGCGGCCAGAATAAAAAAGGATGAGGTTTCGCATCTTTGGCCTTTTTTATTCCGGTAAATTACTAGCATTCTAATCCATGCACTTCATACCACTGGTTTAAACCCATGAATCTGGTGGAGGAGAAACGATCTCTTAAAACCAACTGTCTCAAACGCAAATATTCAAACTCTGTGGTCTTCGATGTGATGTCTTCATGTTACTATACTATACTAAAATGTTGTTGCATTGGAGTGTCAATGCAACATTTTAGTATAGTATCTAAACTTCTGTGTACTCTGTTCCTAATTTCGCGGAAAGAAAGTCTACCATCTCCAAGTCCAACTATCCGCATTCTATCGAATTCAGAAAGTTGATGAAAATTTGCGCGTCTTTGTACCCTATGTATTGTAAAAGTTAACAAAAAAATCTTAGAATAGCATTGAGTTAAATTTAAATCATTACTATGGCAAATATGTTAAATTTCATCCAATGCACCAAATAAATAAACAAGTTTAATAAAAAAAAACGGTAAGTTTATCTTGAATAGATGAATTTTAAATCAGTTTTTTTTTCTTTTTACCAAGCCTAAATATAAATTTTTATCAAAATTAAACAATTAATATTGGCTGTTCGGATTTCTATGTTCTATGTCATTTATATAAATCAAGTTTATGTATAAAGACGATTAAAATTTTTTCTATCCGTAAATTGCATTATTCATTTTTTAACAAATAAATATAATTTACTTACGCTTGCAATTCATCCATGTCAATGACAGTGTTGAGTTTTGGATCGACTGCATATAAATATAAGTCCGTGCTGTAGAAATGATATACACAAATTAGTAGAGAATTAATTTAATTAAACCAAAAGCAATATCATCCATAAAAAATTGCATAAACTATTCACTTTTGATAAATTAAATAAAAATAATTTGAAAATAATTAATTATTTCACCTTTAACTACTCCGACTTTTTTTACTCAGGTTGCGTAAAGGGAAAATAATTTATTAATAATTAACTATATTCAAATTACTTTCATTTAATTTATTTTAAATATCTGCGATCAAGTGAATAAATATTATTTTCTATTTTTATATTCGATGTTGATTTAATAAAATATTCAACCACCATTCATTCACTTTTGACTCATCTAACACTTGACGAAACATTGCTAAAACTATATAGATGTAGGCATTGTATGTTTTTCTAAGAATGAGGAACTTACGCGCTGTTGTCAATTTGATTTCTATCAAAATGTGGCTCCAATTTTCTTACCCTCACGTCGAAACCGGTTGCGTTATACAATGCTCTAAAAAAATAATAGGTAGTACATTAATTCAAAACTGTCGCTCTCGACGTGTTAAATTATTCTAAGCCTCTTTTTTTGTTTTCGTTCTTTTCATAAAAAGTAACAAAAATTATTATTTACATTAAATTAAAATGAAAGAATTTGTTTACTCACTGCGTAATATTCTCCATGTTCTTTTCAACGTCGGTCGGCTGAGATCCCATCACCAGAACTAATTGCTTCTCCTCATCGAGGACGTACACCTGAAATTAATTGGAGTATTAAACACAAAAGCTTTTAAAGTGTTTCTCTTAACAACAAAAAAAAAAACGTGCGCGCGCTATATTTCTTCGATTATATTTTTTTGCTTGCTTTTTAAAACCCGATAAATGAAAATGCTAGCGATGATGTTAATATAATTTTTTCGGATAGTTACAGATAAAATCATTTAGGAATAAAATATATTAAAAGATACGTTGTATTCACTATTTCTACACTCATTATTTTGATTTAATTATTTCAAAAAATGAAATGATTAATAATATATAGTCGTAAATGTTTTATGTATATGTATTATAATAATAACTAACATCTTTATTTATATAAAGAGTTACTGTTGCGGCTTTACCTGATAATCAGCCGTAACCGAACCCTCATTAACATAAATTTGCGCGTTTGCAATGGGCCTGGGAACCGTCGGGCGGATTGCGGCGAAACGGGAGAGATCGTGGAAAGCGTCGTATTGAGATATACCACGCATGCGCTTTGAATATACAAACAGAGATTCGAGTGACACACTCTTGGGAACACGAGACTTTACACAGTCGCGACGATTATTGTACATTGTAAATGATATAATTTAATATACAGTTTGAGTTAAATCAAGTAACAATTTCATTTAAACGGTCCTACAATCAAACAGTAACAGTTATAATATTTACCACTTAACATATATATACAATGATTAACTAAAATGTGTATATTTTATCGGCCGACAAGTGTCTAGCGCCTTAGCCGCGGGTATTCCACGCGCAATCTCTTTCCATAAATTTTGTATATAAATTGGCTATCGATATATATTATATTTATGCTTTTTGAATATTGAATAAACTTATGTTATTAATAAATGTATGAGTCACCGGTCTGACACATAACATTGTTAACAAACCCATGTGGTTTCCGTGAAGTATCAATCTTCAAACAGCACATTTCATTTTGTTTCATGGCATTCAGACCATTAGTTTAAAGATTACAGCAGTGCCTACTAAAGATACAGGTCGGAATGCCGGAGTGGGGGAATTCGAAATCTCGGAGTCTAGGGAATTCGCGTGAATTCAGTCGCCCAAAGACCGCCATTACGGAAACATCTCTCGCTCAAATTATTATATGCCTTATTTGGAATAATACCAAATTTTATAGTTATAGGCATTTTGTTAATGATAGAAGAGTATATTCTCAGTTGATTGTAATTAATTAATTAATATTAAATCATTTTCATAATTATATTGAAATCGATAAATAAATAATCATTTCCTTTTTCTGTAATTTCAATCAGTAGACTTTACCGTGAAGATATTTAATCCGATTACTTCGAATTGTGCAATTTTTATTTGTACAGCTAATTAACTTGTCTTTTGTGTACTTACGAAGACGTTTGCGATGGATGAAGTGCCGTCGTCGGCGCCCCTCCTGTCCGTGGCCTTGACGTCGAAACCGAAAACTCTTCCGGCGTCCCGCGCGAAATTCGAAATCGCCCTGACCTGGCCCGTAATTGGGTCAATCGAAAACCTCCTGGTCTCGTCGTCAGCGCGCCCTAGGATCTGATAGCGGACCTCGCCGTTCAGGCCCAAATCGGGATCTGTCGCCTGCGAGAAAAGAAATCAATGAATGGATTAAAAATATATTGAATTATTGAATAAAACTAATAATACTACTACAAAACCTTTATTTTCTAAGAAAAAATCTAACATCATATAAAAAAAATATTTTTATAATACGAAATGTCGTTTTTATATTCCTGGCTATTTTTAATTAAGATTCAATTTTCGAATATGTTATTTTTGAATCAAAAAGCCATATGTGATTAAAAAATAACATAAAAGTAACTTGTATACCAATTTAAAAAACAATTGCAACATTATTAATTTTATTATCTGCCAATTTATAAGTCGCTCATCAACCATAAGTCGTTAATATCGAAGATATTTGTTGGTGAGTACGTGCAGTTTCTTGTTATAATGTAATAATGTTTTTTATTCCTCTCTTCACTTTTTTTATTTTTATCACAATATTATGTCGAGCTCTTTATATATTTTGACACCATTCGAGTCTTAATTCTAGACGAATGTTCGAGGATTCCCTCGGTTGACGTTTGAATAAATAATCCTCGATTAGGATTATATATTTTAACGCTGGATTTTTGGTGGATGCGCCGGGCGTAGCTATAATTTTTAAATTCCATTCATGTTTATTAAATCTCAAATTACTTTTAATTGAATTAAAGGAATGTATTTTTGTTTGTTTTTATTTTAATAGAAAATATTTGTACTTTAATTACATTAATTTATATATTTTTACGCGATCATAGCATTAACTCAATTCCAGACGAATCCTCGACAGTTCTTAAAAATATAATTAAAGTACAAATATATATATATATATATATATATATTCAGAATATACAGATAATTTCAATATAACAATATAAATAATTACAATACATGCAGGTGTAAGTTTGTCTGGGCTATCGACCAGAGGTCTTTTTGCCCTATTACTTTTATTTAATTAAATTGAATTTAAATTAAATTGAGATTTAATAAAAATGCTTGGAATTTAAAAATTATGACAGCGCCCGGCGCATTCACCAGAAATCCAGATTCCGATTTAAACACTTGAATAATCCGCTTTATACCGCTTTATGTGTGGCGCTACAGCGCTTTATCAAGCGGTAAAGCATATATTTTTCCGCTGGATTGCTTTTCAAGCCATGCTGTGAAAAAAACCGCCATATTTTCAGTACAGACAACTACAATTTGTCCGTTCGGGGCGCTTTGTGCTGCAACCATATTGAGGAAATTTTATTACGGTGTAAAAGTGATGAATACAAAACATTTAAAATTATTTTTCATGTAAAGGAAAAATAATTTTCATACTGCAGTTAAAATAAATATGTAATATCATTATGTTGTTGTAATATGTAGAATATTAAGCAAGACCCAACAATATCCATGGATCCAGGTGGAATCGGCTTAAATGGTTAAACCGCATCCACCCGGCGGGATTCGAACCCGTCTATCCGAGCTTCGCCGGCAAGGCCTTTGCCGACTAGGCTGCGGAATGCCCAGGGATCCATTCGCAGCGTTTTGTTATACAAATTACCCAAAATGGAGAAAGATTTGTCGTGTATATAATTTTAATTAAATATATCTTTTCTCGGGAAGAGAGATTAATCGGGTTTTTTATTTTAACAAAATTTATATCTTAATGGTAGAAAGAAGTTTGGTTAAAGACCCAGACAAATATTGAAACATACAGTTATTTTGTTTATTCTATTAAAATATACGGAATTCGCATTAAAAGATATTCTAATTTTAAAAAAAATGTACGATGTAGTGAGGTATAATTATTGACGGGTTTGCAATTGATAGTTCAATGGATAATTGCAACAAATTGGAAGACATTGCAGACCTATAATTCACTTAGCAACAACATTGCGTAAGTATTTATGTATTTAATATAATTTGTTGGTTGTGGAGACTTTAATTATTTAAATAAAAATAATTGTACTTTCTCCTACTTATTGTTTTATTAAATTAAATATATTTCGGAAAGTATGTATTTGATAAGCAGGAATTGTGTGTAGAGTAAAAGGAACACTGTCCTTTTACTCTACACACAATTCCTGCTGAATAGTCCTGCTGAATCGTCGTAGAAAGTAGTTGAGCCCAAAATACGGAAGTTATTATTGCTCCCATTTGAATCTCCGAATATTACGATATTTTTACAGTTGTGCTGTTAAATCGATAATAAATCGAATGAAATATACGAAAAAATAACGTGTTGATTAAATCGTGTTTTACATAAAAATAAATATTCACAATTAAATCAGCATTATTATATATACTTCTTTGTATTTAAAGAAGAATTTTTATTCTAACTATTTCATAATTCTAAAAATATTACCAAAATCAAGCTGGATTTTTGGTGAATGCGCCGGGCGCTGGCATAATTTTCAAATTATATGCTTTTTTATTGCTTCTCTGTTTGCACGAGGACTCAATTTTCCAAAGTACTATTTAATTCTCTCTATATCTTCTTTAGAGCTAATTTGAGAAGAATATTTATTACTTCTAATGTGGTTCCACAAATAAAAATCCATTCCTTTAAAACCATGAGATATTTTGTGAAATTTCACTCGAAACAATAGTTTTCAAACTCGACACGTATTATAAGGGATGAATGTGCTGGAACGCCATCGATTTCTGTACGTACAAATCAAATTGAAGCATGTTCACTTATTACTTTTTTTTACTTTTAATTTCCTCTCCTTCTAGATCAGCTACAACTTTGGACTTAGCTTATAGAATTCTCTTAAATTTATATTTATTAATTTCGTTTTCTGTTCTCATAAGCATGGCAAGTTCGCCTTCCTTTAGTGGACGAAACAGCGATTCTCGGTCTACCTTGTAGACTCAAATCGTTGACGATGCCTCATGAAATTACGCAACAGATGGCGCTTGCGTTATCTTCTGTTTATTATTATTCATAGCAATAAAAAAAAACCTATTTTTACTATTATTCATAGCAATAAATAAGCCTATTTTTATTACTATGAATAATAATAAATTTCTTGCCTTTATTATTATTCACGCATTACAAATTTGACAGACCCTGTCATAAAAGTTTCATAATTAATTAAAAGTCCATATACTTTTAATATAAATTCTCGTAGGAACACTGTATATAAAAATTGCTTATTTTAATGTTGATAAGAACTAATTTACCTGCAATCGCACGATGTGATATCCGAAATTAGCGCGAGTCGGAATCGCCGCGACGATTGGTCTTCCGCTGATTGTGAATTTCGGAACGTTGTCGTTTACATCGGTGATCCTCACGATGACCTTGACTTCATTCAAGCCTGCGTAAATACATTGAATATAAAAAAAATACAAAAATTTATTTGATATAGTAAAGAAATCTCTTTTTTTCCACAGCATAATCTGTAATTCGAAAATATCGCCCACATTAAATAAATCGAATTCCAAATCAAATATTTCCCGATCCATTTGATCCATTTATGTGAAACAAAACGTTTGCTCTAATGTAATCGTCTGTGTTTATAGCTTAGTCTGGGTAAATATTTTGATAAAGTCCACTCACCCAAATCGCCGAGACGCTCGCTGGTAACAGGATACACCATCACCGTCATATCCCTGCCGACTTTGTACTGATCCAGCCTGATCTTCAGCTCGTAATAAGCCCCGCTTTCCCGATCGGGGCTTTCGATGATGTACAAAGTCCCGTTCCGGGGATCGATTTTAAACATTCTCTTCACGTTGCTGTTTTTCTTCACGACCAAACTGTACCGGAGCTTGTGGTTTCGGTACGGCTCCGTTACGTTCAAGGTTAAGATTTTCAGGGGGACGGGAACGTTCTCCTCGACTTCCACTTCGTAGTAGCGGTGCGCGAAAACGGGGTGTTCCACTGTTTTCACGTCATCGGGAACGTCGATTATTGTTACGATTAGGAGGGCTGTTGAGGATAAGCTAGGGGAACCTAAATCGGAAGCGACTATTGTTACGTTGTGGGATTTGTTTTTTTCGTAGTCTAATTTTGCAATTGTTGTGATTACACCTTCTTTCGAGTCGATTGTAAAGATGTTATCCCTGTTTTTCTTGTAGGGGATGTCAAAGAGGAATAAGCCGTTGCCGTTTCCGGGGAAATCAGAATCGTTAGCGAAGACTTTTGTTACAGGTGTTCCAATAGGACTGTTTTCCGGTAAAGTTGCGTAATAAACAGGAATTTTTTGTTGCGAAACCATTTGATGGTTGTAATGATAATTTTCTAGTTTCGGAGCTGGGAGTAAATCGTCGTAACCGTAAAAAGTCGGAGGATTATCATTAACATCAATTATATTAACATCAACATTAACTGAAGTCATGAATTTCTTCCCTTTAACAGGATTATCCTGAGCTATGACGGTAAACGAATACTTATCTCTAGTTTCCCGATCCAGCTCCCCGTCAACTGATAAAACCCCCGAGAATTTCGAAATCTTAAACGGAATCTTCTCATCCTTATCAGTTTTAATAGAAAACGACACGTTCGAGTTCTGTCCGTAATCGGAATCCTCCGCTTCAATCTTCCCGAGGATGTCGCGTGAATATGAAGTTTCCTCCGCGTCGAAGGTGTACCAGGATTTTTTGAAAACCGGCGCGTGGTCGTTCACATCCTTCACCAAAATACGGATTTTAATATGGTCCTTCAATCCCCCACGATCGGAAGCCGTTAAGTTAATTCGAAATTCCGATTCCGGGGGGAGGACCCTCGCGATGATTATCTCCCCAGTTGCGGGGTTTACAGTGAAGTATTGCGTGACGTGGAACGGGGCTTTTGATCGTTCATGCGGGATGAATGTCTCGGAAATCATTTCGTATTTAATAACAGAATTATCGCTTAAATCTTTATCGATTGCCTTTAGTTTCAAAACGGAGGTTCCTACTGGAATATCCTCAGGTATTAAAATAATTGGAGAGACTTTCCCTCCCCTGTTTTTCCCTCTTGTTTTAATCAAAGTTTGCGCTAAACCGTAAACGCCCGTTTTGTTTAAATCATCTTGGAAAACGACTTTGTTTCCACTTTCATCATATTCCTGCACGATTATGTTGTGATCAGGAATTACAATCAGTTGAGTGAAAACCGGATGGTTGTCATTTTCATCCTCAACATAAATCGTCAGTTTTGATGTATTTTGCAAACCGCCCTTATCTTTCGCAATCAGGGTTAAATTATACTGCGCCACTTCTTCCCTATCCAAACTCCCATGAAGCGGGCCGGAATACACAATCTTCCCTCCAAACCTGTCTAATTTAAACTTCTCACTACCTGAACCCTGTATATAAAGCGTGAACAATCCATTCGCCCCCACATCCGCATCCTTCACAATCAAAGCATGATTCAGAACAACCTCACTCCCCCCAATCGAATTCTCCTTAATCCTCCCCTCGTATTCCGCCCTTTCGAAATTCGGCGCGTTGTCGTTCTCATCATCCACATAAATCACCACCTGGTAGATTCCGGTTCCAGTGGTGGACCCCCGAGTATATTCGGCGATTATCGTGAGTCGATAGACGTCGCGGGTTTCGCGGTCTAAAGGTTGCACGGTGAAGAGCGATCCATTGGGGGAAATCGAAATGTGCTCGGTGACGTCGCGCTGGTTCGCGATGAAGTATTTGAAGGTTTTGCTGTTGGTGTTGTTGACGGAAAGCCTGCCGATGAATTGCTTCGCCTTGTTTTCCTTCACGTGGTATTCCATTGGGGAATTTCCTGAACCCCTGAATTTAACAATAAAAATATATTTTAGAAACAAATCCTCATTTATTTTATTTATTAATTATAATTAGAATTAAGGTTTAAAAATGCCTTACAAACGTTAATTCCTATTTTAATTAATCAGTTATAATTTTATATACAAATTTTGAAAAGGGCGTAAAAATAAAAATCATTAGAAGCGGTGTTCCACAAGGATCAGTTCTAGGATCAATTTTGTGAAATCCTGTTTGTAATATTAATAATAATAATAATAATAATAATAATAATAATAATAATAATTCATTTATTTCCCAACAGACATACAGTAATCCTATTACAGGGAAAAATATACAAAAAAAATCGAACTAACAAATTAACAAAAGCGTGTGTACTTAAGATATAAATAAAATAAAACAAAAACAAATAAAACAAAAACAAAACAAAAATGTTTTCGAATAAGTTACGAGGTACAAAATAAATCCACAATATAATTGAAATAAATTTGAACTTAGTGGAGATTCGTAATTTGCTTAATAAAGCATTTGTAACTGCAGTTATAAATGTCTATGCAACCTAGGATACTATTGTTATAATTTCGCATCATAGTGTTCAACGGAGAATTATAATATACGTTAGTATAGCTGCGGTTACATAAAATATTATTGTAAACACATTCGGAATGAATTTTAAAAATGTTTTTTTGTAAAGACCATTGTATTATTCTAAACACCTTTAGGAGTTTTATGAGTGGCTTTTATGGAGAACTTGTGTATTGTGATGAAATTCTGCGATAAAGAAATCTCGAAAATGGCATCAAGCTGAAACTGGTTGAATAACATAAATATATATTAATAAAAACAAACCAAGTGATTCTATTTTTTTTAAATAAATTAAACATTTATTAGTGATCATATTTTATCAATGAGATTCCACAGGGATCAGTTTTAGGACCAATTCTATAGATTTCTAATCAAATTTTATTCTAAACACATTCTAAAGCAGTTTTAATTATGTTTTTTTTTTATGGAGGACTCAATTTCATTGTATCAAAATCATGCACATTAAAATTGATGTATTATTACTTACTTCAAAAATACATCCTTGTCTTTCGGGTCGACAACATGCACGGTCACGTTGGTAATTAAGGAAAGCTGTTTGTCATTACTGACGACGGCTTCGAAATCGTACAAGACCCGATCGAATTTGCTTAGGGCGTTCACCACCGTTATCGTTCCAGAACGTTCTTCAACAGCAAAGGGAACTAAATATAATAATGGAAAGAATGTAATTAATTTTCTTCGTTTAAATTAATTTAATTTGTTGTATATTAGAACATAATAATGGCATTCTATGGATTTCAAATTTATACAAAGAATCAAAATAATAATGACTTGAACCAGTGCCTACTAAAGACACAGGCCGAAATGTCGGAGTGGGGAAATGCAAAATGTCGGAGTCTTGAGACTCCGAATTCGAGTGAATTCAGTTGCTCACAGACCGTCGTAACGGAAATATTACTCGCTTGGATCCAATTGAATGACTTATTTGGAATTAAACCATATTTTATAGTTAATATAATTTCATTTTTTAATACATTAATTTTTAATTATTCATTTTTATAATATTTTTTTTGCATAAAATAAATATTTATCAATACAACTGAATTCTGAAAATAATTGATAAAATTTAACTCGCTCGCATTAGAGCGGGAACGATAATGAAAAGTTGCCTTACGGACTTTCTGTATACGATCGGTTTCCATTCTCAATTATGAATCGATACAAAATAGGCTTTGCATAATCAATAATTTACATAGTTTTGTTTTTATAAATGTTAAAAAATCATACCTCCTTCGTGATAGCTGTGTAGAAGATCATACATCAAATGCGTCTTATCATCAACATTGGTGACACGAATCTGCCCAACGCTCGTTCCAATATCAACATTACCGCCCACCCAGAACTCATAGGGCGCGCCCATAAATTCCGGAAGATCCTTCGCCTTATGACTCTTAACCTCAACTGTCACCACAGCCAAAGAAAACCTCCTTTCACTCGGATTAACCGGCTGATCCGACGCTTCCACGAACAACAAATGCTTCCCCTCGGTAATCGGCAACGCGCCCACCGTCAGCAACCCCGACCGAGCGTCGATCTTGAAAGGATACGAAGCGTTCGCCGCTTTTTGAATGTTATAATTCACCAGACCGTTCCTCCCCAAATCGGGATCGATGGCGTGGATCTGGCCGATCGCGTCGCCGATTTTCACGTCGGTGCTGGTGACGAAGTCGTAGATGTTGTTTGGGATGAACGTGGGGTTGTTGTCGTTGGCGTCCAGTAGGGTTACTTCCACGTTGACGTAGGAGGCTCCCCCTGGTTGGATTACCACGGACGGATTTTTTTCTTTCGCGTAGACGCGCATCGAAAGGGACGATCTCTTTTCGCGATCCAAAACACGTTGATCGCGTACCTTTGAAAGAAAAATAATAAAAAAAATGGAGAGCTGTTTGAAGAGTTTATATTTATTATATTAAAATTGATTTGTATTTCAAGAAATAGAAATAAAAAATATTATTATATATCAGAAAGAAATTGGTACAAATATGCTGTGTGTGTTTTTTGCTGTTGCAAAGAGCTAAAATTATTACTTAGAGATATTTCCATTGAAACAAATGTTCATAAACAAAGTTGTATTAATTAACACTTATCGTTGATGTATAATTGATGCAACGGTTTTATGTCCATTTTGTTCTGAGTGAAGTTTAAATTCAAATTGTACATACAGAAAGCCATCCAGATTTCGAATCTAAATCGAACGCCTTGCTGACATCCTCCAACTGAAACGTAAACTCCCCGTTGTCCCCCTGATCCGGATCCCTGGCAGCCAGCTGCAAAACACTGAACCCATTCGGCAAATTCTCCACGATGCTAATATTATAAATATCCGCCTCGAACTCCGGCAAATTATCATTCAAATCCATCACCTCAATCTCCACCCTCGCAACACCAGTCTTCAACGGATTATCCACCTGCGAAGCCTGAATCTGCAGCACGAACGTGTTCCCAGGCAGCGACTTCTCCGATTCCAGATCGATTTCCTTTTCCAAATACAAACTCCCGTTTTTCGTGTCCAGGGAAAACATGCGGCGCTCGTTCCCGGCGATTATGTCGTAGCGGATCTCGGCGTCGATGCCCAAATCTTGATCGTAGGCGAATATCGGGGGTTCGAATTTGAGGCGGTGGTGCAGTTTTTCGCCCTGGAATTATGATAATGTCAACGAAATGGGAAAATTGAAAGCGAGAGTACGCGTGAATTGCGCAATTTGAATATAATGCGAGGATTAATTAAAAGAGAAATAAAGATCGGGATGGAAGAAAAAAAGAAAGCAGAGGTGTCTGGACAATCGTGTGAAAAAGAAATTGTATAATACGTGTTGGTGTTGTTGGATAAATGTCAATGGTAGAGAAGAAAGTGATCAAAAAATATATCGCAAAATATTAAAATATACACGAAAAAAATAAAAAATATTATTATTAAAATGTTTTGTTCTCAACGTTTTATTTTAATCTGGAATATTTTATAATCCTGAATTTTTATTTATTTTTGATGTATACTGCACACCAAAAAGAAATTCTTGATGTATAGTACACATCAAGAATAAATGAAAATTTAGGATTATAATATATCTTAGACTAAAATAAAACCCTGAGAACAAAAATATAATTAATTAATCAAATTTTGGTTCATTTCAGTGAATTTAATAATTAAAAAATGCATAACTCAAAAATCCCTCCATGGATTTTCAATTAATTTTGCTTCTAGTATCGAGAAAAGTCGTCTCTATTAGAATATGTGAAAATACCCCATCCATGGTTTTTCCAGTATTTTCTCTCAAAGTTGGATATTTCGATTTTTGACAGATTTCAGTGAATTTAATGATTAAAAAATTCATAACTCAAAAATCCCTCCATGGATTTTCAATTACTTTTGCTTCTAGTATTGAGAAAAGTCGTCTCTTTTAGAATATGTAAAAATCTGAAAATACCCCATCCATAGTTTTCCCAGTATTTTCACTCAAAGTTGGATTTATGTCGATTTTTGGCTGATTTGAGTGAATTTAATAATTAAAAAATTCATAACTCAAAAATCCCTCAATGGATTTTCAATTATTTTTGCTTGTAGTATTGAGAAAAGTCGTCTCTTTTAGAATATGTGAAAATCTGAAAATACCCCATCCATGGTTTTCCCAGTATTTTCACTCAAAGTTGGATTTATGTCGATTTTTGGCTGATTTGAGCGAATTTAATAATTAAAAAATTCATAACTCAAAAATCCCTCAATGGATTTTCAATTATTTTTGCTTGTAGTATTGAGAAAAGTCGTCTCTTTTAGAATATGTGAAAATCTGAAAATACCCCATCCATGGTTTTCCCAGTATTTTCACTCAAAGTTGGATTTATGTCGATTTTTGGCTGATTTGAGTGAATTTAATAATTAAAAAATTCATTACTCAAAAATCCCTCGATGGATTTTCAATTATTTTTGCTTAAATAATTTATTGATTATTGAATGAAAATTGATTATATTAAAAATAAAAACAATTTTTTAAACATAATCTCACCGTAATTGGATAATTTTCCGTGACCCTCGTCCTGTAAACGCCCTTCGTAAACTTCGGCGAGAGATCATCGTTGTCCTGAACTTTAATGACGACATTGGTGTTGGTGCTCTTTGGAGGAAGTCCACGGTCCTGGCGAGAGAAAACAAAAACATAGCGTGCTTTCATTTAATTGTATTAGAACTGTTACTCTCACTCTCGCTGAGAATTCTTTTATGTTCCCTCTCGGGATTATACGTTTGCGTTCATTTTTATTTTCCTGTGTTTACTTCCTGCGTAATTTATGCGACGCTCGCGATACTAATTTTTCTTTCCTCCGCGTTCGCTTACAATTAATGTTAATCGTGCTTTCTAAAGTCAACGACTTAATTCACACAGTGGTGTGTTGATTTTTTTATTGGTTTGTAGGAAGTAATCCGGTTAATGGGATTTTGTAATTTATAAGGATATTAATTGTAAGTATTTCGATTTATAAATTAATTAGCTTCCTAGTCAATTTAAACTCACGCGATCTAATAATAATAACAATTATTTGAAATATTTGTAATTCTCTCATTACATTTTATTCAATTGATTTTTAAAAATAACAAAAATTTTAAAATCGACTAATAAAAATATACACGGCTCAAAATTTGAATTAAATCATAATAAATTAAAAACGACGCAAGCGCCACCTTTTGCCTGAATGTTTCATTAAATTTGAATTAAATAATCATTTATATGTTTTTGTAAGCGTGACAAAACATATAAATGATTATTTCAATAAAATAAAAAAGAGATGATTCTCACATTTGCAGTTAATTAATTTACAATAAAATTGAACAAGGAATATTTTCTGGCAATGATCAGCAAAATTCTGTGTTTGTCGAAAAACTTACAGTGTAAGTAATTTTTGCAAATGAAAAAAAAAAAGGTTGGTCAAGTTTTACTGATCATTGCCAGAAAATGTTCCTTGTTTAATTTGATTGTAATTAATATTTCATTCGATACAAAAATTGATTCAAACTAGCATACATTTAATTAGCAATGGACCCTGATTATGTAAGAAATCATGCTAAACGCCTAAGAAGGGTTGTTATATTTTACTGCGTGTTATATAAGTTTACCAGTTAAAATATTGAGCAGTGTATTTTTTTATATCCCTAACATATATCACAAGTTTTGTTTTAAGCAAAGATTTTTTTTGTAAACATTACTGAAATTATCTAAACAAATTTAATTTAAACGTTTTTTTTTACAAGTATATTTACAATATATAACCGTTAAATGTGAAGTTTATTCAAACTTCAAGGGATATAATGAAGACTAAATTAAAAATATAACTAGATTATTCTCTTAGATGGATGATACAATCACCAAATAAAAAGTAAAAATTTAAAATCATACATACAGATGCTGTTACGGTTAACGTAAATTCACGATCGCCGGTGTCGTAATCCAAGGGTTTCTTCAAGACGAGGAAAGCCTGATGGCTGCTATCCAGAGCGAATTTCCCTCGTTCGTTGCCCGCTGTAATTGCATACTGAACATCGGAATTCGGCGTGTTCGGTTTGTCACGATCGGTCGCTCTGATTCCCCTGAAGACTGTCAAACCTGTAATATTTAAATTTCGATTTAAATAGTAGAAATTCCTTGAATTATTTTCTTATTTAAAATGGTTTTATCGCTTCATTATTTATTTTTTTTTTTCAATTAAAATAATCTTATTGCTTGTTTTATTTTTCGTCCAATATTATTGTAGTTGTTGATTATATGTTAGCAATATATGATTCGTGTACTTTAGGCCCTCATCGGATTCCCGAATATTATACAATACATAGCCGCTACACCCCACTTTGGGGTTGGGATACCCTTTTAAACTTTTAATGGCCGTTATTTGTGGCCTTCCCTGTATATATTCTAACAAATGAAACAATTTTATTTGATAAATAATGACACATGTGACGTATTTTTATTCACTGGTGCCAACAAAATGTAAAATAAAGAACAGTGGAGAAATGGTATATTTGCAACAGTTACTTTATAATTACAAAATATTCGCAGCGTGGTCGAAATGCACATCTGGTATTAAAATTAAAAAAGTGAAGAAAATTATACAACTGTTTCTTCACATTTATTGCTTGATAATATTCCTATAAATTTTCTTAAAGAAGAAAATTATCTTGACTTTATAAGAACGAAATTCCCCAACAGTGAATTGAACCTTTACGTTCTGATAATTTCAAATAAATTAGCACAATTAAATACATATATGCAAAATAATAATAATAATAAAAAAAAACATAAATACGTACCGACAGGTGTGAGTTCATCTACGGTTATGTGATACGGGGCTTTATCAAAGACCGGCGCGTGGTCGTTGATGTCCTCGACGTAAACAGTTATCGACAATGAGGAGGAAATCTGGAAAATGATTATAAATCAAGAATCGGTACGGAAAAAGGACGAATTAGATTGGAATAATCGAAGCGGGCTTCGTCCACATGACGGTGGATTACTGTAATTGTCATTCCAACGGGATTTAACGCCGGTTAAATTAGATGTACGTTATAAAATGATAATGGGTGGATTTATGTGGAGGATTGGCGCTGGTTTCTTTGTGAAAATAATTTCAGAATTTGTAATAAAAACAAACTTTAATTTTTTTTGAATTTCCAGCAATTGTTATTGATGAAGATTTTTTTAATCAAATTACACTTGTTAAAATAAAAATACTTGTCCTTTCTCCTACTTATTTTTTATTTTCATCTTGAGTAGAAGATGGAAACATAGTTTCCGAAATATATCTAGTGAAATAAAAAATAAGTAGGAGAAAGGACAAGTATTTTTATTTAAATAATTAAAGTCTCCACAACCAACAACCAATATAAAGAAGATTAAATTACACTTGGTTTGTTTCACAATTTTTTTCTCTATTTACTCGACTAGTTTCGCTTTTTAAAACATCATCACTCATCAGAAGCGAAACTAGTCGAGTAATTGGGGAGAAAAAAAAAAGTGAAACAATCCAAGTATAATTTAATTAAAAAACACCTTCATCAATAATAGTTCTATATGTTTCACCAAGTGATAAATGAGGAAGTCATTCAAGAAATATCCCGCAATTGTATAAAATCCACAGGTGATTTTTTTAAGAGCGTTCGTTCTGTTTGTTACGATTGAAGGATATTTATTGTAGGAAATTCCAGACTTTTCTTCAAGAAATCTTATGAGAAACTCAATTGGTCTTGTAAATAAAACAATTTTAACTTTAATATTAAAATACGTTCATTGTAATTATGCTATATCGTTACGAAAACACAAAGTGTAATATTATTTTATTTTTATTTTTGAAGTATTGATAAAGTATGCAATAATTTTGAAAATATCAATATTATTAAGAATTATGCTATATCGTTACGTATATGTATTATAATAATAATTTTTATCTATACAAACATTCAGACAATGTGACAGCAAAAATTTACAAAATTTATTATAAAATATATGTACAATTGTGTCTGTAGTCTGTCATGAGCCATCGATCAAAGGTCTTTCTGCCTTGTATGAATTTTTGGGGATTTACAAATAAAAACTATGCTAGCTATCTGAACTGTCATGTATGCATGAGTTAATGAATTGTTGGATGGTGACTGAAGGGTTGTTATGTTTGAGGGGAAATTAATTTATATATATATATATAAATATCTTTATTTATGAATTTTGTACAATGAGGTGTGTGTTTACATTTTAATATATGTTATAATACTGTCTGTTACAATAAAGCAAAATTCACAAACTGGCTATCGACCAGAGGTTTTTCAGCCTGTCTTTGTCCTGTTCATGTCAGTTTTTTAAACGTCTGAGTCAGTGTGATTAGATGAGATGAATTGATGGATCGTTATTAATTTATATTTATACAAAAATATTAATTTTGGTTTGTGTACTTTTTTATGTTACAATAATGTCGAATATTTTCTATTGTTTTTAGATACTCATTCCAGAAACAAATTTTCTGTAAATTCACAAACTTTTAAAGAAACTCAACGCGTATTTTAATGCCCCAAGCAAAATTTCTTAGTGGGATATTCTAAATAATAATAATAATAATAATAAATGTTATAAACATATTGATAAAATCATTACACTCTCAAAATAGAGAAATTACAGAAATTCCTTCCACTTTCACACTCAATTTCTGCATAATCAATATAATTACAAAAAAAACGTCAAGGTGTTGGATAACGATCGCAATCAGCCTTAACTCATTATTTGCATTAAAACTGATTGCAACCGTTATCTTCATCACGGATAAGTACAAAATCACAGAAGCACCTGACACCGCACGAAAGCAGGTGCGGAATGCATCAAAACCCATTCATAAATCGCTTTTGCGTGCGTGCGTGTTTTGCACTCGACTTCCGGATAATTTATACCGAACGTAGCAAAAAGAAAAACATGTGTGTGTACTATAATTAGATGTAATTTGTTGCGTATTACGCTTAATGAATATTCTTAGCATGGAAACTGAATTTGAATAGTGATTAAATCGAAAAAAAAAATATATATATATATATTTTTAAATTTGAATAGCGATCTTATAAATATAAGATATATCTAAGAAGTTATTATTTTGCAAATAAATATTTACATAATAACAACTTATACAGAATCAAATTAATATTTTTAATTAAGGGGGTAGTACGCTGTGTAATTTTTAAAAAGTCGAATTTTATTTTTGCTTAAAATATTCCTTAAAATGTACTTTAATTTAGTACTGTACACGTCTCGAAACTTCTCAAACAGTTATCCAATAATTATTCATCTGGAAACTTTAAGGTGCCTGCATTTATATTGAAAGATTGTGCGACCGTATTGTGTGAACCACTTGCGACCTTATTTAATTTATCAATTAAAACTTCTATATTCCCTAATAGCTTAAAAACTGCATCCATTTGCCCTATTCCGAAATCCACGGGTAAACAACAAACTATTAACAACTACCGGCCCATTGCAATATTACCACATATTGCAAAAATCTTTGAACGTATACTATTTGATCAAATTTTTGTGCATATTAAACCATATCTATCAGATATGCAGCATGGATTTGTACCATGTCGTTCGACAGTATCTAATCTTTGTATTATTACCCACGATAACCGAAGTTTTAGACTCTAAAGGGCAACTAGATGTGATTTACACTGATTTATGAAAGGCGTTTGACCTGGTTCCGCATAATATTCTATTGTCTAAACTTCAAAGATTTGGTTTCAGTAATTCCTCTACAACTTTAATTCAATCTCATCTTAGTGAACGTAGTGCCTATATCTCCTTCAATACTTTTCAGTCTTCAACATATTCCCCGACATCTGGTGTTCCTCAAGGGTCTATCTTGGGACCACTGTTATTCAACATATTTATTAACAATCTATCAGACACTCGTTATTATTTAATACTTTAGGATATCCTCTCCGTTGGAATAGATAAAAACGCAACGGAGTTACTGATAATAATAAAAAAACAAGCGCGTAATTATAAGGCTGGATGTATAATTTCTACTTTCTCGAAATCCGATTTGCATACGCTTCCGAGTTTTTTGGAAGGACTCTAATACCGGAATATCTAATAATTGATGGATCGTGTAAGTGCAGGATTTTGAAAATGAAAGTTGTTTATGTTTTTAATTTATTGAATCCGCAATTTTCATGAATACTTTCATGAAAATTGCGGATTGCGGATCGCGAATCGAATGTAGCCATTCAATTATTATCAATAAAATAAATATAGGTTCGATTGAATCGTTTGAAGAAGCTGAGGTTAAAGCAATTTCCAACATTAACACCCTGTTCTCATACCAATCTTACGTGCACTGTATAATGTTGTATTATTTCTTACATGACACTAAGTTTTAAATTATTGATACTAAACCATAATATGTAGTTCTAATAGTTTATAAAGAACCGGCTTTCAACGTAACCTAGAAATTCAAAGTTGATTGTAGATGATTCATAAAGATTTAAAAAAATAATAATAAGGCAAAATTCATGGAATTTTTTTATTCATTTTTATAGATTTGAATTTGTGAATTCGGGTAGGTGGGTTTGGAAAAAAGTAATAATTGGACTTTAATGGATTAAAGTTGAACATGAATTTTCAATCACTATCAACCTCACTAAACAGTTATCTAAAAATAATTATAATTAATGGTTTTAATATTTAGACATTCTCTTGAAAATGGGCTAATAACCCGAAACTAGTCGAGAATTTAAAGTTATTCAATTTAATCTGTGTTTTATTGGTTGATTTTTAATAATCTATTCATATTTATTTCATAAAAATGAAATAAATATGAATAAATCAAGTTTTTTTTTTCGTATTTAACTGGAAAAAAACAACTTATTCTTTTGCGAGAATGTACGGTGAGGCATTTGTTCAGGAAGTAGTTGTTTCAGCATTTTTTGATTAATTTTATAATTTGATAAATCACCTAAAATTACATCCAATTATAATACACGCAAACTTATTGGAAGTAACGATCACGCCTAAATCAACCAATTCCCGGCTCAATTAATAATCCAAACTACGGCTCGATCTACTTTTAATAGCGGCGGTTTTCGCAATTTTCGTTCCGTTTCGTAAAGATCACGATTTGAATGGACTGAGGCCCGCTAAGATCTGCAAGTGGACTGTCTGAATGTTTTAATGCCGCTCCAATTTCCAGTTTCCACACGTCCCGCATAATTTCAGGTAATAATATTGCACGCATGATGTTGGATTGTGTTGCACTGTGTATAATCGAGAATGATAATCTCGGATTATTAGAAGGAAAGAGCGAACGGGCGAATGTGTTGTTGGCCCAGAAAATGTTTGTTGTAATCATTTGCGGCGGAATAAGTGGATTGTTTGAAATGCCTTGTGTATATTTTTTATCATTTTTGAAGGTTTTTTGATTTTAGATGAGTTTTTCGTTTTATTTTCTGTATATCGGAAATTAAAAATATATGCATTTTAATAAGGATAGCTTCATGAAACATTTTCCAGATTTTAAGTAAACCTTCCCCTTTTCAGAATATGTAAAAAAAAACAAGAAATACGCTATCCACAGATAGTATCATGAAACATTCAATCCTTAGAATGTTTCATGAAGGTACCTTACAAAAATACAGTTATGATTTTTGTAAATTCGACATACAGAAATATAATATAATTTACGGAAATCTCTGTTTAAACTTCAAACGTTCAGAATAAACAGGAATACCCCAACCATAGTTTTTGAGAAATTTTCAACATCTGAATTATAATTTAATTTAATATAATAATATTTTAAGGATAAATTAAAACACTCGGTTTGTTTCATTATTATAACAAAAGTTTTAGTTTATCCTTTAAATATTAAGAGTTCAAGATGTTTAACCAAGTATTCAAGAAATATTAATGTTATCTTGAATATTTTGAAATACAAAAAATATAGTTTAATTATAAATAGAAAAGAGTTAAATGTGGAAATAATTTATTAATTATTTTCAAATCATTTTTATTTAATTTATAGTTTCATTATTTTGAAAGGTCGCTTCAAACTTTGTGGGAATATTAATAAAGCCTTCCCGCAAACATTTACCATACATTTATGAGAGAGGAAACATTAATTGTATAATTCGAGCGCAAATTATGATCACTTCATGCCACTTTACGCATGCAATATACAAACACTCATTACCGCTACAAAAAAATCAATCCCGCTTCCTTAACACTTATAATTTATCACGTGTATAAATAAGTACAACAAATACTCATTCAACATAATCAGCACAAAATTACAGCCAATTATTCCCACTTGTTCTTTTATAATATAGCATACACATTACGGAACTAAAATGTAAAAAAATAAAATAATGAAACAATCCGTAGAATAAATAAATAATGAATTCTGTACAGTATCCTTATTTGTGTATTTATTATTTGTGATGATTTATGTAAATGCTTATCATTTTGTAGAAAGGAGATTTCCGTAAAATAAATTAAATTAAATTGAAAAAATAAATTAAATTAAAATTGTGAGGTTAAAAGACAGCATATACTAATAGAAAAAATGATTTATTCACATGGTCACAGTAATTTAAAATGAAGTCACAGTAGCTAAAGGGAAAATGTTTGATTGATAATTATTTATTTTAAGATTTGACAGCATATACTTTAAGTTTTTTTTTTGTACGAAATAGCTAGCCCTGAATTTAATAAATAACAATTTCCTTTCTTTTTGCGTCGAATTATTATTCCTGAATTAACGCGGGATAATATTTTTCCCTTGTTTCCGAATTCAAGTACTGGAATTAACCTTGACGTGCGTGCATTTGCATGCGCATAATTCACGCGAATTTTCATTGACCTTATCTGCAAACAGAATCTCCTCTTCGTTGCCAACGTTTCCTCTCATTGTATTCGGAGAGGCATTACACAAAACGCCAGATCATTATTGCTGAATTATAATCTGCCAGAAATTATGCAACGCGAGAAAAATTATCATGACACCGCTATTACTTGAAAAGAATCACGAAATTTGTGGAAGCAATTGTAAGTTGTTACTTCAATTTAATTACTCATTTGAATTAATAAAAATTAATTACTCTTTTGCATTCACCAAATAACATGTTTTAAGAATGGATGAGTCGAAACCAAAAATTAAAAACAAAAAAAAAGTAATTTAAATGGTTAAAATATAGCACAAAGTAACTGCCTCCACAATAAAATATTTAATTACTTAATTAATTAAATTGATATTCCTTTCAAATTATATTACCATTAGAAATCGTAGCCAATCACATCGCACCCAATGCTTTGATGCGTCCCAGTATACATCGAACATAGGAAAATTTACATTGAGTACATTCTAGTATGTTCGGTGTTACATAAAACTCTCTGTATGTTAATAATAAACTTGGGCTGTGGTGAAAAGATATGCCAGGACCAAAGAAAAAAAAAATCACAAATTGGTACCTTTTTTTATATTTTAATTTAATTATGGAAATCAATCAAGAAACGCCTTTACGTACCGAAATTTAAATCAAAACGCCTCTTTTCTATTACAGGATAAAAAAAAAACTTGTCTGATGCGAGAATCGGTTTATTTTATATACAAAATAATATTTAGATATAAAATATATCTTTTAATATCGGACATTGGGTTTCTCACATCCTAAATTATAAGTGGGATAAACCCAAATTCAATAAATTTAGTAATTAAAATCTAAATGAATTAATTTACATCTTTATTTAGCACCATGCATTATAATTTACTTATGAAAATAAATCAAGAAGTGCTTTTTTAACAACCAAATTTATTTCGAAACACCTCTTTTCCCTCCTTTCTTAACTCCATATAATTCCTGTCACATAATAACGGTGACTTATTATTAATTACATCTGGCGCTCAACGAAATGATTTATTTCCCGTTGATTCACACTCGGAACGGACCATGCGCGATAATTATTGGAATAATCGATTCGGGACAAAACAAACGCATTATTAAAAAGCTATTAGCCGTTGAATAATTACCATATCCTCTCCATCGTCGTAATCGCACATCAGTCGAAACTTGAGGACATTCTGCGGATTCTCGGTGTCGACGAGCTCTTCGAGAGATTTCGCGAGGAGCAGCGCGACCGTTGTTCGATTCACGTCGCGATATGAAAAGTAATGGATATCTTCTTCCTGTAATGAAAAAAATCAAGAGAATTAATCGTGTTATGAATTGCGTAAAGTAGAAGTGTTAACAATTGAATGGAATTTATTAATGCCCGGTTTATTCTTCATTGTAGCCGATTTGTCAGCTTCGAATCCAAGAAGAAATGCAATACGTGAAGCCTTGGTGTAACGCATATCCGTCTTTAGGGCGCATTTATAGTGATATAGTGCAATGCGATGCAAGCTGCATCATATCTTGAAAGATGCTAATTTTTGGTACCCGAGCAAATATGTTCTAATTACACGCATACGCGTGTACGCACACACATAATTATTGGACCCTTATGCCCGTACTAATAGTCAAAGATTGGTCCGGAATTGAGTATTAATTCTTGGATTTGGTCAAAATACATAAAATAATCGATATAATCCTTAATTACATTGTAAACAATAATATTCAAGAATCTAGGATCCATCAATAGTCGATTAATTCTAGAATTAATGGCCTTACTAATAGTCGCAGTATTAGTACGGCCATTAGAAAGTAAAATGTAGCGTTCATTTAGCAAGATGCTGCTCCAATATTGATAGATTTGCGTTTCACGAAAGCTTCATATGTTGCGCCTTTGTTGGGCTTTAAGTAAGTCCATTACATTTTTTGTCATTTCACACTTCTATGGATATTAATTATTTATTTAAAAATAAAGCAATGCGGGTTAAAGCAACGGTTTTCAGGAAATAATTACGTTACCTTATCTACCGGACGTATGCTCAAATTCTTCTTTGGTAAAACTTCAATCCTCAGGACTTCCTCGCCTATTTTAAGGTTTTCAGGTACACGGACGAAGCGCAGGTATTCCCCAGGCGGTTGAAATTGACATGCTGAAATGAAATTAAAAAAAAATCGGTTAATCTTTGCATAATATAATTTCAACTACGAGGGCTGTTTCAATAGTAAGAACCAACGAATTATTGGCGTTCTCTAGAGTTAACTGGAGTAATTTGACAGAAGGTCAAATGCTTCTTAATGAATTTAGTTGTGTAAACTAAATTCATTAATTACTACTTATTTTTATTAAAAAAATAAGTAGGAGAAAGGACATCTATTTTTATTTAAATAATTAAAGTCTCCACAACCAACAACCAACATAAAGAAGATTCAATTGATGAAGGGGATAAAGAAAGAAGTAAGTGCAATTTTTAATTCCGACATATCGGTTTGTTTAATTTATTTTCTGTGTATTTCTATTATAATATTTAATATCCCCCTTCTTACAAAATTCTGTATTCACCGAAATCTAAACATCCCCCCAAATATATCCACCCTACTCTCACAATTCATGAATTCATCAAGACGCTTCAAGACAGTTCAGTTAGCTAGCACAGATATTTTTATTGCACATCACCATCAATTCAAGACAGGGCAGAAAATCCTCCGATCGATAGCCCAGGACAGACAAACTTTTATTTAGTATATACTCAATGTTTGTAAAAATTGTTTGAATATTAATTATCATTCATCATCAGTACGAATCAAGACAGTTCAGCTAATTAGCGTAGATATTTCTAAATCCACATCATCATAAATTCATACAGGGCAGAAAGACATCAAGTCGATAGTCCATGACAGACTAACACCATGCAAATCTTGTATTAATTATCACATTTTTTCATATAATATTTTATCTTTTATTAATGATTTACCTTAAGCCTTCTTGTAAAGTTTAGATTAATTATTAATTAATTTTATTTTTTTTACTGATTATATTTTATATTGTTGATATATAAGGTAAATAGAATAAATTAAATAAAATAATAAAATACGGAGTAAGAGCTTTTCACATATTTGAATATAAGTGCCTTCAAAAGAAATAAATATATTCCAAAATATCAGAAACTCATGAAACACTAATCAGCTATATTAATTCGAAGAAAATTAAATAACTGTAAAGCTCTTTGCTGTTAACAAACGAAAATATTATTATCATTATTAGCTTTCATCATCTCAATTAATCCAACATCCTCAGAAAAAACAACAAACATTGCACAACATTAAATAACAGCCCAAATGCGTGTTATTAAGAAAATAACGACGAGCGACGATCCCATTTCCTGGAGGAAAACCTCGTTAAATTCCACGCACGCACAAATCCCCGTTTTCCCAACTGGTGAAAACTTTCGTCTCATCACGCAAAAAAAAAACACACATGGATATTCTGCTTTTTTTCTTTGCCAATTTCTCGCCTCTCCTCCACGTGAGGAATGTTCTCACCTCGAAAATAATAACCCATTCAAATAAAAAAAAAAAACGCGTGCAACAAAGAAGGCGTTTGGGATTTATCAGTGCAAGTGTTTGTATTTGAAGCAGCAACAACAAAAAATGAGTTAAGAAAGTGCAAAGTGTTATGCTAATAATGGAAAGTGAGAAAATGCGTTATGTGCGCGTGGATTTGGGTTGAGTTGTTGTTGGGTGTGATGTTAAAAGGTTTTTTTGTTGTTGTTGTTTTTTAGATACAGGTGTTGGGAAATTTGGAAATAATGCCGGCTGGAAAATAAACTGCGTTATCTGTGCTGGCAATAACAGATATTTTAGAAACTCTAAATTGCAAGATTTTAACCAAAGATACGTCAGAAATGGTAAATCGGAAGGCTTTCTTAAAGATTTTTTTTGTTATTGCTATTTAGCTACAGGTGTTGAAAAATGTTCAACCACCATTGATTGAATATTATAATAGGCAGCATATGCTGGAGCTATCTACTGAGCGGATCATAACTGTTGGTGTGGTGTTGTATTTTCATCCCCCAACAATTTTCTAACAATACCACAAGTGTTGAGTATTACCGCCTTTTGCAATTCTACGTAGGTATACTTTCGTAGATTTAGTGCAGATATTTTAGGAATCACTCCTGTTGATGACAGTATAATTGATACAGTAATTACATTTTTCACTTTCCATAGCCGCTTTAACTCTATTGCCAGCTCCGCAAATTTGCTAATTTTCCCTGAAAGTGTTTTTTTTTGTAAATTATGTGTAATTTATTATTAATATTGAAATATGACTTACAGTATTTTGCGAAAATATAAATAGTAAACTGAAATATTTTAATTTTTATAATATAATAATTTAAATTCATCGAGTCAAACAAGCAATGACACACAATCGTCCATTTCATTTCCAATTTCACAATGAATGCTGTTGCAATTAATAGAGTCCAATAAGAGAAGAAAAAAAGAACTATAATATTCCCCGCTGTGGCTCAATCGAACATATCTTCATTCCCAAAAAGGACAACACCACTTATTCAATCCAATCTAAACTGCAAATAAAACGCATTTTACCTTTGATCTTAATCCAATAGTGATCGGCTTGTCTTCTTTTGTGTGAACGCATTGAGGTTATTTTCGATCACTCTGGCAAAAGTGGCAGTGAAGGGACTGAGAGAGGATGTCCACTCTGCCAAAGACAATCGCGCCAAATTGAGAAATTCCGCGCGTTTCGCAAACGCTCGCCGGATTGTGACACTAATGAAGAAAGTCATTACGGGCGTTTTATTAGCGTTTAATTCGAATATGAAACGAGGCAGAGACGGCTTTTTTTGTTGTTGTAGTCGTTGCTGTTTATTGTTGCCCAAGTGGTGGACGATACGGTGTTTGCCCGCGGCGACTTGCGACATGATAGATGGGAATTATGACGGCGGGCTTGTTCAGATAATCGTAAAGTTTGTTTTAATTGTCACCTTTTTGTAGCATTAATTTGTGTTATTATTAAAATCATTAAAAATTTTAATGTGAGATATTTTAAGAAATAATCCTTCTTGTATAAATTCACGAAAGTCGTCCCTTATTTCACAACGTGCAACAAACCTTTAAAAAAAATAATCTCTATAAGCAACCCTTCCTCACAAAATTCTTTATCCTCCGAAATCCAAACATCTCTTCAAAATGTATACATCGTATTCCCATTATTTACGAATTTATTAATACGCTTTAAGATAGTTCAACACAGACATTTTTCAATAATAGAAAAATGCTAGATATATGAAAACACTGTACACTTTTCTTCACTTAAAAAAAAGTGAAGAAAAGTGTACAAAGTGTTTTCATATATCTTTCAAATCTTCACGAAACTCACATTTAATTAAGAAAAATTCTATTTATTCACTGGGCCATTATTAATTAAATTATATCAAATAAAATGAATTCTCTTGATGAGGATAGAAAGAACGTAGACTACTTATTTATCTCAATAATAATATTTTTTATACAATTCAAGTTCTTTATTCCTGAAATTAGTCGTACGTTTCGGTAGTAGGAAATCTGTCATTTAGATAGGAATTTAGGAATTTACATATGAATTTGACAGTTGCGTAAGGCCGAAACGTGCGATCAATTTTAGGTCATTTGAATCGCCTCGTGAAAGTAACATGAAGCCTTATTATCATAAACCTGTACCTAGCTGTGTACACTGAGAATTATTCGGATTAAAATAATTAATAAATCAATTTCATTAAAACAATTTATAAAACGTGCAAATTACTTTCAATTAAATTAAATTGCACACTTAAACACACATCTCGAGGTGACTACACAGATTAAAAAAAAACCCTTCAACTAAAACCTTATTTTCTCATTTTAATTAACAAACTCGTCAGCGAAGGAAATGCTCCATATATCAACAACCTTATTAACCGGAATTACGCAACGTGAAACGCACGATAGACGACGGCAACATTTCAGTCCAGTCCGACAAAGTGAAATCAGAAAATTCAAATCCGCAGAGCAGCATCTGGCTAATCCATAACATCCACCTGACATTAATGCTCCTAACATAATAACCACGCGCTTACGTAAGAATTTATCTGAGTGTGTGTGTGTATTTTTTTTATAATTGTAATAATGAATATTCTTGCTAATTAGACACACACATTACGCGGTGTATCAGTTTTTTTTTTTTTAATAAACCACAGTCTTGACATGGAAACAGGCGCAATTATGGGAAAATTATTGGATGCATTTTGAATGTCCTTGAGGTGGGATTCTTCATTCATCAAGAGTGCCATGACCTGGCTCAACGTTTTTCAATGGGTAAGGAAGAGTGAGAAGGGGGGAAAGAGGAGTGATTAGAGGAACGGTACGGTTCTTGTAGGTAACGAGTTTTGCTTTCTTCAAAGAGAGTATTAAATAAACAGTTCGTTGTTCATCGATTGTTTGCATCTGTGAGGAAAGCGCTTCTTTTACACGGAGGAGGAGATAATAGTTTGGGAAAATTAGCTAAGAAATCGTGTTTTTTTATGTAGTTATTAAAATCTGATTTTCTCATCAACTTTGTTATCTTTAAAATTAAATATATTGTATATATTTCATTATATTGTTTACAATATATTTGTTTTTATTTAAAATTAAATATATTGTATATATTTCATTATATTGTTCACAATATATTTGTTTTTATTGTTAAATCACCTTAGGGTATTGATGTTTATAACTAATATGGCATCCCTTAAATTTTATTTAGTTCGCAGATATGTATTTTTAAGTGTATTATAAAAAAAACAATATTATTCCAATTGACAAATATTTCGAAAATGATTAAATTTGGAGATTTTGTTACTTAATAATTTTGTTCATAGAATTTTACACAGAATCGAAATTTTCTAATAACTCCCTTATTTTAAATGGAATTCTATATTTTGCATTCCATTTAAAATAAGGGAGTTGCTGACGACTTCCGATATAACCGGAAGTCGTATATTTTTCAAAATATATAACAAGCATACAAGATTACTTTAGTGTTGAAAATTTTATTACAAAACATTAAATATAAGTCCATATATTTTTAGTGTGCGATTTCGCTGGAACACCCTGTATCTTTATTGAGACATTTTTAGAAACATTTACATTAAGTATACACAATAAAAGTGTTTGTCCTGGACTATCAACCGGAGTACAGTCTTTCTGCTCCATTCATATTTTATATAATATATTGTAAATCTTTATTTCTGAGTATTACATTATATATTTTTTTTAATAATACATCTAAATACAATCAATTACAAATTGTTAGACTTCAGAAAATTGCTATCGACCAGACCAACGGTCGATACCAATTTTGCTTATTTATTATTATAATTCTGTAAATTCAAAAAAAATAAGGATATTCGTGTATGTATTGTGAACAAAAATAAAACATTTATGTTGTTGCAAATAACTTTTATTCTTCTCTATCTCTTTTATTATTTATTTTTCGGCAGAGAAATCGTGTAATTATCGCCCATAAGGAAGTTCGCGGTCGATTTTATGTGCCGTTTGATGTCAATTAAAATGATTCCAATTTTATCGCCTATCTGCCTTTCGCTTTCGTTTCAGCGCTTCAGAATTTCACAGGAGCGTTCAGTTGGATCAATTTAATTATTCAATGGCTCAGATTGATTAATTCCTCTTCGGGCTTATAAACAGACTTCCTACAAGGATTGTTGTGAATTTGTGTTCATATTTTTATTTCATAATTTAATATCATAATAATACGAGGGGAAGGAAGACTGTACTCTGATCAAAACAAAAATTGGATCTCATCTCGAAAGCACACAAATCCTGAACGTTCCCAAATAAAAAAATCACGGCTTATTATTTTTTTACAAAGATACTTTTAGTTGATTTATATATGTTTAGAATACTTTTTCTTTTCCTACTATTTCTTAATTTTCACAGACAACCCATGCCCCCATCCTTAAATCTGCCCAACGATCAACAAACTTCCTTCTACTTGGTTCAGGCCAAGCATTAAAATTAATCAATTCATTTCACAAAATTACAGTCCCCCGTGATTTCAATTAATCGAAAAACGATATTGACAATATCAATGGAAAAGAGTTTTCATTCCCTGATAATAGTTATTTAATTAAATTAAATACAAAGAATTTGAAAATAATTATATATATACTATCATATAATCCTTTATCTAATGAATGTTTTGTCTGTGTCTGTGTGTCGTAAACTATTTTTCTCTCCATGAAGACAGCAATGGTCTTCTTGGCTTCCTCTATTGTTAATCATTTTTCCCTCAGTATGTTGGCAACATACTGAAAATAATTAATAAATTATGTCCTCTTTAGCACATGCATGTCACAGTAGCTAACAATTAGTAAATTCATACAAATATTTATTTCTCTAATTATTTTAAATGAGAATATCTTTTATCATTCCAGTGCGTTTCCCCTCCGGTAATAAACATCGCAGCAATCAAACACACTCCAATTTATAGAAAACAAACAATTTGAATTCAATTAGTAATTTTCTAGCATGCAAATTAAGTCTCCGAAACGGTATTAACCGACCATTCCTATGCGGAGGCCGCAATTAGTTATCGAATTTTATTTATTCCTCGGAGGAGAAATTTCCAGATAACAACGAAACAAAAATAGGATCGATAATTTCACTATTTTTATAGCCCCGGCATCTCGGAGCGACGTGAACTTTCCAAAAAAATTATTAATTCGCTGATTATCGATGGGATTATCTTAACGGTGAGATTATGTTTTTTAATTAAAATAGACGGAATTTTGAATTGATTTTGCATAAAAATTTGGAGAGGATGGAATTAAATAAAAAGCTTTAATAAAACAATAAAATAAAAATGATTCGCACAGTTATTTAAATTGGAATAAAATTAACTAAGGAAACATTTCTGGCAAATATCAATAAAAACCGATCACTTTATAAAATCAGGCTTTGATATGTTTATAGAGTCTGTAAGTTCTTTACGTATACTTAGTTGAACTACTTCGGACTTCCCTTAACTTATATAATTCTTTACATTTCTTAATTTTTATCATATTCTTTAAACATATGCTTATAATGACTTATACAGAAATAATACAAACATTACTTAAATTTTTTACTATAAAATAACCAATGAACCACCCTATATGAAGAATGTAACACCTTTTCTGACCAAAAAAAAAATAAAAATAATAAATACTGTATTAAACAATGTTTTTTTTTTAGTTTTTTAATATATTCAAGAACCAAAAAAGTAAAAACCGTATGAAATTCACAAAATGTGCAGCATTGCAGTAATAAACAACGAACAATGCATTATTTTAATAAGTCATAACGGAGTCTGTGATTACATGTATGAGTGTAAACGTACACTCTATGTCTACCTTTGTCTGTGTTAGTGTATGTGCGCAATTAACCTGCATCTCTTGTTTTGTTTCGAGTTTTCCACACTTCGAGCTCTCCGTTCCGTTATCCGAAGATTTTTGCAAGAAAAAAAGCCCATCCTTCTCGCTCACAGTGCATAAAGCTGCACAACCTGCTTGACCTCTGTGTACGAACCGGCGGGCAGTTTCGTGCCATAATTATTCAGGATTCCTTTTAACGTAAAACATTCGGAACCGCTGATTATTTACGATGGAAAATATTTAAAAAAAAAAAATACGAAATCCTGATATGGAGATAATTGATGTCTATTAGCATACCGAAGTTCAAGTATTGGAAAATGCTTCCGGGTTAAGTTATTAGAGAGAAATGTGATTCTTATTAGTTTTTATTGTGAGGAATTTCTAATATATTCATGACTAAATTAATTGTTTATATGTAATATTTATTGTACAAAAATTTAAACCTAATTAATTCTCTTTGTATCTCACGTAATAAAAATAAAAAATTATCTAAGATTATATTTTAACGTCTTTTACATGTGATTGAATCCTTTTTTCTCGTACTATTTATAGCCAGCGAGGGTTAAATTTGAGTCGAAAATATTTTTTGCCGAAGGCCGAAAAAAAAAAAAAATGAATACACGTAGCATACGCGTTCGTTGTCGACTCGATCATTTACATCGGAGATCGCAGAAAGAACGGTACGTTCAATTAATTTAATTTAACGACTTCGTAATTATATAAAGCAGAGCTGTGCTGACGAGGGATGAAATCGCGAAACACGCGTTTGCGCATAGCCTTATATTACATATATTTTGTTTTTCTTTGCATTATATATTTTCTAATTCAAAATTGTTATGCAACAGCAAGTATCAATTATTGTACATTTGTTTTAAAGCGCTTACATAACGTAAATCAAAATGTCACAGTAGCTAAAGATTTATTCATTATTTTCAAATTCTTTTTATTTAATTTAAGTAAATTTAGTTACAACTGTATTTTATTACTTCACATTAAATATTTTCGTTGCAATGCACAATTGCACTGGCATGTTAGTTTATTATTTGATCTAGACAACTAAATTGTTAGTAACTTTTTTTTACTACAAATAAATAAAATCTCTCCTACAAGACGATGCTGTGGTGAAAATAATATATGAATAAAGTATATAAATAAAGAAAAACTTTCATTATTCCGCATTCTCTGTTAATTATATCAACCCAGATCGATCTATCTGCTTTACAAACGGTGTACAATATACTTATAACCATTATCCTATCCGTTTGAGCATACTGCGTCAAAAAATCGTGTGCACTAAGTGCACTATCAGCGCTCTTATCCGGTGCGCAAGAAAGTCAGACAGGTCTGCTTTGGTCGCTGGATGTAAATTAGAGCGGGGAAAACGGACGGCCGGAAAACAAAAAACGAAAAATAATGGTCGGCCGCGGAAAAGTGACTATTGCGTCCGTGTATGCACACTTTTACTCATAAATTAACTCGGGAAAATTGCAGTTATTCATACAGGAATGATGATTAATTGCTCCGAGTTAAAAGCGAGTCGATCGAGTTACTTCTGTTCGTTTCAATAGTTGATTAAAATCTGCACAATTATTAAAAAAAAAATATCACGTATGTCATGAAGAAGAGACAATTGTTTTATGAGTTCGCTGAGGATTAATAATTGTCTGATTCTTTGTTTAAATTACTTCAGGGAGTTCTGGGGACATTACCCCCTTTAATTCCCGTTTTAGAAATAATATTTTGACAAATATCAATTATCGAAACATTATTTATGGCGATTGTTATCCATTAAAATATCATGATATTAAAATATGTAAAATTGTATTATTCTGATAATATGTGATTTACAGTCATGCTATTTATCTAAACATTTTGAATGTTGTTATTATTCTGTATAAAGGTGATTTACCGTAAATAAATGAATTGAATTGAAATGATATTTCATTAATTGATTACGGTTAATATCTTACCAGACATAAATTTCTTTGTGAGCACATAATAACAGCTATTTAAAATAAATTATATAAAAAAGAAGAAGGGCATTTCTTTTTCGTAATTCTTAAAAATGAAATAATTAGCTGAATTTGGTTAAAGAGATAATTTATTTGCAACCAAAAAAACTTACCTATTGAATAATGCAGAATAGCAATCACTGTAATTGTGATGCTGAGCGAGTTCATCATCGATGCTTCATTTGTATCACGAAAAAATATTTAACCCCTGAAAATAGAAACAAAACAATAAATTAAAATTTCGAAGAATGTAATTGATATATTCATTTATTTAATTATTTTTCTTGAATAGTTTTCTCATTTATCACTTGGTGAAACATTATTAGAATAAATTCTAAATTGTGAAACAAACCAAGTGTTTTATTTTCCTAAAATTAAATCATCCTAATTTATTTAATAATTTAGTTTAATTTAGATTTATTTTTAGGTTAATCTGAGTTGGTATTAATTTTATTATTAATTGTGCATGACTTAATTTACTCATGTTCATTACTTACTGTAATTAGGATTAACGTTATTTGTATGGTAATTATTTTTATGTATTTTATTGTAAATGGGTTACCCCGTTAATAAATAAATAAATAAAAATAAATAAATTTGCCCTTTTGGTTATGAAACGGCCAAAATGAGGATGTACACTTTCTGCAAATTAAATAAACAAGTTTAAACAAGATTTTGTTTTGTAGAAAACACTGCTACAATTATTTCGATGAAGATGATGATACTGTGTATCGAAACAATGGCAGAAGTGTACTAAATCTGTGAAATTTAAACAGTGTTTTACTTGCAAAATTAGTTATAATAGAGTTTTATGAAGTAACAGCCTTAACCATACCTTTTTAAATTAAAGTATTACTTAACTGTATATTTTCGAAATTACGTGAAGTGATTGATCACAAAATAGAAAGACTGTTATTCCTTACTTCACTTTCTTCTTGAATTACTTTCTCGTTTATCACTTGGTGAAACATTAATAAAATTAATGTATTACTGTAGTTTAACTTTTTTGTGTAGATTTTTGCATAATTTATTCATATTAATTTTCTCCTCTATTGTCATATCCTCCCCTTTTGCCGTTTATCGTTTCATCAATGTTTGTTACCCGGTGGGGAAATGTTTATCAGTGCGGAATGAACCGACCGCACATGGCGAACGGTCAGAGATGAAATTATCGCATATATCTCTTTTAATCCCGTCGTTCCCGTTAATGTGTCTCATATTTCAATGGCCTTTAATCTGGAATTTATCGCGATCGCTTAATGGAGAAAATCCACGAGCACGCGTCAACGTTAGCTCAGCTTTAATTCCCCTCTCTAAACTCCGAAATGTCAATTTCTACAACACACAATAATAATAATGATAATAAATACGAGTTGAGTAAATTCTACGCACATTAAATCATTAACTTAGTCGGAATATTAAGGGGTATGAAGGGATCCTTTACTACATAACTCATGGGTTAAAAAGTCCCAGGACTAACTAATAAAAATATATTAAATAAAAATGATTTGAAAATAATTAAAAAAATATTTCCACATTTAGTTCTGTGACTTTTGACTTACGTTACGTAAGTACGTTAAACAAATGCACATTAAAACAACTACTTCCCGGGCAAATACCCCGCCGGACATTGAATTACATAATGTACATCTGCTGTTGCATATCAATTATGTCTTTCTTCAGATAGTCTATGAACAATAGTCCATGCGGTTTCCAAAATACAGACGCCACCAACTTTCCAGCCGTTCGGTTTTCGGGCGCATTGGACGGCTTTCGTCCTCTGCAGATGCTCTTTTCGACATCGCTAGACTACCACATTTTTCCTTACCTTAGAAGTACAATCTATAAAAATCGCCCTAACACCATAAAAGAACTTACCAATGCGATATGAAATGTTTGCAATTCAATTACTCCGAAACCTTTGGTAAGTGCGTTTCACAATATAAAATAGAAAGTGAAGTAGTGTTTAAAAAATGAAGGAGAATACTTTGAACATTTGATTTAGATTTTAAACTCTACTTAAGGTAAATTGTTAAATTCATCATTTATATTCTTCAATTCGTTAAGTAACGACACGCTATAGTTTAGGTTAAATCTATACCGTGTCGTTACTTTTATTGCCAATATCATTTTTGTATAAATTTTTCTTGTTAATTGTTAAGGCTTCTACATTGTTATACATTGTAATTCAATTTTAATAAATGAATCACGTTTTTACTTCATTTGTATAAACTCGGATTATCTCCTAATAATAAATATTTATATTAATTATTTTTTTATATTAATTTGCATTTAATTAATTTAGACCGAAATTGATTGATAAAATCAATCTCCTTTTTTTTGCGACATCACAAATGTTTCTTCAACACCATCTTCATCTTCACTCTACTCTCACCTACTTTTCATCGATTGGCAATTACGAAACACTTTGCGTGCCCAATTACGTCTGCGCTTGAACTTAATTGGATAATATTTGCACACCAATAAATCCGACACTTACGTAACTCGACTTAAAACGTCTCAAATAAATCTTCTGCTTCGAATTAGATATTAAAGACGAGTTTTCATTTCGCCAAGGAATAAATTTGATAACATTAAAACTTAATTTTTAAAGAGTTGAAAAATATAATGTTCCAAAAATATTTCACCAAATATCAGTCTCTATAATCAATGTGGTTTCCGTTAATTATCAATTGCAAAATATTCGGCTGCCAGAGAGGTATTCTTTATTAACAATTGTAAAAAAAATGGTATAATATTTATGGATGAATTGGATATTTAAACAAATAAATAACTTTGTTTGTATAACATTCTGTATACAGAGTGTATAAAGAGTGTATAACACTCTGTATACAGAGTGTTATACAAACAAAGTTATTTATTTGTTTAAATATCCTTTAAATTTATGGATGAGTTTATTTCAAATCTTAAAAAATGTAACTTTCAATTTAATCTTATTTATTCCATGATATAAAAACAATAACAACGAACGTATAGCGAAGATTAATGTTGGCAAATTCTATTTATGAGCAGAATGGGGTGGTCATTTTGTTGTATAGGTACAATCACAAAAAAATGATTTGGCCACAGCAACAAAATCGTCCTTTCTTAGTCTTCCAGCAGTCCTGACCTTAATGTCACTGGTAAAGTGTCGCTTAAAGTAAAACGAACTTTGAGGAACAACTCATAATAGACATTACTAGAAGTTAAAGCCAAAATAGAGCTAATCTGAAATAGATTTACTCCTGAAATGTGCAGATGGTTAATTCAATCCATGCTCAACATAATTCGTGCGGTTATAAAATGTAAAGGCGATTTTATTCCATTTTAAAAATTTTATAAATAAAAATTCGTACGGCAGAAAGACCTCAGGTCGATAGTCCATGACAGACTAACATCTTCACGCAAATTTGTAATATAAATAAAAATTCGTGCTGTCCCACTCTTAGTTGTCACACGAAATGCATATCTTTCTTTTTTAAATTGTAATGAAAATCAAAAACTTAATAGTTACATTTAAATTTAATTAATATTTCTGTGCTAAATGCGGTTAGTTAATTCGAATTGTAATTATTGGAATGGTGATTCGAATAATGATTTAATTAGATATTTGAATTGTGATGATTCAATTAGAGATTCATATTGCGATTATTCAAATGCTCACTCGAATCGTGCAATAGGTTAAATAAAATATTCGAAAAAATCAATTGTATCCATTCGGATGGTCTCATCGCTTGATTCAATTAATAAATACTGAAATCGTAATCGTCTTTTTTTTTTCTTCTCCATTGAAAATATTTTTATACATATATATAAAGGATAATATTGACACACATTTACGTAACTTTTTGTTCTCATTCTCCATTCAACGCTATATTTACATATATACATATATATTTTTAATTCAGGTAAAGAAATGCCATCCAAGAATCCAAGAACATAAACGAATGCGTATTAACCTGGTTCCAGATGCAGCCCGACTGTTTTTATGGCCGATGTCAGCGTTAGTTTTATGTGCCCGCTCAGTTAATGAAGTAATTTTTACAGTTAGATGTTAGATTTTAATACGATGCGTACGGGAAAACTGTTTATTTACATTTGCACCTGAATTTAATTCGGACTGAATTAAATGGGTAACAAAAAAAACGGGGACAATGCAGTTGAATTATTATGAAAATTAAATGTTTAAGGCCAAGATTAAGCGTGCAGTGTATGTGAGTGTTTTTACAAAATGTTTGTCTTCATTTTATTCATTTATATTGTATTAATATATATTGGATTTTTAATAAAGAGAAATAATTAATATATTAAATATAAATTATTTTTTATTGATTATTTTTCATTATAATTTATGATATGTGGCTAAAAGAAAACAAATTATTATTTCCAAGGATTCCAAGATTATAGAATTCACAGCTTAAAAGAAATTCAAGTTCGCGATCCTTATCAACGCACTGCTTCAGTTGACGGTGGCAATTACTTGAAATGAATCGATGTGCAAACGCCATTTCACAATTTTCATTTCTACTCAATGCACCGCGAAGGAATAAAAGCTTGCAGCGAGCCGTTTTTCCTTTCCTTGACCAGAAAAGAGAAAATTTGCTAGCGCATATAACGACCGCACACACAAACACACACATGCATGTGTGTGTTTTATGCAAGTGCATGTGTCTTTACTGTTTGTGTATACATCATAAATCGCCGGTCGTAAAATACAGGAATTGTAACGCCCGGCTATCTATAAGCGAAGGAGAGTTTTCTGATGGAAAAGGAGAGATACAGAAATGGGGATATTATCCGAGTCGAATTACTTCCGGGATTTTTATGGAGTCTCCGTCGAGAGTTTATCGAAAATTGCGAAAATGGAAACGGTTTTAGATATGTGAAGTAGTTATTGTGTATACGACTCGAGGAATACATTTTCCATTTAAATTATTTGAATGATAATAGGTCCGTTACTGTTTCAGAAACAGCCCGTGCATTGTGTACTAGTAAATGACTTGTAAGCAATGCAATTACTAATATATTATTCAATTGAAAGGAGTCAATAAAAAATGGTACAATTGAATTTTAATCATTAACTTCCATTGTTCTAAAGAAAAATAATAAATTACTTAAAAGTCGTTTTTCATTAATCATGTACTTATATCAATCCAATCTAGTTTCACAAATTACAGTGGACATTTTTTTATTAAAATTAAGAACAATCTACACAAGCAACATGTAGAAAATGTATAATAAATTAATTATTAATATTTCATACGTAATTATCTTATAGGATTAAATTAGTATTAGTTTTGTTTTTAATGAGAAGCAATTAATCGTGTAATCCCAATATAAACCCCTCCAGCTATAACAAACAAATAAAGCAATCAAAAATTTGACAGCAAACCACGCCTAAAGCTCGTCGAAAATAATTACATCTGTAATCACAAGCTGTTTAACCTTTTTTTTTTTCAAATCGAAATTCTTAACGATAAATCATCAAATTTCATCTTTGTGACATATGGATTTTATTTATATATTTCTCCTTAATATTATACACCGGGGAAAGTCATGCTGTTTGAAAAATGCGCAGGTTTTAATGTAAAAATCCCAAATACCGCGATCTGAATTAATGAAGGAAACAACATGTGCGCTGCGCGCCATTCTTCGTCGATGAACAACAAAGGAGGAAAGAGTAACGCTTCGACTTTCTCGGGAATTATGCAAATTATTAATTTATTTGTTATTAAAACGCGATTATATTTAAATAAATGTATTTATGTTGCGGGAATGCGTAAATAAGTAAAAGTTATTTAAGAATCTCTGCGTTTGTGTGAAGAATCGTGGAAATTAGTTATGGATTTTTTTATAGTATTAATTAATTCCAATAATATGAAAAATAACTAGAGGTGGGAAAAATTGACCTTTTCGTTTTTTGTTACTATAAAACTGGACAATATATTCGGGGCTATTTCATGCGATGGATGGAAAATGATATATAAATATGCCTTTATTTGGCATAATTAGAAAATAAAAATCAATAAAACTCTTATAATACTAACGATAAATAATTTTAATAAATATACAAAACGAACAAAAAAAAATTAGCTTGTTATTTTTGTATTATCTTAGCTACTTAATAGTGAAACTACAGTCAATAGTAAAACAAACCAAATGTTTTAATTTATCCTTTAAATAATTAAAACACTAACACTTTCTTCATTAAAAAGTGAAGTGAAGAAAGTGTTAGTGTTTTAATTATTGAATTATATTCATCTCTTCACGTAACTCACACCAAATACATATCCTTTAAATATTATTAATTCAAAATGTTTCACGAAGTGATAAGTGTGAATGTTATTCAAGAAATATAAAATAATATTTCGTGAATTTTCGTCCAAATGAAAAATATCTCAAACACTGTGGGTGGGGTATTTTTTGCTTTTACATATTTTGAATCAATCGTTGACGTTTAAACAAAATCTTCAAAAAGTTTCATGAAGATACCTCAAAACCAACAAAAGTTATGATTTTTTGTAAATTCAACATACAAAAATAGAACGCAGCATTCCTTAATTTCGCATTCCAGTATAAATATCTCGAAAATTATTAATGTAATTTTTTATTTTTACATATTCTGAAAGAGGGTAGTTTTTTGTTACTCCTATCCCGAAAGATATTCTCATTTTGTTTGTTGTTCCAATCAAGTTGATTGTTTACACTTTTGTCTCTTTTTACCTGAACCACTTCGGACTTCCCTTAAAGAGGGTAGTTAATATGTCCAGAAATTTTCATAAAGCTGCTCCTCAAAAGAAACAACATAAATTAAGCTTTTTTTATTTCCAATATAAACAACATGATTATTTAAATAAAAATGGTTGTCATTTTTCCTTCTTGTACGTAGGAGAAATAACAACCATTTTTATTTAAATAATTAAAATCTCCACAACCAACAACCAAAATATTGATTGTATTTTTTTGTATCAATTTTGTTTATCTATCGCTAAATTTCTTGTGAATTCGCTTATAATTGAAAATATCTCAAAAACTGTGGATTGGGTATTTTCTGTTTTTTTTTTGTTTTTTTCATATTCTCAAAGATAGTGATTTAGATAATATCCTCACATAGATTCATAAAGTTTCTATTGAAGAATTTAATAAGATTCAATTTAAACTTGAAATTCACATTTAATGAATTAGGCAAGAGGTGGCGCTTGCGTCGTCTTTAATTTACTATGATTAAACTTGAAATATAAATGCAAACTTTTAAACGATGCCTTTTTAATTTCCATTAAACGTGTATTTATTTCAAAAAATTAATATCGTTACGTAAAAGTCGTCTCAGTTTTCTATTAATGATGAACTTTTATCAAACCAATCTAGTTTCGCCACTTTCGCCGTGCAACAAAGCAATAAACTCGCGCTAACCACTAATAAAAGTCCTTAACGGCTCGAGAAATTTAATTCAATACATTTCGATTTTTATTATTAATATTAATTGCATCACTTTATCGTCACTTTCTTCTTTTAATCGCTCGCGAATCTTCAACGAAGAAAATCTTTTCCACAATTCAATTTATAAGTTAACAATGGGATGGATCGATCGAAGGATCAAGCCGTGTAATTGGTGTGGTAATTGTTTTTTTTTTTTAATCACAAGCTGGAGGATATGTAGAGGGTTAATTCGCGCAAGGATAATTTTTGCGACCTAACATTAATACCATTGTCTATATTCTCTGTATATGCAGTACGTTTACAATGAAAGGAAGAAATTCATTTAAACTGCAATTAGTATTTTTAACTAAAAATTGTAAATACAGGATATCACATGAACAAATACCGATACAAAGTTACTTTTTTTCTAGATAAGTTTTGTATATATTGCCATATTCAACTCTTAACAAAATATTGGCAGATTAAAATGGCCTTATGCAGTGTAATCATAACGAAAGGAACACATTTATTTTTTAAATAAATAAAAATCAAAATTTAAGACTTAAATACATAAATTTTGTTTTTATGAATTTCTATTAAAAATTAAATACGAAATTTAACAATACCAAATATACAACAACCAAATTCTGAGGAAAAAAAAATACGAATAATAACATCGTCAATAAATTTAATAAAAATGATTTGAAAATAATTAATAAAATATTTCCGTATTTAGTTTTCTTTCTATTTAATATGATCAAATTTTCTATTGTTGGCGCATAATTCTGTGCATCGCTGTTAAATCTCTTCTCTTTCCCATCGAGTGGTAATCGCTGTAAATCCTCGTATCTTCGCATCTGACCTTCTGGCGAAGAGAAGAACCGTGAAAACAAACACAGTGCCCGACCGTAACCCGCGCGCATAAGGATTTGCATAAATTTAAATCATTTCATTTTCGGACGGCGCGCGCTTTTTTTCAGCTTTCGCGCAATTAAAACGCGCACTCATCTTCAGAATGAAAAGAAAAAGAAGAATAGGATATGTAAAAGTGGGATATAGTGGTGACAGTTTTTTTTTTTTGCGAGAGTTTATTAACATATTTTGATTTATTTCCATTGTATTTAAACGATGTTAGTTATGAATTAAATGATAGAAAAGAGAATTTATTTATTTAGTCACAGTTATTTAAATTAATAGCCCATAATCAGGATTATATATTCCCCCAAAAAATATTTATTTAAAGAAAAAGAAGAATAGCATATGTAAAAGTGGGATATAGTGGTGACAGTTTTTTTTTTTGCGAGAGTTTATTAACATATTTTGATTTATTTGCATTATATATAAACGATGTTAGTTTTGAATTTATTGATTGAAAAGAGAATTTATTTATTTGGTCGCAGTTATTTAAATTAATAGCTCATATACAGGTTTATATATTCAAAATATATTTATTGTTATATTATGTAGATTATATGCAATGTATCATAAACAAGGTGGCCAGAAAAGGTGTGATAATCTTCAGGTAAAGTTGATTAATGTCAAGCAGAAAATTTAAGTTAAAAAAAATATTGTATTGTGGCTTATAACTCCTGACGAGCCAATTTAAAGAAATGTAAATTTTAATTTAAGAAAAAGTAAATATATAATTTGCGAACAAATCCGATAACATACAAAGATGAAATAAAACAAAACAACTCAAGACAGAAGTTACGAAGATAATTTCTTTTCTATATATTTGGTAGCTTCCTCATCTAACTTAAAATTAATAATATTCAGTCTATTAATATTTATAAACATATAAATATATGTTGTTCGCTCTCTCTTATTAAGACTGCTCGACAATAAAATAATTCTCTTTTCTAATTTATACTTATTTTCTTCAATGATTATTATAGTTTATTGAAATAAACCGCTAGAAATATTAAATCTATTAATTTCCATTTTTTTATTCAATTTTGTTTTCATTAAATCTTGGTATGTAGATTCATAATGTATGTGCGGTTTTAAAATCCGATTTCTAACCGCAATCTATAAACGAAACCGAACTCGTTTTGTGCGTTCGATGCCATAAGTGTGTAAAACGGTGAGAATTTCTAATCATTCATAAATGACAGGAAAGTTACTACATGCTGTTATTATTTACTTCGCTTTATATAAACATAAATAATGTTCTTAATGATCAATTTTAATGGAATTAAAAATAATAACTATAAAAAAGTCTCAACCGTACGATTAAATTAAAATATATTTTTATATAAAAATAATAATCGCAACCATTAATCAATTCATTTGCGCAAATTATCAGGACAGTTCAGCTAGCTAGATAGATTTCTCTTTAACTTCATCATAAATTCACGACAAGGCAGAAAGACCTCTGGTCGATAGCCCAGACAGAGTAACACCTACATGTATTGTAATTATTTATGTTGCTAAAATTATCTATATAGTCTGAATAAAGATATATCTTTATATATATAATAATCGCAATCAATACAACGATTATTTAGGCCTTCAAATGTCAGTGATATTTAACTGATGTTATATGACAAGTAGATCTAGTAAAATCTACTTGTCATATTACATGTTGGGCAAAATCGAGTAATATTAATAATAGTGTATTTCTAAATGAACAATTTTAAATAAATAAAGTCAATAAGTAATAATAAATTGATGTTTTTCAATAAATATGGAACAGTTACTTATTGTAGTTACAAAAAAGGATAGAAAAGTCGACTTTGCCAGTCTCTAATTTTTACATCTTTAAACTATTGCATAATATTTGTAATCTGCTGTCTAATTAAGATCAATCGTGCAGCAGATTTTGATTTTTCTAGATTTTTTTTGTTTAATTCGTGTCAAATCTGATCAAATTTATGAAACTCAAGTTGGCCTACGTCTACAACCATTTGACTGCATTTTTTAATCTTAAGTCTAATCAAGCGATTAAAGTTATTGAATTGTCCCTGCATTTAATCTGCATGTCTAAATTATTTAAATAATAAAAACTATATTTCATGTCGCATATTCCGAATGCATGTTTCACCATTCGCAAATGGTTATGCCGGTAAAAAAATTGGTGACTTATTAAACGGAACGTCCGCAACAACTCGACGATGATTATCAATAAAACATTAATTGCGAATTTCTACATCCTTGAAATTGTCCGTTAAATTGTTTCCGCTTGTTGGCGCACATCCCTCGCGAGTAAAACACCAATAAAAGTAGGTTGCTGGAATGTAAATAAATATATGTTTTTACAAAATATGTCCTAATGAAGTGTTTCACCACGGAATTAATCAGACATTAATTAGAGACGTGTTTATGTGTATTTTTTAGCAGCAATTAAAAATAATTTTCATAATTTAGATTTTTAAATAGAAATCAATAAAATTTTAAAATTGATTGCTGAAGCCATTAATTTGTGATATATATATATATATATATATAAAATATAAACATATTTTAATTTAATTTATTTACGGATTTACCATTTCTACATTCAAAATATGTTTACATATATTAATATATTTATTATTAATATGTAGGCAAAAAATTAATAAAACACTTGTATTGCTTGTATTTTTTATTCGGAAACTAGTTACGGAATAAAAAAAAGTGCATGATACAAAGTGTTTCTTAATAAAATTTCAATTTATGAATCTTCTAAATAAAAACTAAATTATTCAATTGTGTATATTTTTACTTTCCCCGGACCCCTGTCCAAGGGAAAGTATTGTGATCGTAAAAATTTTCGAATCGCCAATTTCAACAAATATGTCCATTCCATCGAGTTTTGAAAAATGTGCCATTTTTTCAATCAATCATTTTTCCTTTTCTATTAAATTTTCAATCAGAAACTTATTTGACCGAATTCACCGGGCAAAGTACCATGATGGACACATCACCATTTTTTGTAGTGTACTTAGTAAAACTATAAAACAAGCAGGATATAAAGCAGTTTGATTAAAAATTATGAAAGTTAGAAAAATCTTCACAGCCAAGAATTATCTTAATTTTTAATCAAACTGCTTTATATCCTGTTTTTATTTTCACCAAGGACACTGGAAAAAAGTACACAATTGAATAATTAATTAATTTATCCTTAGCTACTGCAACCTCTTCCTATTGTTATTAAATTTTCTGAATGACCCTGTTTATTGCTATTTTATGTACTTTCATCATTCTAATTGAAAAATGATAAAAGTACAACAGAAAACTGTTTATTACTTATTCGAAAATGTTAATAATAATAATAGAAAAAGGTTGCAGCAGCTAAAAAGAAAATAAGTCTTTTTTCGCATAAGATTTTTTTTTGAATCAACTACTAACGAAGATATTAAATAAAAATGATTTGAAAATAATTAATAAATTATTTTAACAGTTAGCTCTGTGACTGTGTTCTATTTACTAACGAAGAATTCGATGATTTCACATTTTTATTATTTTTATATAGAAACATCTTTATTCAGACAATATGACAAGAAAAATTTACAAAATTTATTATAAAAATATGTACAATTGTGTTAGTAATCTGTCATGGGCGACCATAAATCTTTCTGCCCTAACTTTTTTATTACTTTTAATTTAAATTTTAAACCTAAGATGCATTCCTTCTGTGTGCATTATTTCCTGATTCTGGAAAGAAGACACTCGCCCTATCCGGGACTCGAACCAGGCTCAGTAGATAATTATTAAATGGTGTAAATTAGTTATTTTATATGATTTAACAGAAATGTTGAAAATACAAACAGAAAAATTATTTATTACAAATTTCAAGAATCTTAAGCGTACGGTTTGCCTTTTTGATCGTTTAAAACTTTATGTGAAAATAACGGTTGGTTTTTATTGCGTCTTGCTTTGCTATTTTCATATTCTTCTTTGATAATAATGTTCGATTTTAAATATACATAGATTTATTAGTAATTAAAAAAAATAATCTTGAGTAGTTTGTCATTAAATTGTAAAAAAAAAATGTTTCACTTTATGCGAAATAAAATAGGCATGCGTTCTCTTTATTAGCAATTACAAATAATTTTATTACACTAATTAAAAGTATCAATTTCCTTTTGATAGAGCCGCGTTTATTGGGAGGTGTATTTTAGTCTACATTTCCACTATCGTAAAATTTATATATAAAAAATGAAATGTTACACTACGGTATAAATAAAAAACAAAAATAAAACAAATATTTATTGTAACAAATAAACACTATGTACAGTTGTGTCATGGGCTATCGACCATAATTTTCTGTCTACCAGGAAGTATTTTTTAAAATCTATAAATATTGAATTGATACAGGATAACCAAAATTGGACAAATTATATTAAATAAAATAAATTTAATATATTTAAATAATTGTAACTGTAACTCTTTTCTATTTATATTGGACAAATTATTTTACTGTAATATAATATGTAATACATATTTTTTTTAATCCTTACAAAATGCGACAATTCAACAGTATTAAAAACCGGCGCGATGAAACACAATGCTACAATTATTAAACAACACCAGGAAAGAAAAACCATTGCACAATTTACCTGTTCCACGCGAACGCACCGCCGAAGGAAAAAGCGAAAAATAAAAGCAGTCCCAAAAATCTTCCTCGTTGTTTTTTTTTTTTTTTGAACAAATTTCCACCAAAACAAAAAATCCACACTGCAAACTTTTGGCGCGCGCGCGCTCGCGAAAAAAGTTCAACGCACCGTGCAGGTCGGGTACTTCGCGAAGAATTCAAGCAACGCACGTGTGTGTGTTTGTGAGTGTAGTTGTGAGTGCAATAACAAATGGAAAAAGGAGAACGGTGGACACCTGTCGTTGGCACCGGATCTGCAGCACTACTGAAGAAACGGTGAAAGAGTCGCGTCCGAGGAAGAGATTTACGGGTGGTAGCAGCCGAGTAGTAGTGGTAACACTTTGATGGTAACACACTCGTTAACATTGTTTTGCGGCTCTTTTTGATCGGTGGTGTTGATATGTGGTTAATTGCGGGTTGCGAAAGTTTCAAGAGCACATGTGTTGGAAATGCAAATGTGGAATAAGCACTCGAGATTAGAATAATTGTTCTTCGCTTTTTTTTTTGTTTGTGGTAATTTTTGAATATATTTTGGTGATGAAGTTTTAAATTCATCCTATTGCAACTAGTGATGATGGGCAAAATTGATTATTTAAATAATCGATTTATTTCAAAACTACAAAAAATAAAAAAAATAATAATTTGAAAATGAATCAATAAGTTATGGAAATAATAATAATATTTCTTTATTCTAACTCAGAAACAGTTCAAGTTAGGTCATTTTTTCTTCGCAATTTTTTCTTTCGCCTTTTCCTTTGGTGGTGCGTTGCGGAACGATCAGCCCTAAGAGTACTAACGAAAATTGGACACGCTAATAACCCTCTACACAATCATCCTAACACACTGTTTTATGATAGAACCAATATTATACCAATTATACCAATCCAAGAGCGACCCTCTGACACATGGTCCAGATACATAAAGGGAGGAAGCATTAGGGGACTAACGAGGCCTATGTGTGTCTGTGCTAAAAGTGCACCTTCCACAAAACTGTAACCAAAATCGTAAGGGTTACGAAAACGGTTTTTCGATCTCTTAAAATAAAAAAAAAGTGTTCCATATGTGGTACCACCAAAATGCTCTGTACTCATTATGAATAGCTAAATCCAATTATTCTTGAAATTAGACCAAAAAAATAAAAACAGTATATCAATTCCACATCGTAATTAGACGTATTATTTTTTTTTTTAATTCAAGGTACATTCCTCGAGCAGGGAAGAAATCGAATCGCTTCGGCTTTAATCGCAAAATTAGAGATTACGCCTGTAATTACAAATTGGAAATACATTTTGCAAGGAACGCGAGATTTCTATCGCGGAAATTACTAAATCCAGACCACACCGTACAGATCCATATATTTTATTGATAAACGCGTTAACACTCATAAGCTTTCTATTCCATTTCGTAATCCTTGTGAAATAATTAATTGCGTCCAAAATGTGCAACGGGAAATAAAAAAAATGTGAATAGATTAATTTGAATAAAAATAAATATCTTAAAATTCTGAGTGAATCGAAACAGTTTGAGAATGATTAACTTGTATTTGAGAGTAGTTACAATGAAATAGCATGAAAAAAGCATTTATATACAATATATAAATTTATTAGTCTGTCTATGCTATCGACCTGAGGTTTGAAGTTCTAAGGTATAGTTATATTTAACCAAAATACAACTAATTTTAAAACATAACAAAACTTTTTCTAATGGTTTTTTCACTTATAATTAGGTGAAGCATTTATTGTTGAATGAGTAAATTTTATTACACTTGGTTCGTTCACAATTTTTTCGAAAATAGTTCAGTAAATAGTCAAAATTTATGAAAAAAAAAAAAACAAAAAAACATAACAAGAGTAATTAAATTTAAACCTTCAACAATAAATGTTTCACCAAGAGATAAGTAAGAAAACCATTCAAAAAAAGTTTTATTGAATGGTTTTCTCACTTATCATTTGTTGAAACATTTATTGTTGAAGATTTATTATTAAATTATTAATTTATTAATTAAAAACTATTAAAATAATTGCAAATAATAATGGCTATCTAAAGAAAAAGCATGCTGAATTATTACAATATTTTTACACAAGCTTTTGTGTGCGTACCTGAAAAAAATGAAAGCGCCAAAGAATAATCGATCCGCTTGCAAGTCCCCTATTTAATTACGTTCCTCGTACACCTTTTTATACTCTTTTTCATTATCAGTTCTGCATCGATGAAAGATAATCAGCGATTATAGAATATCGCAACGGCCGCGGATTTATTAGAGCAAAAACCTCCCGCTGCGATTTCGGAAGATGGAAAACTGGCAGCGGCGAGGCGCTCCAATGAGAGTGAAACCATCAAATCATAATCATCAGCCAGAAGAAGCGAATTGTGGAAAATGAAAAAAGAGCAACAACAGTAATGAACGAGATGGAACTGAATAGAAAAATAAATAGGCGAGTTGTGTAATGATTGTTTAATAATGTTATGAGAGTGAAAACATAACGTTTCGGTTTAACAGAAAATTAAGCAGCTGGACGGAATAATGAAATAACGTCATGTAATAATTACAAAAATGTTAATTGTTGCATTAAACATTTATTTTCTTTGTTATTTACATTTAAAGATCAAAATGAGACAATGGCGAAAGAGTGAATAATGAAAATTAAATAATAATTAATTAATCATTTTCCCTTTAGCTCTGAAAACACTTTTCCTGGTAATTACACCATTATTTAGGTCATAATTAAAAAGTGCAAACATATGGCTGTCGAATAACCACATACTATAAATTAAGCAAAAAGGTGTTGATCAAAAAATTATTCCAAATGTACCGGTTCAAATATTGAACAGCGCATATTGTACTCACAACTTATTATTACAACCTATTTTATAATAATTGTATTTCTGTTCTCATCATTTTAATTTATTCAAATCAACCATTAACAGTCTCAGAAATTAAAGGCCGTGTAAACATTATGCGGTTTTAAGTGGCCATTTAAACCAACTAACAAAACTCCCTTGCGCAACTAGAAACAAAACGTTCCGCGTTTGATGGAAAGGGAACTTAATTGAAATCCGCAGTACGAGAAAAATCATGCCCACAATACGAATGAATTATTTATAAACAAATAAATCTTCGGTCGCCGGGGAGGAGATCACAATGAATCCGCATTTAGGAAGGTTATAAAAGTTTCCGAGTCCTTTGCACAATTAGGAATGGCGCAATTCGACGAACAATTTCTCATTATGTTAATGGGCGTGATTAAAAGCCGGCGAAAACATTGAAGCGCACGTTGCTCGGTGATTTGTTGTTGTTTTCTTCTTTTTCTCTTTATATTTTTGTTTAAAGAAGGATTTTGGTTTTGCGCAACATAAGGATATTTGCATATTTTAATTGTTTCTTAATAATAAAAAAAAAATAATTAAAAGCAAATTGCAGAATTGTATGAATTAATTCATCTTAACATACCTCGTTTACAACAATTATCATTAAATTTAGATTTTATATTATATAAAATAAATATGTCTTGGGCTGAAATACCTCCGGTCGATAGCCGAATCATCATCTACATAATATAATTCTAATAATTGTATATTATTGAACATACATATACACATTTGAATAAAGATGGTTAGTTAGTTATTTCTTCCAGAAAATAATAAGAAATACAATTACATACCAACTGCTCATTCCTTTCCATCGGGTAACACCTAATCTCTCCAATATCCATTTTGATAATAAATTTTCTGTATGCAATGGCCTCCATTAATTAAATAAATAAAAATAATAAATATATCATTACCAAAAAATAGACAATATCAATAAAACGAACAAAATAATTCCGTTATCTGACTTTTTTTGGAATCCTTTGAAATCCATGCTTGGCATATTGATGGTAATCTTCCTTTTCCCATTCTGATAGTTGATCCTCCATGAAGTTGAAATGAAAGAGCCCCCCGCACATAGAAATGCTACTATTCCTTGATTAAAAGTCTGCTGAATTCGAATTTGCTATCAGAGAGTTTTTATTCTGTGCAGAAATATTTATTTCGAATTTTCAAAGAAATATGAAAAAGTTCAAAGGGGTACCCCTTACAACTTTTTTCATAAAAAAATAATGTTAGGCTACAATGGGCTGAAACTTTCTGCAAAGATAGTTTATAGTCTGCTGAACTCGAATCTGCTATCAGAAAGTATTTATTCGGTACAGAAATATTTTTTTCGAATTTTCAAAGAAATATGAAAAAGTTAAGTTACAACTATTTTCATGATAAAAATATTTTAGGCTCCAATCAAAATCATAATAACTTTATGGCGATATCAATTAAACCCTCCTCTTTCGGAAAATGTAAAAAACAAAAAATACCCTATTCATCGTTTTTGAGATATTTTAACTTTTATGCGATTAAAAACGTATTTTCGTCTAATTTCTACCATATTGAAAATTTAAAAAAATCATAATTTGAGTTTTTATTGGAATAGCTTCATGAAACTTTATGGAGATATTAATTAAACCCTCCTCTTTCGGAAAATGTAATAAACAAAAAATACCCTATCCACCGTTTTTGAGATATTTTGACTTTTATGCGATAAAAAACGTATTTTCGTCTAATTTCTACCATATCAAAAATTAAGACAAAATCATAATTCGAGTTTTTATAGAAATAGCTTCATGAAACTTTATTGGGATATTAATTAAACCCTCCTCTTTCGGAAAATGTAAAAAACAAAAAATACCCTATTCACCGTTTTTGAGATATTTTGACTTTTATGCGATAAGAAACGTATTTACTTCTAATTTCTACCATATTGAAAATTTAAAAAATCATAATTCGAGTTTTTATAGGAATAGCTTCATGAAACTTTATGGGGATATCAACTAAAACCTCCTTTTTCGGAAAATGTAAAAAACAAAAAATACCCTATCCACCGTTTTTGAGATATTTTGACTTTTATGCGATAAAAAACATATTTTCGTCTAATTTCTACCATATTGAAAATTTAAAAAAATCATAATTCGAGTTTTTATTGGAATAGCTTCATGAAACTTTATGGGGATATCAATTAAACCCTGCTCTTTCGGAAAATGTAAAAAAACAAAAAATACCCTATCCACTCTTTTTGAAATTTTACTTTTATGCGAAAAAAGACAATTTTTCATCTCATTTACTGTATTTTTTTTTAATCCAATTAATCGTAATTTTTATTTTTTAAGGAGCAGCTTTATGATTCTTTCTGAGAATATTAATTAAACGCTCTTATTTCATGAGGGGTAAAAATTTAATACACAGTTTTTGAGATATTTCCAGCGTTATGAGAAAAATACGAATTTTTGTCTTCTTTCATTGCTTCTAATCTTAGCTTTTATTGCATTAACATATATATGCAAATATTGTAAGAAATAAAAATATAAAATGAATGAAGATTCACGTTTTCTACAGTCAAGCTTAATATTATTTACAATTCTAAATTACACTCATTTCATAATGACTTAAAATGAAAATTAATTGAAAGCATAAATTTTGCGAAATAATTTCTTCGCCGATTATTTCTTCTCGCCGTTACTAATAAAAATTGCGATCGGTTCACAGAGAACGTTGCTTACAACTTACATAAGTATTGCATATGAATTCGAGCAATTTTCGGCAATTGATTTTCCACGTCGTGAATTTATTTTTATTAGACTCAAAAAATTAACGGAGAAAGTGTGAAGAATTCCGTGCGAAAATCTAAATGAGATTAAATATTTCGTCACAATTCCATCTGTGCATAAATGTTATTAAACGCGTTCTCTATTATTTTACGCTAGCTTTGTATTACAACGAAAATCAATTATTTGGGAAAAGAGTGAGATTGCTGTGTTTAATAAATTGATTAAACACAATAATTGTGTTTAATCAATTTATTAAACAAAATTATCTCAATCTTTTCCCATATTATTTTTTATTAAAAATGAAATTGTTATTCAATTGTATAAAAGATAAAAGTACGGGTAAGTTTTTTAACTTCTGACATTCTATTTTGCCTTTACATAATTGCTGTATCTATCAATTTATCTAATATTACAAAATTATGTTTTTTTTTTTAATATTCTTGGCAGTTGCATTTGATTTTTTGATTTACCCAATACCCATCAAGAAAGTAGCAGAATAAGTATCGAAAATATAATTTTGAAAATCAATAATTTTTTAAATTAAATTGAAACTAGTATTAATTTATTTAAAATCGAGCCACAGAAACAATGTAAAAGTAAAATGGAATAGAATGAATAATCATTTCGAATTTGTTGAAATTCGTTTAGATTTTTGTATAATTTCAGCTTTTTTTATTAAAATATTTGTATCAAATGACGTTTCGCTCCTTTTGATTTCGAAAACAATTCTAAACGACTGTAAAAAAAATAATTACTTTCGCTCATCAACCGAATACGGACGATCACAAACTGGCCCGCAATTATTTTACATACCGTTTCAACATTTTCCATAAACGCTCACAAAACACGCCGGAGACCTTTCTAATGATCCCGAAAACCCCAAATCGGGCAAATCCTCGCCTTATATAATCCCGAGACGCGGGTTTGATCCGAAGCCGCCGGTGGAGACGAAGACGAGACAATAAAAGCGCTGTCGTAACAGAATCGTTACACTTTTGCCGCTTATTTTGCTTTTTCTCTCTTCGCTTCGGCTTCTTTTCTTAAAAAAAAAAACGGCTCTAGATTGAAATTTGATTGCGTGCTTCAATTCTACGCGGGATTTAATTGTGAGAAATTGTTGCGTATCTCCCGCTTTGACAACTTTGGGTCGTTACCGATTTCGTAAGGCGTAATTAAGAGCGGTTTTTATGCAGTTTTTCTCTTCTTTCCTTTCTTCTGCAGTGTTTTGTTTCTGGTATTATAATGATGAATTAAACGTATTCTATTACATTAATTCTTGCACATTTGCCATTACTTTATATTTGCTTAAAAAAAAAACAATAAATACACTGCAGACAGAAAAACCTCTGGTCGATATCCCAGACAGACTAACATCTACATTATTTAAATTAAATAACAATAATTTTTTAAAATATATATATATATATATTTTTAATTTATATAAAATGAAACTAAATAGGTAAATTAAATATAAATAATTTGAAAATAATTAATGCATTATTTACACATTTAGCTCTTTGACATTTTGACTTACGTTACGTAAATACATTATTGTTTAATGTATTTACGTAACGTAAATGCACATTAAAACAACAACAATATTTTAAGTAGATGATATCAAAATTAAACACTTGGTTTGTTTTACCATTAACTTTTTATTTTTCGACTAGTTTTCTTGAAAATGGCTATCAGCCGAAACTAACTAGACGGAAAATAAAATGTTTATAGTGAAACAAACCAAGTATTTAATTTAGATATCACTTAGTTAATTCGAACACATTTCAGCATATGATAAGTGATAAGTTAATCAAATATAAAAATATTTTAATTAAATACGATTGTGGCTCTCATTAAACCCAAATCAAATACAATTGTGGCTGGTATTATACATTTTCACTCAAATAAGCTACAGCATAACGATATAATTGCAACTAAACAAAATACATTTACTTCAATAGATTGGGTTGCATATGTTGTAATACCACAATATATGAAAAAATGCATCCCTGTGATATTTAATTGAATATATCTCAAAAACTGTTTCTTTTTTTGCATGTTATGAAAGAGGGAAATTAGTTAATATCTCCTGATAGTTTTACGAACCTACCCCTCAAAAAACACAAATTATGATTTTTTTATACTACTACTAAATATACAAGAAAAAAAAACTGTCGATGGCATATTTTCTGTTTTTGATATATTCTAAAATAGGGGGGTTTAATTAATATTCCTACAACATTTCTCGTAGCTACTCTTCAAATTATGATTTTTTTTATATTTTCAATATACAAGAAATGAAATGCAAATTCGTATTATTTCTTAAAACTGGAAATAACTCAAAAAACTATGAATGCGATATTTTTGTTTTATTTTTATATATTTCATAAGATGGGGGGAGGGGGGTTGGGTGGTTAAGTTAATTTTTAAAAACGGTTTTATGAAGCTGTTTAATTTTTTTTTATTTAGAAGAAATGACGACAAAAATTCGTCTTCTTTTGCCTAAAATTTAATTCTATCTAAAAAAGAATGAATGGGGGTTTATATTGCTTTATTTATATGTTCTAAAAACGTAAGGTTTAAAAAAAACTCACAAAATTTATAAATTCATATAAAGATAATTTAATTTTCCATAAAAAATAAAAAAAAATCGCAATTCGAATATATTTACAATAAAAAAAAAGAACACGCAATCCATTGTATATATTTTCTTTTTAATATAAAAAAAACTTATGTTATGAGATCCTATAAAAAATATAAATCTTAACATTTTGAACATAATATCACAATAGAACTCTCAACTCCGCGACAAATCGAGACTTAACTATGATTTCGGCTTAAATCTAGACATGTAAAATTCACAGTCGGCACAATAGAGATTCGGCGCCGCGACGCTCTTCTTCCTGCACAGATTACACTTTGTCTTTGAGTTGGCTGATTGGTTCGCGGGGGTTGGATTGTTCGTCGCGATTGGGGACACCGCTGCGGCGGGTTTCGCGGGGGGCGGTTCGGGGTTTTCGCCCTTTGTTCCCGGTTCGAAACTCACGGATTTTTTCAGGATTTGTTTAGGGGGCAGGGCGTGTTGGTAGGGGGATTTGTTGTAGTCGGGGGTGGGTTTTTGTTGGTATTGCGCTTCGCGCTGGTAATCTTGGGTGATTGCGTAGTAGTCGTGCGGTGGAGGAACTCTTTGATATGGCGATTGCCTGTTTTCGGGGTACCCATTTTTATTGTTGCTGTGGGTGGACGGCGATGGGGAAGGAGGGTGCTGGTAGTATCCGTTATGCGGGGTTGGGGATTGTCTAACTTGTTGCTGATTGTACCCTCTTGGGGAAGATGAATATAATTCTTGATTGTACTGGACGTTCCTACTTTGGGGCACTTGTTGATACGGCGATTGTCTTAATTGAGTGCTATAAATTTGCTGGTGTTGATTGTTCTGTAGGATGTAATCCCTTTCCTCGCGAGACAAACTCGTTTGCGCACCAGGCGGACGCGACGCTAAAAGATTATCATAAGAATTTTGCCTCGCATAAAGCTGATTATTAGGATGTTCTTGATACGCCTTCCTCTGTTCCGGATAATAATTATCTTGATAATTAATCCTCTGTGCTTCATATTGATAATTAGTAGTCTGCGCATATCTTCTAGGATCTTGCTGAGGGGAATAATTAATTCTAGCATCAACCACATCAACACCCTGATTCCGTTGCAGATTATCAACAACCTGATTCCTCTGAAGCTCAACCTGATTTCGCTGAATATCAACACCTTGATTCCTTTGAAGATTATCAACAACCTGATTCCGTTGAATCCCCTCAACAGCTTGACTCCTCTGAATCTCGTTGTAATTCAAACCAGGTTGATTACCCGAATTCATCCGTTGTTCTAAAATCCCCTGCGCTTGAGGACTGACCGGATTCAATCTTTGCTCAACCTGGGGTTGGTAATCACTGGCTGTACCGTAAACACCATTTTGTGGATTTGGATACCTTTGCTCGACATTAATCCTCGCTTGATCCAATCCATTAAATCTTGGATCGCTTAAATACCTTTGATCAATTACAGCTTGATTCAACCTTTGCTCGCTAGTTTGATACCTCTCATCCAAACCAACTGGACCGTTGTTATTCATCCTCTGCTCAACACCAGTTTGAATAAACCTCTGATCGATGTTGATTTGATTCGGTCTTTGCTCTTGATTCACACTGCTGTATCTTTGCTCCAAAACAGCCGGATTGTTTGCAAATCTTTGATCAACAACGTTCAATCTTTGATCTAAGGCAGCTTGACTGCTGGCATATCGTTGATCCACAACTTGATTGTTCGGATTAATTCTTTGCTCTTGATTGTTGTTGTACCTCTGTTCCACTCCAACTGGTGTTAATCGTTGTTCCATTGTGGGGTTATTCGGGTGCATTCTTTGTTCTAAAACTGGAGTGTACCTTTGATCCATTCCATTTGCTGCCATATATCGTTGATCCACGCCGTTTGTAGTTGTGTATCTTTTATCCATCCCAGCTGGACTCGTCGTGGTGTACCTTTGTTCTAAACCAGCTTGATTTGCTAGTGCGTATCTTTGATCCACACCCGATGGAATTGTAGTTGTTAGTCTTTGATCCACCCCGACTGAGTTTGCTACGTATCGTTGATCCAAACCAGCTGCATTTGTAGTAGCGAATCTAGAATCTACATTCGCTAGGTTTGTTGGATACCTTTGATCAACACCTGATGTATTTGTGGTAAGTCTTGAATCCACACCAGCTGCGTTTGTTGCGAATCTTTGATCCAAACCCGTCGTCGCAAGTCTTGGATCCATATTGGCCGTATTTGTAGCAGCAAATCTTTGATCCATATTCGTAGCTGTTGTCAGCCTTGGATCCACACCGGATGTATTCGTTGTTGTCAGTCTTTGATCAACACCAGCTTGCAACCTCTGTTCAGCCTGATTCATTCTCTGCTCAACGCTCATCATATAAACCTGATCGACGCCATATTTCAAATCTTGATTCCCGGGATAATTTTGATTCAACCTTTGCTCAATTGCACTCTGATAATTCCCATTCGCATTCAACCTTTGTTCAACGCCCGGTTGATTCGCTGTGTATCCATTAACTCTTTGCTCGCCGATTCCATTCAATCTATTCTCAACATTCCCGTTGTATTTCTGCTCAATTCCATTCAATTTATTCTCGACGTTCCCGTTGTATTTCTGCTCAACTCCATTCAATCTTTGCTCCGCGTTAACAGAATTTTGATTCAACTTCGCCTCGACGTTATTAGCATTAGTCCTTTGCTCAATTGTATTTTGGTTATTGATAATCGTGTTTGGGTTGTTAATCTGATTTTGTTGCAACCGTTGATCATTCGCGATATACATCTGGCTGTTGGCCTTGTTCATCCTTTGCTCAACACCCGATTGGTTCGTGATGTTCAAACGTTGGTCTTCGAAGCCGTTTCGCATTGTTAAAGTTTTCTCCCCGGCGATTTGAATTTCGTTAAAGTTTTGATTTTGCAAAATCTCTCCGTAAAGCATGTCATTACCAGGAAGAATTTTGGGCTGTTGTTCGGGGTTTTCGTTGGAATCCTTTTTCATCAGCTCGGCGTTCTCTTTGCGAAGTTCAATTTCGCGCAGGGAGATTATCTCCTGTCGAATTGCAGCGGCTTCTGGTTTGTGTATAGCGCTTCTTAACACCCTCTCGAGTATCGGATTGGGGATGTAACTATCGTCCTCCTGCTCCTCAGCTGTTGCTACTAGGATTACTTGATCGCAGAAGCTGACGCTTTTCTTTTTCATCAACTTCCTCTCGCGGTCTTCCTGTAAGGTGATTTTCTGCGGGGGAAGCTCGGTTTTGATTTCGATTTTTTGAGCGGGCTCAGCCGGAGTCGTTTCAAAACGCGAAGCTAAATCCTTGACGGAGGTGATTTTGGCTTCGCTCTTAATCGGCTCGCTTTGTGATTTTTGTACCATTTTACTATCAAGCGCTGCTTCCGCTGCTTTTTTACTTTTCAACGCCGCTTGTTTCGCTTGCAGCTCCCTCAACCAAGTCTCCCCAGTCGAGCGTATGACTTCCTGCGCGGGCTTCTCGATTTTATCATTATCTTGCGATAAAATTTCCTGACGCTTGTTTTGGAGTTGCGATAAAAGCGAACCGGCCGGTGCGTCGATTTTCGGGAGATGCTCATCCAAGGTTGATAGATCTAAAGGAGGGGGAGGAGGCGGGAAATCCTCGCTGGCTTGCCTGGAATGGATTACGGAGCAGGCTGGGCTTGGGTAAGGAGGAAGATCCATGCTGGGGCAGGGAAGGCAATCGACTTCATCCACACCGCTATCAACTTGATAGGAGTAGATGTGTTTTGAAGGGCTTTGCTCCTGGTGCACATCCGCGTGGGTTATTACAGTGCTGTGCTGCTCGAACGGGCTGATGCTTCCTCTGGATTGATCGTTCGCGTAATAACCCAAATTCATGCTGAGATTATGATAGAAACTAGTTTCTTCATCGGGAAGGGGATATTGAGGCCGTGCACTCTTCTCATCTTCAACGCCGTTTAACTTAGACTTACTAAGCTGGGAAGTAGTTCTGAGTGGCGGTGGGGGAGGAACTTTAGCGACTGTTAATACTTTCCCGGCACTCCCATGGAAGCTCTTGCGCATTAATTTGCTTCGTTCCAAATTAGGATTCGTGCTGTTTCCGCTGAATTCCAAATGGCCTTCCGATAAATATCCGCTCATTCCATTCTCATTCACCTTAACGCCAATTCCGCTATCATCAACTGAGCTAATCGGCTTATCCTCAGGTTTATCATTATTGCCTTCCGTTAAATCCGGCATGCTGCGATTCTTCCTGCGGATCAACCCGCCCATTAATAATTTCCTCCTTATTTTATGCTGCTTCTTCCCCGATTTATCCTTCTTCTCCTCCTTTTCCTCCTTGCTCTTCTCCCTCTTCAAAGTATCCTTCGTGTTCGAAAGGATCTCAGGCGCAAGCGAAAAATCCCTGGAGAGTTTATTCCGGTCCTCACTACGCGATCTTTTCTCCTTAATTTTATTACTCTCCTTATTCTTCCTCGAAAATATACTCCTGGATTCCCTTCCAGGAGGCTTGTCGTAAATCATATATTCCTCATCTTCAATATTAACGCTGCTCATTTTCTTACTAGAATCCTTCTTCTTAGGGAGTGTGGCGTAAATTTCGATATTTTTAGACGGAGCTTTTTCTTGAGGAACATTCAACAACTCTCTGCTGTTTTGCCGGGAATGCAAGCCCTTATCACGCGAGCTCTGCCGGGAATGGCGCCCGCTACCGCTACTCCCTTCGCGCGTATGCCTTATTTCAATCGGATTCTCTTTAGGTGTTGTGGTTAAAGTTTGATTCATCCGCCTGTGGAGACTCCTAGCGCGCATTATGCAAGTGTTGTGCTTCATGCGTGCTAAAGTTAAAGTTTGCGGATTGTTGTAAGGCGCGTTCATGGCCGCTCTGGCTTTAGTCGCGGCTGCGTTGCATAAAGCTAAAGCTAAGACTAAATCGTGTTCGTCTTCTAATTGGCGCGATTTGCTTAAAAGCTCATCTGCTTCATCGCAAAGCACATCACAACTCGGCATTGTGACTTGCGATTGGATGTTGCCGTAGTCTTCGGGGATTTTAGCTAAATGCCCCATTTTCATCAAATGCTGTATCGTTGACATAGTCGAGCTGTCGTTTGAGGAGAGTGAATAAGAATCGTAGCCGGCGTCGTAGACTCCGCTGCTTCCACTGGATGAATCGCTTTTGACGCGGGTTGGACTCCCTGGAAGCGAGCCGTTTCCGTGCGGCATTTTCCCAACTAAATACAAATAAGGGTTGTCCATCGTGGTTGAAGACGACGACGAAGCGCTGTTTCTATCCCCGCTCCAGTTCCCCGAATCCCGTCTTCTAGCTACGTTCAGATGATCGGGGATGTTGATTCCATCAGTATTCGAAGAGCTATTGCTCAAGCTTCTTTGTACACTAACTTGCGGCTTGACGAATTGCTGCATGTTCAAAACGGTTTCAACCGTCTTTCTTGTGATGTATTCCGGCTCTTTCCCCGAATCAACTTCATCCACACCATTGTGTTTGTTGTAGATGTTGTCTTGTATTATAGATAAGTTTTGATATTCGTTGTAGGCACGTGGAAGTGGAGGTTTTTGCGTGTTAAGACTTCCATCAGGATTGGGCGTGATTGCTCGTCTTGTATTCCCCACGATAGGTTTTTCCGGGCTTGGGGTTATCGATCGCCTCAACACGCTCTTCTTCTCCTGGTAAAACGGTGTAATCACCTTGGGCGCGTTTTCCGTGCAAACCGGCGTACCCCCCGGAGCCGCGTACAGAAGCAACAAAGGCTGATACCGTCCTCGACGGCACTTTTCCACCACTTGATCCCAGCGCGGGCCGACCTCCCTCACAGTGGCGTCATCGAAGTATATCCACAGCCGTAGCTTCGTGTGGAAGAAGAACGTCGAGTAGTGTTTTCCGTAGTAGGTGACAACGCCTACTAGATTGTGAGTTGTGATGTCGGCCCAGCGTTTGTCTACAACGCTGTGGAAGACGTCTCCCAAGCGCAGAGAAGTGCCTACAGTGGCGAAGACGTCCATTATATGCTCGAGGGTGGGGCGTTCGGAATCCCAGACTATGCCGACGGAGACGATTTCGGGGCGGTTCATCAGCGTCCGGCAAATTTGGATTTTTGCACCACAAGTACTCTACAAAAAATAATAAAAAATGGAATTTAGTAAATTAAATGATAAAAATTGACATCTTTAAACCTAATAGATTTTTCGATTCGGAGTTATTCAAGTTAACTCAGTCGGGCATAAAAAAAAACAGGAGATTGGTCTAAAATTAGGCTTTGATTTAAAAATACGGGGCTATTCCGTACGAGAAATGTTTACGTTTATAATTTAATTCACATTCTATGTACATATTTATATATATATGTTAAAAAAACTGCTTAGACTGTGATGATAAAAAATAACGCACACGTTAAACTTAACATTTCCCTTACAGAATAGCCCCAATTATTCCAAAAGTGCTGTTGTTTAAGTTTAACGACGTGAAACTTTTATAAATTAAACCAATTCGAAACATTCAAATATTTATTATAATCGCTACACATAGTGGCTTCTACAAGCGAAGAAATTGTTACCACTGTGGGGTGAAACAATTGTAGTGAAATAAATATTTGAATGTTTCGATTTGTTTTAGTTCTTCAAAGTTTAATATAAATGTTCAACAATTATCAACCTCATCAATCAGTAATTTATCAAAGTCACCCTCAAGGTGTTTTGAAGACTAGAAAAATAACGTCAAAATTAACTTTATATATATTTAGTAAAACAAAACGAGTAATAGAAAGGACAATAATTTTATTTAAATAATCAGATGTTGATTTATATATTTTTTTAAACTCACCGGACAATCTCTTATGTCACCCATACTTCCAGCCTTGTTGAGCAAAAGTCCGAAAGTATCTTGGATGCCAATATTTGTAGAAGCCATCGTTTGTCGAACTTGCGTCGTCAATGCGGATGCCGAAACATAATGAACCATCTAAAAGAGAAACAGCAAATAAATAAATGCAACACAACATCGTTTTTAGAAATAGAAAAGAGTATTTATTCACTTGGTCACAGATATTTAAAAATATTAAATAAAAATGATTTGAAAATAATTAATAAATTATTTCCACATATAGAAATGGTATATTTGTTATTTTTTCACAATAAATTTTATAATAATACATTATAACATTTTTTTATAAAAAAAGAAATATTTCAATGCTGCAAAATTGTTACTTTAATATGCATATAGATAAATCAGTAACAATCCTTGCAATATATTCCAAACACACATAGAAAGGTTACTTGTTCTTTTTTTTTTGTTGTATCAAAATTGCATTATGTATTTATCAATAATCAATGTTAAAAAAAATATTGCGCCTTTTGTTCGCGCCAAGGTTGAATCAATCTAGAATCAATCGGCGATTACGAAACAGAATGAAATATTGTTGCCTGAAACTCTTAGCGCGGCATAATCCAAGATGACGTTGTTTAATAAAATTATAAAGCCAAGGTGACTTACAGCGATGGAATTCTGCCGTATAAATAATTATGGTGTAAACGCTAAAGTTGTTATTATTGAAAATGGACAAAACCCGTTTGTAATTAACGAAGGATTATGCATAATTTTATTATATTCCGTAATCGGCGTGTTATTTAAGAATGCATTTATTTTTAATGTCTGTATGGGGAAATATTTATAAATCATCGAGATGTTTAAGCGAATGATTATTAATTGATGTAAATAAATAGTTTTCAAATCTGTTTTTTGGTAGAAGCCTAGGTTTGGTGCTATACTTAATTTTTATTTTGTTATTCAAAAACCCTTATAAAGGGGTGTTTTATATTATAATAATAATACTTTATTGTCCTAAGAAAAGAAAAAAAAACAATACAGGACAAGTAACAAAAATGTAAATATAATTTATATCTAGCAGTAATAATAATAAACAAAAATTTTCATTAAAAATAACTAACATAAAAATATTTGTCCTTGATTTTTTTAATAAAGAATGAATACTGCCTAATTACAAGGATATCTTTTGCCTTTCGCAAAATTCAAATGTTTATTTTTTTCCAATACTGTCTAATTTCATCAAAGACAATGGTCGTGTTCAGGGAATTTTTAGACATGTAGCGCTACAGCGTAAAGCGCTTGATGTTCCCTGAACACGCTTTCGATGTTAAGGGCGTTCACGAAAATGTGGCGGTTTTGTTTACAGACCGAGAAAAACTTACATGCTATTATTGATATTTAGAGGATGTGTAAGCAGGAATCTTTTTAGGTTGTAAGTACACAATGGATTTTATTAATCACATAGAATACTGACATTCCATTTCTTTTCAGATTCATTTTTTTAGTTTTTACAAATTTTAAATCTTACCTGTGTGAATGATAGTGGTTCGCTGGTGGCACCGCAGGATTCGCAGACGCTCTGCTCGACCAGAGTCATGGCGAATTTCTGATGGGGGATGCAGTGTCTGGCGTTGCACATGTCCTCGGCCTCGCCGTGGGCGATGTGCATGTGGATCCTGAGCAGCATGTTCTCGAAACACTCGGCCGCGTCGTCCATGAAGCCCAGCTGGAACCGCTGCTGGTCGAAGAAGCTCTCCGCCAGGGCTCTGCGGAGCGCGTCCGGGGGCAGGGCCGTCTCATGGCTGAATTGCAGTTGCGAAAATAACTCCTGAAACACACAAATGAAAAAATTAAATAATATATTTGGAATAAAAGGAATGTTGTGATTGTTGAGAAATAATCTTGAAGAAAAAAAAAAAAAATAATAATAATAACGCGGAGAGAAAAAGTGAAACAGACTATTTGTAATAAAAAGGAAGAAAATCATTGTTGAAAATAAGTCATGGAAAAAGTTCCTGAAATACTGGAGATGGAAAAATGAAACAAACTGTTTGTAATTAAAAGGAATATTGAGATTGTTGAATTATTGTTAAATTAAATAAAAATGTATTAAATGTAAAATATTTTTTTAGTTTGATAATGGCAAGTGTAAATTGTTGAAACTATAGTCACAATAAATATAATTTAGAGTTATACAAACAAAGTTTAAAGTGTTTTATTAAATTGATAAATAATGTATAACAAAGTTGAAGCATCTGTTATTAATAATTTAAATATTTTTTTTGTATATAAATCATTGATAATGACGACACGTCGAAACTAGTTGGATAAATAAAAAGTATAATGAAACAAAACCAAGTGTTTAATTTGTAAAAGTTTTAAAAATTAAAATGTTTCACCAAGTGATCAATGAGAACCAAATTGAAATTATATCATTTGAATATTATATTTAGGAAATCTAATCAAATATAATTGTATTTGCTATTTTTTTAAATGTGCAATACATAAATATACAAAAGTGAATACAAACTGTATTTAGATTAAACCACAAAAAGTGTAATTGTATTTTTGTAGTAGAAAAATAAATGATACTATAAATATCTATTTTTATTTTAAAAATATACATTTGTAACCGTCCCTTTCATCTTCACATCCACTTGACTTAACCAACAGCCAATTGTACTAATTACCGAGTAAGCGAGTTTGTTGTGTTTCTGGTCTGTCGCACCTAGACACACATACGTACACATGCAGAAGCACGTTTACCGGAATTACGGGCTCTGAAACGTTTGTTCGGAAAGGTGAAAAAAAAAAAACGAAAGAAACAGTTCAAGTGGACTCTCTGGTTACGGTAATCGGTCGATTTGAAACGGACAAGAGCGTTCGGTTTTCGGTATTCTCTCCGGAAAGTGTGTCAGTCAGTCTCTTTCGAGGCCACTTCCAAATAATTCCAAACACCTCGCGACTCGAAAACGATTCGTGTTTATTAAATATACATTCGAGATTAACACAGAAAGAAAATATGTAGGTACATATAAATTATACAAAGAGAAACAAAAAATAATGTTTCATGTTAAATTAGAATATAATGTTTCGGTTGCATAAAAAAAATATGTGTGATTTGATCAAGTGATCAAAAAAGAAAATGATTTTTTCGGGCAAAATAAATCCTCCACGTTCTTTCTAACATTGTTTAGAATCTTTAAGAAAATTTTCAGATTTTTTTGGAAGAAAAAAAAAATACCAAAATTTCGATTTCGGCCGATTGAAGCAAATGTTATATCAAATTGTTCGAATTTTATGCTCTTTGCACCTACGATTGCTACTTTCAAATCCTATTTACGTTACGTTGATCTGCAACGTTTTTGTTGCTAAAACTATACAATAAAATTGACATAAAACTCACAGATTTTCATCATTTTCTTAATAATTATTTTCTATCTAATCTAATTATAACAATGCCTTTTAATTTATCTAGTGAAAATCTTGTCTGGTTTAAGGTAACTTTAATTTACAATATTGTTAATTGACAACAACAGCAATGCAACTTGAATTACTAACTGCCAATAATTATATAGCCATATCTTTCTACTAAACCGCACCCTTAAGCTATTTCAAAAATAGCAACAAGAAAATTAATGAAGACTTTTGAAAAAGAAAGATTTTTAACGTAAACCTTATGAATTTTTATAAAATATAGTCTTTCTGGATTATTTAATATCTCGTTTTTTTTTTTTTAATCTGAAAGTCCGAGCAGTTATCTGATGAACGCGCCCATTTTTTTGCCAGTCTTGTGTATATGATTATGCGTGTTGCGTTATGCCTTCATGTTGCAATTTGATATAATAAGCGTGTGTTGATATTCTGGAATGTAAAACGGCGCATAATTAGCCGGTTCTTTAATAATTGTTCCCAGGTTGGAGAGACTGTTCTTCTAGTAAATCGTAAAAATTGTGTAATTTGTAAGGATTTCAGCTTTCACCATTTAAATATTAAATATTTTTATTAGCTATAAATATATTTTTAACGTAATAGAATCATCAATCATTAATAACGAAAATATACAAGCAGTTTATTTTTTAATAACTCCTTTACTGTTTTCTGCTTACCCAGAATCGGGGCGCCCGTATTACTGAAATTGATTCTACGTTTCTCTATTGTGTAAATTTATAAAAAATAACTTTTCCTGTATTGGTTACTCTGTTGGGCAAATAAACTTATTATTATTATTTGCAGTATTTTGATTAATTAATTAATTCTTTATTTACGGAAAATCACCATTTTACAATTAATGACAATCTGTAATTACAAAATACAACAATATATTCAATTGATTTGATAAAATTTAGACTAATAACTCCTTGATCAAGGATCAAGGATTTGAGTTACATACAAATGAAATAAATTACAAATTTATGCTAAATAAAAAATGTCTGTCCTAGCTAGCTGAACTGTCTTAAGGGTGCGGTTTAGACGAAAGAAATAGCTATATAAATATTGGCAATCACTAATTCGAGTTAGATTGCAGTTGTGATCAATGAACAATATTGTATTATACATTAAAGTAATCTTAAAATAAGCAGGAATTTCATCAGATGAATTAAAAATTATTTTAATGTTTAGTTTTTGTGAAAAATATTGAAAATTGATCAAATTTATAGCAAATTTTAAATTAAATTTTTGCTAATAAAAACTTATGCAATGAAAATTTAAAGGATTTCATTAAATTCTGCATTCAAACAACTTAACAGACATGATCTATTAATTTCGTTATATCTTACAATGTTCTTTTTTAACTTGAACTAGTAAATTGACGTAACACACGAAAATTAACGATTTACTTTTTATTTAGACTGATACTTGGTAGATAAAAAAATGTAAATACATATTCATATTATTATATCCAAAAGAATGGCTCTTTTTTCAAACGATTATTTCCATTTTACTATATAGCTATCTCTTTCTACTAAACCGCAACCTTAAAGCATATTAATGAACACATGAATAACGAGAGTAGGATGTATGTATTTCGGAGGTATGTTTAGATAGCAATATGAATTTTATTAATCATCGCTTCTTATGAAAAGGCACCCATTAAAAAAATCTCATTCCTTTAATCCGATCCATTAAACATTTTCAAAAACGGTATGTTGTAAGTTGGCTTTCGAAACAGAGTTCCGTCCACCGGGTTCTTTCTACCTGAGTCACTACAGGTAAGCGAGTAATTCTTCTCGGAACGAAAATTTCGAGACGCTCGCCACAGGGGGGGATGAATCACTTCTGGCATTTCCTGAACAAAATCTTAATGGGCTGCAATTTATCTCGTCACTGGGATCTAAGAACTAATCCGCAATTACTGGAGGATTTAAATTACCACCATTAGCAATAAATTAATTTTGAATTATCTCCGATTGGTATTATACGTGCTTTATGACAGGAAGCTGGTAATAAGAAGAAGAAAAAAACGGAGAAAATTCCACGGGATTGCAAAATTCTTTTAGAGAGAAACTTTATATCTAAAACCGAAATGGCCATCACTAGTTATCCATACGTTAGATGAATGCTGGCTGAACATTTTATTAATAATTAACCGTTTAGATTTTTGTGTGTGTTCTAAGTGATTTAAAGTTTAAAGTATTTACTTATAAACTAATCGGTTGAAAGTTTATAAGTAAATACTTTAAACTGTTCTTCGTAGTTAATTTTATTAATAGGAGATATACATTTAAAATAATCAGCGCTATTCTGTAAGATAAATTTGTAGTTTTTTCTTTTTTTTATTTCTCTTTATTATTTTTTAGCTGGCGAAGTACAAGTTTCTCTTCTAAAATTCTTCATCCAGAAATTGTGATTCTGTCATTTCATATAATTTTGTCTACAAATAACTGTTGTGTTATATTTAATTTATATTTATTTCAAGCTTTAAATATTCAATAACAGACATCCCTCGTGCTCGAAATCAAAATCCTTCGTAGTTGTCTTCTTCTTCTTTTCTTGCTGCTTTGGTAGTTTGCATACCAACGAAGGAACGCTCTTTGAATAAATGCGTGACTAATCTGCATATAATGTACAAATATAATAATAATTCACGGAGCTTCCACGAAAAGAATACGAATTGGAATGGTTTTACAATCGATTCGACGTGCTCGCCGTGAAGCACAAGGGATTTTTATGTTTGCCTACCTGGGTGCAATAAAACCAACGATTCTTCTCCCTCGCGTAAATATAGTTTCTTTCTAAAAATATCACTTTTGTGTAAAAACAGGTAGAAGGATGGAGGATTTTAGAGCCTCATTTTCTGCTCTACTCTCAAAATTTAAAATCTTGTTTTTGCATCAATAAAGTAACTACGTATCTTGCGATTTTTAAAGTGGAGACGATTTTTTTCGTACATCTAATGTTATTTCAGAAACTAATAAAAATATGTAAAATATAATTAAACCCAAAATTTGTTTAATTAACAAATTAAAATAAAAGTTATACAAAAATATTTTATGTTATTTATAATTAATTATTTTATTTTAGCAAAATAATTCCAATAAATTCATTTTTTTATATTTTAAATGTTTACAAGATATCTTAATAATTATAACGATTAGAGTTATATGAAGATTGAATTGAAATAGTTTTACAATCGATTCGATATGCTCACCATAAGACACAAGGGATTTTCAAGTTTTCTTACCTGCGTACAATAAAACAAACAATTCATCTCCTTTGCGTAAATATAGATTGTTCTTAAAAATATTTATTTTGTGTAAAAACAGGTCAAATGATGGTACATTTTAGAGCCTCATTTTCTGCTCTACTCTAAAAATTGAAAATCTAAAAACAATTGAATTCTCTTAATAATGAGCTGATTACCCGAAACTACTCGAGAATTTTAAGTTATTCAATTTATGCCCGTTTGCACTGCCTTATGCTAAGTAATCCTTAACTCATGTCATTTGGTTTGAACCGCGCGCACACGACGTCTAAGCTCTCCTCATATTTAAGCCGCTAATGTTTGGTTTATAGATAACGATTAAAGTAGAGAAATCGAACCAATAATGATATAAAGAAAATGGTAAAATTTATATATTCTTAAATAAATATATTATTTAAAATTTCTTTAGATTTATAACGATATTAATTACTCCAAATAATTGTGATTTTTTTAAATTAATAATAATTTTAAGTTTAGATAGCGAGAATAATACGCTTTCGTAGACGACATGAAGTTAGGCAGAGACATTTACCCCAACTAAGGAGACCTTAACTAAGCGGAGATTTTATATGAGCTGTGCAATTCAATCTCTATCATTCAATTTAATTTTTTCATTGGTAGATTTTTAATAATATATTCATAAATTATAAGCTTTGGATTAAAAAAAATATATATTGATGAGTTTTGTGAAGTGTTATATAAGATAAATAAAAGATTCGTTTTTTACTTAACTTTTTTATTTTCTGAAACAAAAGATGATTTTGGAGTACCATCTACCCATTATTAATCAATAAATCAATAGCAATTCGTATAGTACTCGAAATGTACATCTAGTATTGCAAAAAAATAAAAAAGTTAAGTAAGAAACGAATATTGTATTTATTTTAATGTATAACGATGTTGAAACCTTAAATTTATTTAGTGTTATAGAAAAGTAATTTACTAATGTTTAATGCTTCTCCTTAATTTACAAATATTAATAATTTTAGCATAATGTGTATTAAACAAAACAACAATAGCAGATACAAAGACATAAAACTATTTATATGTCTTACTAAAAACAATTCTTATTACACTTATATTGCAAACAAATATTTTAATATTAATCGCACAATTCCATCTAGTTGTCAATTCTCGTGATGTACACATTCGGCATTATTCAATCAGAAGAGTTGGTTAATAATATATGCAACGCCATTCGAACATAACCGTTTGTTTTTTTTTCTCTATTCTTTCTTTCCTTCGTATCAATCCTTGCTGCTCGGACATTACACAATCGGCGGCCATTTAAAACACACGTGCAAGACATTCTAAAATGACTAGTTGCAAAATTACAAGCGCTTTTATATGCATCATCTCACTGAAACTGACTGCCGTTGTGTAATTGAAATGGCAAAAGATTAATGTTGATCACGAGAAAGAATAAACAGAATAAAGAGGATACATTTTTGTGAATTAAATTTTAAATATATATTGAAAATCTTTATTTCTGAGTATTACATTATATAATTTTATAATACATATGCATACAATCATTTACACATTGTTAGACCTCAGAAAATGGCTATCGACAAATTTTAAATATATTTTTGACATTTTGATTTTAGAGTTAGTTAGACATTATTATTGACAAGTTTTTTACGTTTACAATAATAACAATATAAAATATTTTGAAAATGTAAAGGTTTCTTGCCAATCTGCTATCTTTCTGCCGTTGATTTTAGATTTATAGCTGTAATAAATATTCAGAGATATTCCGCATTATAGAGACAGAAGACAAGCTATGGGTTCAATTAATAAATTGCATTTTTTTACTTTTTAATATAAATAATTTTTGTTATAGGCGTTTACTTTGTGGTACATCTTAATTACACTTGTAAATAAAACACTTTTTACTTTGTTTAACCACTTAAATACAGTGGTTAAACAAAGTAAAAAGTATTTTATTTACAAGTAAATAATTTTTATAATATTTCTCAGTATATCATGAATTATTTATTAATCCGACGTGCAAAACGTTTATTCCTTCTCATTTTCAAGCATCGCAGCTGAAAGTTCAAAGTTGAGTCTCCGCGCGGGGTTTTCCGTTATGAGTAAACAACCTACTTGCGGGCCGAAAGGAGGAAACCGAGCAAGATGGCCGAATGTCGTACCTCGTGGTACATCGAAAAGCGAAAGAGCCCGCTCGCGCGTCGACTTTCCGTTTGTGTTCCGTGCCCCCTTTTTCCTCGTATACATACAATATACCTGCCTTTCAGACCGCCTTAGGTCACGTCCGAAATTTACGTAACCAGTTTTGGGTTTTGTATACGAGACGATTTCCAGAAATGAAAGAAAAAATGTATGATTTAGTTTAAATTTTAATAAATTAAACATTATTTTTAGTTTGTTTGTATAAGTTGGATTGTTTATGATTGGGTATAAGCCTTAGTATGTTGAAATTTATTATCAAAATATAACTAAAGTTTTGAAAGCTTTCTATCAGTTATTGTTGTTTACTTTATTTCATTTATATATCGAAACAAAATTGTTAATAGGGGCTATTCCGTACGGGAAATGTGAAATGTTAGTCAGATACCTTCCTAAAGTCGCAAATTTCATTACATCTTTTACACTAAAATGTTTCTTTAAATTTTTATGTTTATTATATTTCAAATTTCAATGGCCAAAATTATTATTATTATTATTAAACGTCTTGTTATAATAAATTTTTGTTGTCATATTGTCTGAATAAAGATGTTTCTATATATATCTATACTTATACCATTCATATATATATATATATATATATATACATATATATATATATATATATACATATATATATGTATATATAAATGTCCAAAACAAACATCTTTATTCATACAATATGACAACAAAAATTTACAAAATGTATTATAACAATATGTACAATTGTGTTAGTAGTCTGTTATAGGGCTATCGACCATAGGTCTTTCTGCCTTTTCTATTATTTTAATCATTGTTTAACCTCAATCTTCTTTAAAGATCAATCAATCAATAATTAAGCTACGAGGAACAATATTTTCATCCCAATTTGTATTGTTTAATTATTTCTGCTCAATTTTTACTGACCGCCCATTCCGGCTCAATTTGTAGTTATCAATCACGTTTTAAACATTTTTGGTATACATATTTTAAAAGATAAAAAATTAAAAATAAATAAAGAAAAACTACTGAAAATTACATAATTTCCAACCCACGGTTGTTGTGCCCGGCGCATTCACCATTACGGTGGGGCAAACATACACGCTCCTATATTTCCTAACGATAAATTTAAAAAAAATGTATATTTGAGGCTATTCTGTAAGGAAAATATTAAGTATAACGTGTATGTTATCTTTTATAATCACAGTCTAAACAACTTTTGTAATAGAAATAGAATAAATAGAATGTGAAGTTAATGACGCGCACATTAAATTTAACATTTCAAGTACGGAATAGCCCCGATTATATTCAAACTTAATCCTCAATTTAAGTGTATACTAATGTTTCCATTTCTAAATAAACATTAACTTAATCCTCGACTTAAGTGTATATCTATGTTTCCATTTCTAAATAAACATTAAATTTTACGTTTTCTGACAGTTGTATTCTCGTATTCCTTATGTTATATAACACTGTTTGTTGGCTGCAAACCGTGGCGTACACATCGGTGTGTAAATTATTAATAAAAAATCGTCCATTCCCATTTTTCAACACTACAAAAATGATTATTAAAATTATTAATGAAAAAATCGTTCATTCCCTTTTTTCAATATTATAAAAATAACTATTAAAATTATTAATAAAAAATTCGTTGATTCCCTTTTTTCAACACTAAAAAAACAACTTGCACTGTACAAGTTTTTGACAAACATCCAATGAAGTAACTGCTTCCAGGGCAAATGCCCCGCCAGAAATTGGATTACATAATAGATATTTGATGATTTATGCTGGCAGAACTACGCATTGCAACAGTTAAATCATAATTAAAAGACTTTCTGTAAATAACCGTTGCAATGTTCAATTGTACTGGAATATAATAACAAACATCTATAGTGTAATCCAATGTCTGGCAGGGTTTTGTCCAGGAAGCAGTTACTTTAATGGATGTTTGTCAAAAACTTGTACAGTGAAAGTTGTTTTTTTAGTGTTAAAAAAGGGAATCAACAATTTTTTTTATTAATAATTTTTAATTTGTGTTTGTCAAAAAAATATAATGTAAGTAATTGTTGTAATGTTAAAAGGGAATGATATAGAGGAATTATCTGTTAAATAAACTATTATTATTATTATTAAAATAGTGTTATTTATTTTACACAAACAGTGAAACAATAACCAAATGTTTTATTAATTCTAAACAAAGTTAAAAATCAGTGTTTAAAAAGATATTTCACCAAATGCTAGATGATAAACTCATCTAGCATTTGGTGAAACAGCATTTTGGTTAAACGTTTGTTGTTTCCTTTATGTTGAGTAGATGTAAATAAACCCATCACAGTGTTACCATAACACAGATTATCACAAGAACATTTTTTTTATTATTATTACGGCAACTAATTTTTGTAGGTCCCAAAAAATCGAATCGGTATATTTTTTTGAAATGTTCAATTAGTAATTTGTGATAATCGATGGTTGAGGCTATTTCAATTTCAATTTACTTTATTAACGAAATCTCAATTTCCAAATTACAATTATATATTAAAAAATTTATAAGAAAAGTGTGACGCTCTAAAAACATTACAAAACATATGTATAAAAAAGGCAAATTACCAATCACAAATTACTTGATGAAACTCCATAATACACTGTTTATAACTAAAGCAACAGTTCTTCTGGAGAAACAATTGTAGTAGTGCCTCTACAATAAATTAGGTGAAACTTGAAAATTGTTCATAATAAATTAAAGGCGTCGCAAGCGCCACCTTTTGCCTAATTTCAAGTGGCATCGTCAACGATTTAGGTCTACAAAGTAGACGACCGAGAATCATTGTTTCGTCCACTAAAGGAAGGCGAACTTGTCCAGTTTATGAAAACAAGGAAAACGAAATCCACATTTAATGAAAAATTTCATTAAATGTTAAAAATTGTTGTTTTATCTCAAAATAATAGTAGCTTCTAACTTTACTACACCACTTAACAATTTATGTCACTGTGACTAGTCTCGAGTCGAGAGTCACAGTGATTACCGTGTAGTCGAGACTCTCGACTACACGGTAATCACTCTCAAATTGAATGAAACTAGTCACAGTGCAATAAATTTTTAAGTGGTATAAAAAACTTATTAAATGTTTTTTTATCCTAATATTGAAAATGTACCACGAAATAAACGTCTCATAGATTCAAGAAGTAGTAATAGGAAAGGATACCACCATTGATATTTGTATGAATTTATATTCTAATTTGATTTGTTCTGTAATTGGGTTAACCTGTTGAACAATAAAGATATTATTATTATTATTATTATTATTATTTGGCACATAAATGATTTGACCCCAAGAATTATTTACTGAAGTAAAAAAAGTAATTTGTGTTTGAAGAGGCAAATTATTTTGAAGAAAGGTTACAAAAGTGTTTGTTATCAATATGTCAAGGAAGTTTGAAATGAATCGATCAAGGAACACATCGAACTGATTAGGTCCGATAGAACGAATGGTTATCCAAACCAAATCAGGTAAAATCAGGTAACACCAAGTGTTTTGAATTCAACGTTTATACAGTCTTATCTAAACAAAGGCAACGTTTTGAATTCAGATAAGGTCGATGCCTGCAAGTAAACAAACACAACCTACATCTCCTTTGTTAGCGCACTTACCCGCAATCCCTTCTTAAAATCATCACCGAAAACCGCCTCGACATCCTTGCCGGTAATCCCGTCCTTATGCACCACATCCGTTTTATTTGCATTATCCTTATTATTATTATCACCAGCCACTTTATTGTTCGCGTCCTTTTGCGCGGGTTTCCTGTACCTGAACTTGTTGATCATCTTTTTAAAAGGCGCGCACACCGCGTCGGTGCAGGTGAGGCGAGGGAGGAGGAGGCGGAGGAGGAGGTGTACGAGAGCGTAGAAGCATACCTTTCGCGGTCTAAGTCTCGGCGAGTACTGAACTTTCGTTAGAGGAGAGGAGGACGGACAGCGCGCTGCCCGTTCGCGAAACTACCCACTTGCCTACCTGCTCTCCTCCGGTGTGCGGAGAGGAAGGAGAGGTAGGTAGATTGCTTTAGGACTAACCATTTCGAGGGAAACTTTAATAGGAAAGGATACCACCATTAATATTTTATTTGGCACATAAATTGTTTCATCCAAAGAATTATATACTGAAGTAAAAGACCATACCATTTATTTAAAAAAAATATATTCAGGTTGCTCTAAATTCATTTGCTAACTTTGTTGTTAGTTGAGCTGTAAAGTTGTTTAAATTAGCAAAGTAATAGTAAATTACAACTACGTAAACAAAAAAACAAAAGAGCATCTCGTTTAAAATATATTAACAATACAAACATTTTTTAAATGGAATACCATATATATATATATTATCATAATTTGATAGAGAAGAGCATTTTTAACAAAAAAAGTTATAATATACCAGAAAATCATATACCATCATGGGTGACGATGTAAGCAAAAAAACAAAAGTGCATCGCACTTGAAAGATATTAACGATATAAACATTTTTTTTAATAGAACACCCTACATATTTTTTTATAGAGAAAAGTATTTTTAACAAAAAAGTTATAAAGTGTAAAGCGGAATGTTCTACTAAGTGTAATTATTTATATTGTATATGTTATTATATATTTTTTTAATATTCAAAAAGGAGAAATCCATAAATTAATAAATAAATAAACAATATACCATCATGGACAAAATTGGTTGAAAATTATTATTTTTCGGGAAACTAAATAGCCTAGGTGCTTTCTATTATCATCAAGGATTTGATTTTGTTCAGAAATAAAAATTACCGACATTTTAAAATATAGTACATGCTATATTTTAAAATGTCGGTAATTTTTATTTCTGAACAAAATCAAATCAAATCCTTGATGTGAAATTTTAGCGAATGTCCAAATTACTTCATTTCATGTCAAAATGTAGCTAAAGAAAGGGTGCATAAACTGTGTTAATTTGAACTGGAATGAGTAATTAGTTTTCAGTTAAGTCCGTTCGCAAAATTTGCTTATGAAAAGTGGCCGAAATGTTATCTAATTTTTGCAATATTAGCAACCTCAAATAGAAACATATTTTTTCATGAAAATGTAGCTGAATTCTTTAAGGATCGAATGATGGAAAGCCCATTTTTCTAAGTTGCCTGTGAACTCAGTAATTTTGGTTTAGAAAAGTTCAAACGGCCAATTGATTCACACTAAACTAGACTAATAATCGGAGCTATTCCATACGGGAAATTTTAAGTTATTATTTAATTTTACATTCTATGAATATATATCTATTACACAAGCTGCTTAGACTGTGATGGTAAAAATTGACGTACACGTTAAACTTAACTTTTCATTTACAGAATAGCACTGAATATAAGGTTAATCTCACGCAGCTATTCATGTGGCTACAAATAGTTGAAAATTATTATTATTTTAGAAACTAATTAGCCTATATGCTTTCTATTATCCTCAAGGATATTCCTGATTTTGATTTTTAATTTTTTGGAGATAAAAAATGTTTACTCTCAATTCTCATTTTAAAAAAATGTAATTTTGCCGAAAAAACGACTTAATTTTATACTAAAATGTAGCTAAATAATATGAGCATAAGCTGTGAAAATTTTAGCTTGATTCAATAATTAGTTTTGAATTAATTCGCCAGCAAATTTGGTTAATTAAAAGTGATCGAAATTTGATCTCATATTTGTGATTTTTTCCTGGAGGTAACAGGCCAAGAAATGATTGAAAATTAATAAAATGAATAACCTTTGTACTTTCTATTATCTTCAAGGGTATTCCTGATTTTTTCTGATTTATTGTAAAGAAAAAAAATCGCTGAAATTTTAAAATATCGTAAGGGGTACGGATGGAAGAAAGTGCAATTTCATGGAAAATACTAAAATCACAAAAAAAACTTCATTGTATACTAAAATACAGCTAAATAATGGGAGCATAAGATGTGAGAATTTGAACAATATTTAGTAATTACTTTTGAGTCTATTCATCCTCAAAGTTGGCCTATGAAAAGTGTTCGAAATTTTATATAATTTTTACGAATTTATTCTGGCGATCACAGGTGATACAGAAAAAAATATTTTTGATGAAAATGTAGATGGATTCTTTATTAATCGATTGTTTCAAAGACCATCCTTTTAAGTTGTCTGTGAACTTGGTAATTATTGTCCAACAGGAAATACGTTAAAATTGACCAATTGGCGGTCCCACAAGGCCCCTTGTGGCCAAAAAAATGTTCAAATGTTGAAAATGATTATTAAAAAATATTCCACGTTCTTATATTAAATTCCACTAATTCGTTCCCACAAGGCCCCATGTGGCTAAAAAATGTTGAAATGTTGAAAATGATTATTAATTAATATTCCACGTTCTTATATTAAATTTGAAATTAAAGGCACTTGATTTGTTTCACTTATTTGTAATTTATAAAATAAGTTAAAATGTTTCATAAAGTGATCAATGAGATTATTAACAGTTACGATTATTTTTGCCCAGGGGGAAACTTAAAAAAACTATTATTTTATTTTCAAATAATGTATTATTGAATTTCATCAAGTAAAAGCCTCAACCATCGATTAAACAAAAACCTCACTGAATTCTTCATCATTATTCTCTTGTATGATTTTCTCTTTACTTCCTCTGTCCATTTTATAAAGACAAGCAATAGCCATGTTGAATGTGCAAAAGAAAATTAAAGGAAAACATCATTAAATCCGTATAGTTTAATGATATATTCCTATAAGCAGTTTCTTGCCCGTATTCACCGTACAGTACTTCTTGCTTCTGTTCCAAACGCCATTATTAACAGTTACGCTTCTCGCGGCGTGAATCAATACCGAACCGTGGGACCTTTCCTTATGTGAGAGAATCATAAAAAAAGACGCACACACTCCGCGCTAATTAAGTAATCTCGTGGACTTTCGAAAAATTTAATAAAAAAAAATAACGCAGACACGGAGGAGGAACCCACGCGGGTCTGCGAAATCTTGGCGCCAGGATTGTTTTGATATGAAATGTATACTTTTTTGAGGTGTTTGAATCGCAGTTTATATGGATCCACAAAATTTAATCTGATTCGAATTGGAATCGGCTATAATTAATGCATTTAACAATGATGGAATTTCAACTATCATTCATTCTTTTCGCAGTTATTTGTAATCTGCCTTTTCTAAGAAACCAAAAAAATCTTGTAATAAATTGCTTGCTTCCATTCAAAAATTTCAATAAAATTATCTAGCTGTGTAATTAATAATCTTTTCATTTTTTAATAGCTCGTATCATCACATGTTATTAAAATCTTCTGCATCATAATAATTTTTATTATATTCAGAAATAGAAACGTGTTTACATTTTAATAAATAAATAATGATTAAAAAGATTTTTGAAATTATTACTTAATAAAAATTAATCCCTTTATACACTGCAGCAATGATTTATGTAATGTAAGTTTATTTGAATGCAATTTGAACTGTTTTCATTCATTATTTTCGCTGTTATTTGTAATCTGATTTTTCTAAGAAACAATACTCGTAATAAATTGCTCGTTTTCATTCTGTGATTTCAACAAAATTATCTAACTTAGTGATTGTATTTCCTAATAGCACGCACACATGTCATTAAAATCCTTTGAATTATAATTGCCTCCTTTAATTAAATAAATAAATACCTTTAGTACAACACTAAATTTTGGTTTAATGAGAGCTTTTGTTTTATGATGAACTAATTTTTTACAATTAAAAAAAAAAGTAGAAACGTTATAATAATGGATATTCTGTACGGGAAATGTTAACTTTGAATTAATTAATCCAAAACAAATGGCATTATTAACTAATGACTATATCCCAGCAACTCTCGAGACTTTGTAAACCCCGGCGCCCGTCTTGTCCTAAGTGCTCGCTGGCGCCGTCTAAAACAGAACCTCCTCTCGATATTGTTTAGAAACCCATTCGCGAAAAATCTCGTTTCGCAACGAACGGTGTGCATTTAACCTACTTTAAACGATTGTTATTGAACCGAGCACGATTCCACACACACACACACACACTCGCGCGCGTAAACAAAGAAAACACATGGGGGCTCTGTTTCTCCTAATGAAACGACAAGAGAGCAAAAAAAAAAACAACGAGAAAACAAAAGAGCTTTAACGAGAGGGTGATTAATATTCAATTTCCGAAAATGAAATTTTTAATTGTGCTTTTCGGTTCATTGTTATGGATTTGTTGCAACGAGTTGAACATGGACTGTTTTAAAACAATGCGGGACATGAAATTCAATATTTTTCCTGTGCTTTTTTCCCTTTTGGAATTAGTGTTGCGTAAATTGTGTCAGTTTTAAGAAACAAAGACCGTGTTTTCTTCGGTGACTCATAAGTAATCTATTTTTGTTTCAAAATAATTTGTGAATGATTGCTGTGTGAGAAGTCAGTCATTTCAAAATTCATAAAAATAAAACACCTTTAATTAAATTAAATTGTTATTGATTTTAAATTATATTTATGAAATAATGTAGTGATATTTTATTCCTTTCTTCACTTTTTTTAAATTTTTATCACTATATGTACATTTCAAGCACAACGTGCTCTTTTTATAGTTATATATTTTTATAGTTTTTATAGTTTTATCTATCACGTAGTGCTTGAAATGTACATATAGTGATAAAAGTAAAAAAGTGAAGAAAGGAATAAAATATTACTACATCATATCAAGAAACTTCACGTACTCACCAACAAATATCTTCGATTTTATGTTTATGAATTGTAGAAATTTTCAATGTACAACATTGAGGTATAATTTAAATTTAATTAAATATAAAGTGGAAAAGAAACATCTCTGATGGGATTTGAACCCACGCCTCCGATTGCCAGTCTGGTGCACTACCAACTACTCCACAGAAACATGTGATATCAAATCTCCATACAGTGGGTTCAAATCCCATCAGAGATCTTTCTTTTCCACTTTATATTTAATTAAATTTAAATAATACCTCAATTCACATTGAAAATTTCTACAATTCATAAAACACCTTTACTTTGTTTGTATAACTGATTTTTTTTTAAACAAACGTGTTTATTATTACGCAATAATATTTACTGTTTGGCCATACTTCTTTTAATAACTTAAAATTCTTAGTAATACGGTCATATTTTTGCAGAAAAATGCGTTTATTCGATTGCCATGCTCATTTCATACAATCCATTAATATGACATGTCGCACCAACTTGTTAAAACCACATGCCGTCTACTCCAATTTCATACGGTTAAGGTATTAACAATTATTATCATTAAAAAAAATATTAAAATGTTACTTCTCCAAACAAGATAAATTATTGGCTTAACGAAATTTCCATTACATCAATTCACTCCTTCTTATTTTCTCGTGACAAAATCCGTTGCGCAAGCGAGAGTACCGATTAATTAATCCGAGCAGCACTTCCTGGTGCGTGCCGTCCTCTCCGCGCTCATCCTCTTCGCCGTCTCCACCATTTCGCAAGCGTTTTCCGAGGAGTGTCGGTTTCCATTGTGGCCGCGCAATTCATGTCAGAAGTGGAAAAGTCAAGGACTTTAAATGCCGAACGCGCGCGCAACGCGTACCGTTAGGATAATAATTCGGCGTAGCGTTCTCGACAGTTGATCTCGGTCAAATTGTTATTATATATTTTGTTCACCTTGTATTCCGTCGCTTTTAAACGGTGTAATTTTGCATACGGGATTATCGCGATTCATCTCAGGTTGGGATTATTAAGAGCGTTGCACTGATTGCGATTAATGTTTAGAGTAATTTATTTATTTATCTTGAATTAATTTCACGTAATTTTCATGAAATTATGATAATGGAAAATTACCAAGCCATCTTAGTGAAATTGTGCTTCAATGCCTAAAATAAATTTGTTTTAAAAATATTACTGATTTCTAGTCACATATTTATTATATCAATGGCCTACTCACGAGGCCATTGATGACTGTACAATATTTTTTTACTTAAATTTTCTACTTGAAATTAATCTTTACCTGAAGATTATCATACCTGCCTTTCTAGCCACCTTGTATGTATATTTCGAGCACAATGCGTTCTCAATCAATAGTTTTTTTTATATATAAAATTGACAAATAAATAAACATTAACAAATCCAAATACACAAATGTGTTGTGTTTGAAATCAGATAAATATGAATTATTAGAATTTAAATTTAATCAAAAAAAAATCAGTATATTGTTTTTTAAGGAAGTTAATTCGAAATTTAAAAGTTTACTGGAATTTTTATACATCTTAACTTCTTCTAATATAAACTTTTAATTGTAGACTCATCGAACACTTGATGAAACATATTTTAAACTGCTACTAGAGTACAGTCTTATAATTAGTAAGTTTTCTTATTATGAAAGCATAAAATTTTCAGTACACAACACCGACGTATAGTATTTTTTTTTTATTAATTATGAGTTAGAAAGATTACATATTCATACAAATTAAATAGAAAATTATTCAATTTATGTTTTATGATTTTAGTCAAATTGTAAATGGCTGGTCCATTCAATAAAGAATTATTATTATTATTATTATTATTCATTAATTTTCTTATTGTATCTGTCTTTTATCCACTGTAACAAAAAAAATTAATATAAATTATAATTAATTATTATAGATCGTTTTATAATCGCAATAAATGAAACGATTGTAAGCTGTCAGCAAAAAGTAATGAATACCAAAATATCAACAGAGATGAAAATTAGGACTGCTCGCTGCCCGGCGCATTCACCATTTCTCACATATGAGAAATATCAATCTACAAGTTTATTTCTTAGCAGTAAAGCTTTTCTTATGTGTTTTTTAGTATAAATAAACTTTTTTAATTATAATATATAAATATATTATATATATACACACAATAATAAATATGTACAGTCGTGATTGTGCCATTATATTTCTTCAAAGGTCTATGTTATCTAACCTACAATTATTAGAGGAAATTAAACGCTGAATCAAAGAAATTCAGCCACAGTTATGCAGAAATGCTATGAAAAAAAAAATGACAAAAGAATGCGTATGCGCCAACAAAACTTTAGATTCACATTAAATTAAATGTTTTTATAAACAGGACAAGTTCGCCTTCCTTTAGTGGACGAAACAATTATTCTCGGTCGTCTACTTTGTAGACTCAAATCGTTGACGCCACTTGAAATTAGGCAAAAGGTGGCGCTTGCGTCGTCTTTAATTTATTATAAAAACTTTAGATTATTTATTTTATTATTGAATAATAAAGTACTTAGAATAGGGTTATTTATGGAATAAAATATCGGGAAAATGGTCTCCACGATTTGCCCAATATTTTATTTCATAAATAACTGTAACCTATGTACTTAATGACACAACCAGGTTTCGTGATCGTTCATCTTTCCACCCGCATCCCCCTCAAAATGCAAGTGTGACATGTCCAAATATACGTCCCTATTCAACAAGAGCAAATTCTTGATAATCCCCGTGAGGAATAAGACGGTTTTCGACAAATGCCGCACGTGCCCTCGAATCAGTGTCCCAAGAAACCCGAACCGAAAACGGTTTTGGAGAAAACTTGTATGAAGTGCAGCTTTTGAAGGCAGAAGGAGGACAATTGGCCATAGAAATTGCCGGCAAATCACATTTTTCAATCGCAGTAAGTGAAGAAGAAGGGTAATTGATTCGGGAAATTGGTTTTAATTACCCGTAGAGAAAATTAAATTTACGTAAACGATTAATACAATTTGAATTTACAAAGGGAGTCCCAAAATTAACGCAAGAGTTGATTAAATAAAAAACACAGTTTTTAGTCTTTAGATTGTTATTTTTATATTTTATTTTCTTAAAGAAACTGTTGAGCTCCACCGAAAAGCACTTGCGGGGATGTTAATAAAGCAGTATATGTCAAAGTATACAAGTTTAGGACTATCCTAAACCAACATGGGAAAGCTAGAAATAAAAATTCAACAGTTTCTTTAAGAAAATAAAATATAAAAATAACAATCTAAAGACTAAGAACTGTGTTTTCTATTTAATTCAAATCTTGCGTTAATTTTGGGACTCCCTTTGTTAATTCAAATTGTATTCATCGTTTACGTAAATTTAATTTTCTCCACGGGTAATTAAAACCAATTGCCAATTCGTTTTGTAAATCGAAAATTCCGCAACGCCGTTCGCGGACAATTTCCCGAATCAATTACCCAACAACGCCGAGATTTAATCGTGCCACCATAAAGTCCGGAGACGGTGACTAAGAGGCCAAGACACCGACGAAATCTCGAGCGGCGCCGAGTCCGGTGATTAATCCCGGATAACGGTAGCTTTGTCCATAGAAGAAACAAATACACAAAGAAGCGTGCCTTATGAAATGGAGGAAACTATCGAAACCATTGTGAATAAACTTGTAATATGGCTATCTTCATTTGAATTAAATTCTTGTCCTTTCGTAGATAGTGGAGGCACTTAATTTTAGAAAATCCATGATTACTTAAAATAAAACACTTAATGATTTTCAACTATTTTTTTGTGTATTTCACGACAATTGTTTCGCAACGTTGTTGCTTCTTCAGGTGAAGAACTTATAATATTTACAAATTTCTTAAAACTATCTTTATATACAAATTTTAAAAGTGGAGGTGGAAGGTCTGGGGTTTTTCATCCGTAGTAGTGGCGAGCTCCTACTCATAGGAAAAAGGATAAGAATTTTATATAATAAATATAATTAAACAGTCTCTACACTCAGCTGACACTAGATTAAAAAATATGTTTCTCTTTATTAAGTTTCTTCACTAATTGATATGATTTTTCATTCAATTGCTCTTAAATAAAAAAAAAATCTTCACGATTTTTATTCCGTATTATTTCGTCTTGAAACTTCTTGACAAACAGCTTGATGATATGAGCAATATGGACATAAAAAAAGTTGCATCAATCGTATATTGTTTTGTTGTTGATACAACGTGATATGTTTGATTTAAATAAATAAATAAATAATTTGTGAATATTTTGTTTTTACAAAATGATATCTTTCCTAGTTTTGTGTAAGTGTTTTTTTTTTTACCATTTTTTTAATTTCTGTATAACCCAGTTAATTTCCACAAATCAAACAGTCTTATTGCGTCTCGCAAATGTCCATGTGTCAATCGATAATCTGAGACAGTTTTACTGCGTGCGTATCCTTGCAATTTAATGGCCTCAAACGGTCTGCATTTGGCTTAGCAGTTGGTTCGGTTTCGATTATTACGCTAGAGAAATACGAGCGACACTCACTCGAACTGGTTCGTTTAACTTTCACCTGAACGCTGGCTGCTGCACTCCCTGCGCCCATTTTGACCCTCGATCGCTCGCGCCGAACGGGCTCTGGCCATTTGCGGGAAAGGTCAGGAGGTGGTTCTAGCCTCGGTGTACGTTTTCGATAAATGGCTAGGCTGTTATATAATTTCAGCGAAGAAATTGTTTTCGCAATAAATATTGGATTTTATTACAATTGACTTTACTTTTATATGGATATTTCTTAGGAGATGATTTCTTGTGGATTTCTCATAGTCCATAATACCTCTAAAGAAGATGCTTTCTTAACAGGATCTTCTTTGGAGGTATAATAATTAGACGAGAAATCATTACCATTGCATTTTCTCTTTGTTCTTTATAGAGAAGTTTCAACTTAAGAAAATATGTCATGTTAATAGCCCACGACAGACTACTAACACAATTGAACATTTTGTTATAATAAATTTTGAAAAAATTTTGTTGTCATATTGTCTAAATAAAGATGTTTGTATATATGTCATGTTTGCTTTATGAGTTATGTGAAGTGTCTTTGATAAAATGGAAATATATATATATATAACAGAATATTAATTATCTTTTCTCTTTATTTTTCAAGAAGAAGGAAGTTTCAACAATATAAATCAAGTGGAAAATAATTGTAAAACATCATTATCTCTTATCTTTTTTATTCACAAAGAAAGAGAGTTTCAGATTAAGAAAACAGACTTAAAATCAATATCTTCCTGTTTATTCTTCAGGAAAAATTAAGTTTCAGCATAAATAAAAAACAGGTAAAATGTCATTATACACCCTTTTTTCTTAAAAAAATAGTTTCAGCTGAGAAAACATGCATAAATTATTTTTTTTTTTCATTCTTCATGAATACAAAAGTTTCAGCATAAAAAAAAACAGGCGGGAAATCATTGTCTTTTCCTCTTTGTTCTTCACGAAGAAGAAAGCCTCTGCTTAAGAAAACAGGCGGGAAATCATTGTCCATTCCTCTTTGTTCTTCACGAAGAAGATAGTTTTATGCATCCGTAGGTGAACCGGAGACAAAGAGCGCGGAGTGGATTTGATCAAAATAGAAGAGTTTTCCCGCCGAGCGTTTGTTGGTTGGTGCACGAGCCACGGTCAAGGGCGACAGCATCTTCAAAACAGCTCGAGGCTGCCGAGAGATGAAACGAGAGGAGCCTTTCTTTCCCGCCACTTCGACGCTCACGCACAAAGACCAGTTTCGTCACTATCGTAGTAAAACCGGGGATTTATTGCCCGGCCCCGATCATAACATGCCAAGACATTTAAATGTTGATGTTCTCATCAACGGATTTATTGAAATTTATTACTAGGAATATTACGCATTAAATACACGAAATTCATTTGTTTGCGAAAAGCCAAAAGAAATGAAAATATTTTTCTGTTATACCTTGCAGAACGCTTTGCATGAAATAACAACAACTTTGAATTGCTTAAAAAAATGTGCATTCTGATAAATCTCGACATAATAAAAAATTTAAAAAAAAATCATTAAATGTACGAGATAATCTAATAATAGGTGAATTTAGGTAAATTGTAACATGAATTAGAGAATTTACTGAATCTATATGTACATTTCGAGCACTACTTATCAGTTAGTTTTAATAAAATTGACAAATAAATAAACATAAACAGAATTAAATATACAAATGTGATGAAAATCAGATAATGGTAAATTATTACATCAAATCAATTAATTTAAATAAATTGTCAAGGGAGTTGAATCGAAATATAAAAGTTTACTAGAACTTTTATAAGTGAACAAAATCAAGAAAACTTCACGTACTCAAAAACAAATATTCTCGAAATTAGCCATTTTAATATATATATATATATATATATATATATATATATCAAAATGTTTTCACTTGTTTTCCATATCAGTGCAATATAGAAAAAATATGTTAAAAAAAATCAAATCATATTAAATTTCGAATCAAAAATAATACATTACTCAAAATTATCTTCTTCTTTTTTTAAATCTCCTCATAATTGGTAATGATTACTTTTCAAGGTATAATTTGAACGTGACTTTAACCGTGGTGTAGTGTTTAATAACTCCACCGTCTGTAGCTGAACCAATTTCGGCCCCTCGTGCACTCGCACACAAAAAAAGCCGCTACCTGCCTGAGGATAAACACAGGTGTGGAATATGGTAGCTATAGAAAACAGGTACCGGGATTAGGGCGTCTTTTCTACTTTTTTAAGCCACCTGCCAGAACTGACTGAACACATTTCGTTTGCTTCTAAAAAGCATGTATAGTCTTGGGATCATTCTGGAAATATATTAAATTAAATAATAATAAATTTGTAAATAATTAACTAATAAAATTCTGTATTGTGGAGGCTTCTACTTCGTTACACATGTTAATTTCACAATAAAACAGTTAATACTTTGTTTATTTTATGGATTAAGTTAATTTACATGGCTGAAAAACCTATGGTCGATAGCCATTTTATCATTGATTAACCATAAATATATTACATGGTTGCAAAATCGAGTAATTCCTGTACGATTCACACGTACAAGAAGAAGGTTGGGTCAACTTAGGTCCGATCATCAGAAAATGTTTACTAATTAAGGTATTAAAATTATATTGTATGAACATATAAATATATGATAATAATAATGATTACAATTTTTACATGTTACGGGGAAACAGAATTTTGTGAGAAGTGATAGGTTAGCGTGATTATTGCATTTTTTTTATTATGTGCGTTATAATTTCCCTGCTATATTACATCTGATAACAGGAAAATTGTAATGCATATAAGCAAAAAATATTATGCGCATTTTATGATAACAAACCTCTTCCTGGATTCTATGGGGAATCTATCTATCTGTTGGGAAATAAAATGATTATTATAATTATGTTTTTTTTTTAATATAATAACTGTATTTATTCAAAAGATGATATACCGTTAACAAATGTTATTATTACAATATGTTTCTTTTTATTTGGAAAAACAGCTTTCTTATAATATATTAATATTCTTATAAACTGCATGATTTTTTTGCTCTTGTTGTTGTTGCTACTTCTTTTTTCTTTTTTAGTTTGCCCACACGTTTTTGAATATTCATGCAATTCCAAAAAGTGTAGGTGAATCTAATTTAGTCGCAGGAAACGCACCACCGACACGAAAGCAATCAATCGCCCGTTTTATGGAAAAACGTTACGCCCAGCTTATCAAGGCCGAAGATAAATTACACGGTTTTCGCGTAAATTGGAGCAATTCAAATAAAATGTTCTGCCTTTGAATAAAATAATTAGTTTTACTCAATGAATAATTAAAAAATAATTAGATATAATTAAAATAAGAAGAAATTATTAATATTTTACCAATAAAATAAAATAAATTAAAATGAATAACATTAAATTCTCGACCAATTTCGAAATTTCAAAAGAATTCAAATTTTGATTTATGTATAAAATGCACGTATAGTGCTAAAATAAAAAAATAAAACTAGAGAAGGAATTTTATTATTAATATAATCTTCACGTAACTTAAGAGTACATACATACTCAAACATTAAGTAAAAAAATCAGTAATAATAATAAAATAAAAAATTGTTTTAATTTTAGAATAAAATGCTGGTGTTAGGTTATTTTCTTAAATAATTTAATTAATCTATAATTTAATTTAGGTTCATTAATAATTTTAACATTTTTTTTAAATTAATTTAATTCATTGATTTTTTCCAATTTAGTAGTATGATTAAATATTTTCTTTTTTATTAACTAATTAACATTTAATTTTTGAAACATCAACATTTAAAAAAAAGCAACATCTAAAAGTAATTTATTTGAAGTGAAGAAAGGAATTAATTATTATTATATATACAAACATCTTTATTCAGACAATATGACAGTAAAAAAAATACAAAATTTATTATAACACTATGTACAATTGTGTTAGTAGTTTGTCATGGGCTATCGACCATAGGTCTTTCTGCCCTAATTATTATTATATTATTAAATTATATTTACTATTGATTTTTTTATATGTTATTTAAACAAATCAAAACACATTCTTTATGAATTTCTATGAGATTCAGCCTTTCCAGAAATTTTAAAAACATTTTCTATCCTTTTCTCTCTTCCATCCATCCATCCATTACGAACGAAGCAACGCCCACACACCGCCAGTTGCTCTTACTCCAATTTCACCTTCAATTCTAATCGCGTTATTTATAATCGAATCTATGGTAATCAAGAATAGTGGGTGCGCTCGGTTCGTATGGAAACGCGGCGTGAGTCAGCGACGCCGTTCTGTTAGATAACCCCCAGAGGAAGAAGGAAACTGGAGAGACAAGTCCACGACAATGGAAATCCAGCCACAAAGAAAAGACTGACTGCACTAAATTTATTCATCACGATTTAGAGATTTATGGCGGTTACGTCTCGACAATGGCTGCTCGGGTGCCTTTATGAAATTAAGTTTTAAACAAGAAACTATTGTAGCTGTGTTTCTTAAATAAATAAATAACTCACAAATTAAAATAAAGACTATAATCAGAATGAGTTGATCTAGTATTTATTGAATTGAATACTTTTTCTACAGAATTCACCTTTTTACATAATGAAGGATAGTAAGTATAACTAATACAAAAAATAACAGAATCCCATGGAAATAAATGTCAGATGCAAAGTAAAAAATAACACTGTTTGATGCAATTGAAATGTATCTTTTGTAATGTGATTGTTAATTATCCTATGATTCTTCTATAGATTTTGAGACATTTTACTGGCGAAATAAGGACTTACTAACATAGAATATATTTCAATCAATACATTTGTTAAAAAAAAGGATAATTTCAATGATGGCTTATATTATAGTTGTCCTACGATAAATCTGATGCAAATATTTCTGGAATTCGTGGCTGGTATTTAAAAATATTTTATTATTTATTATTAATATATTTATTTTTATCTATTGTTGAAAATCGTATTGCTTTTATTACCAATAACGATAGTATATTGGGCCAGAAATTCGTTTGTTTAATTTTGTAAAAAGTGTTAAAAATCATTTTAATTTTACATCATGTAAACATTGAAATTATACAAACCAAATTGTAAAGGTGTTTTCGTAATTATTTAACCAAATATTTATTAAATAGCCGAAACAGACTAACACCTACATAAATAAATTTTACATTCTTTTGTATTATTTGTATTAGTGTGCATATATTTATAAAAAACCATATCTCATTTCCATATTCAATCATTTTATATTTGCGTATTTATTTTAAACATTTTACCATATTAAACATGCTAATATTTACTATCCGAATGATCTAACGCCGTTTGTCGGACAACAAAGGAGTGGAGTGTGCATACGCCCACATCGCGAATACATTCGAGGCGAAGGCTAACGTTTATTGTCCGGAGAAGCAATTTCGCCTGTAATTAAGCCATTCGTGATATTTTCGTTTGTTTATTGTTTCCAAGAAATCGCGAGATTCATAATAGCACAATCGACTGGGAAACGAAATTTTAATTACGGCCGTGTTGCAAGAAAAAATGGGAGGACAATTGGCGTATGGAGATGTTGTGACAGATTTGATGTTTTTAATTTAAAAATATTTGCAGTTTTTACAAAAAAAAAAAGTAGAACTCTGTGCATGTTTGTTAAACATTTTATTAAATAATAATTAAAAAATTAATGGTTTTAATATTTAGACATTGGTAGTTCATACTGTATGAAATAAATATGAATAGATTATTAAAAATCAACCAATAAAACACAGATTACATTGAATAACTTTAAATTCTCGACTAGTTTCGGGTTATTAACTCATTCTCAAGAGAATTTTAAATTTTAAATTCTCTTAAAAAAAAACTAGTCGAGAATTTAAAGTTATTCAATCTAATCTGTGTTTTATTGGTTGATTTTCAATAATCTATTCATATTTATTTCATACAATAATTAACAAGTTAAATAAAAAAAACTTTGTGTACCTAAAAATAACAAGTTGAATTGTCTAAACTAGTCTTATTTAAATAAATTAATTAGTCTTAATCAAAGATGTTAAATAATTATCACATGGTTTTGTTTTACTTAATTGTATATTTCTTGGACTAGTTTCGGCTAAATGCCATTATCAAGAATTATCGTTATCATTCTTGATAATGGCATCTAGCCAAACAAAACCAAGTGATAATTATTTAACATCTTTGATTATTCATAATGTTTTACCAAGTGATAAATGAGCAAATAGTAACAGAAATAATTAGTCTTATACAAAAAAAAAATATTTTATTTGCCTATGATTACATCACAAACATCCACTCAGTTCTACTTAATTAATACAAAAAAAATCTCGTGTAACATATGTAATATTAAACGGAATTGCAAACTCATTCAAGAAATTCGTTTTCTTTTGTTTGCTATCCTTTATGGTAAATCGCTTGAAACGGAGCGGCAATTAATTCAATCAATATGTATTTACACATCCAGCGTCCACTCGCACGTGGCCGGCAAATAAGGAAACGCATTCCTCGCAGGCCATTAAACATCAACAAACCAACAAAAAAAAAACATTAATAAATACGCGTGTTTTAACGGAACTTCGACCAATTATCATTTCGTAATTGCGAATCAACAAATGTAAAATCAACAAAATGTTGAATAAAAATTGAATAAATTAGTAAAATATTCAAAGTGGTTTACTTTGAATATTTTACTAAAACCATTCATCTAGCGTATGGATGTCACATGATATTAGGCGAAAGATATAACATAGAATGTAGAGTTAATTAATAACGTACACGTTAAACTTAATATTTCCCGTATGGAAAGCCCCGAATATGGAATTTCATCAAGCAACAACCTCAACGATTAAATTAAAGTAAAAAGTGTTTCATTTATTAAAATTGAGTTACGAGGTATAACAAAATAGAATCCTGAACAATCAACAAATTCTCGACCCACATTGAAAAAATCTCACTGGTTTTCAATAATAATAATGAAAAATTAAATAAGTAATCTTTTTCTATTATTAACATTTTATATTGCTGTTCTGATCAATGAACAATATTGTATCAAAAATTCTCAATACCTAAAATCACTCGATTTTGTCCAACACTATTTATTTAAGTATTATATAATAACTCAGACGATTCTTTCTGTTTAAATGAAAGTGTCATTTGAATTGCATGCGTGATGGTTTTGTTCCGGTCTGTTTGACGTGCGACGTTTTTTTTTCCTGTTTATCAGAGTCAACAAAGATAGGAATGATAATGAGAAAATGAGGAATTAGTTGGCTTATAATTACATTACTTAACTCATTCTTCTGATATAGCTAATGTAATCTTAATTTTCTTCTAGGAAAGTGATTTTGTTTAAAATAATAATAATTAGTATCACGTCTCTGTTTTCCTGAATCATTATCATGGAAATATAAATACGCACAATTCTGTGTAATTAAATAATTATTTTCTGCATGGGAGTGAAATACTCATCCCCCATTTAGGGATCAGCCACATTGAATTTGCGTTACCTTCTCTTAATAATAATAATAATTTTATTCAAAATTACAAAATTCAATACAAGCAAGGGCAGAAAAACCTATGGTCGATAGCCCATGACAAACTACTAACACAATTGTACATTTTGTTATTATAAATTTTGTAAATTATTGTTATCATTAATACAAGCGTAATCATAACCAGATTTAATGAAGTCACATTGGGAGCTGTATTTTTCCAGATAGATTTTTAGTGGTAATAATAATACACATCTTTATTCGATACATATAACGAAATTATTTACATTATATGATTATCTTCTTCGGTGATTTGCTATCGACCAGAGGTATTTCTGTCCAATAATAATATTTAATGCATTTTGTTCAGAAACATCTCCATAACGCTTAATAATCTCCGTAGAATCCGTGTATACAGCCAACAAATCCTTTCTACTAGGTGATGTAATGTTGTCGAATACAGTTTTCGAATCCTTTAAATGGATTCAAATCAAACCATAGCTCTGTTATTTACAACAATGTGTTGATTTGAATAAATACTTTCACAATAATATCTTTCTTATTATGTAATTATATTTTTTTAAAAGGCTACTTACTTTTAAAGCGCAGAATATACAAGATTCGGCCATACACGCATGTCCCGACAGGTCCCTGAAACTCCTCCTGAATATGTCCAGATGCCAGAGCACCTGTAATCAAAAGGAACACGTGCTGCGGTTAACATATGGCATCCAATAAACGATCCACAGGTGACAGAAGAAAGACAGACTGACTGATGAAACGGGGCTGCAGGTAGGTTTCACCATTCTTCCATTTCTTTACATGATAAACACACAAATGTTTGTATTCATTTTTTTTATAATAATATAGATTATGAGTGGGATTATAAAAAGCTTTTTACCGCAAGTTTTTAACACAGCTAAAGAAAACGTTTCTTGCGCAGTTCGATTGTAGCGCGCCCGTATGGAATTAACTCTTCACAATGAGAAAATTACGGGTTGTCGAAGAAAATTAGCATTTCGTATGGATGAATGCTTAGCGTTCGAGTCGATATGTGTAATGATATATCAACATAACGTTTACCTTTTAATTAAAAAAAAAAACAATTAATAAACAAGATAATCATAAAAAAATATTTTAGTAAATGAAATACTTTCTTAATTTGTTTGTATAACTCCGATTGATTTTATTGTTGACTATAGGTTAGGTTAGGTTCGAGTGGCAGCAGCCTCAGGACTGCTCACTTAGGCCCACTTAGGCCCATTGTGTTACCACAAGTAGAAGATTTTTCCTCCTAAACAATCCAATTTGAGTACCTAATGAACCTGTTCAGATCGTTCACCCTTATAGGTGAAAGATCCGCCAGCTCATTTTATTGTTGACTATAGTTTCAACAACCTCAACGTATCATTATCAAAACAAAAGTTTTGTTTTTATAATGTCATTATGTTGTTTTTGATAATAATTAAATAATTTTGTAAATAATAATATATACTCATACACAACTCGTCCAATATACTCCTCTACCTCCTACGTAACATTCTAATAATCGATGAACATCTAAAATCTCTTTCCCAAAAAAATGCTCTAATCCCAGCAACTGTAAACCTTGTTTGTACTCCTCCTAACCCCAGTATACAATAAATTCCCCACCATCACGATCATAGGGTTAATCAGATTACACCAAAAAGAAATAGGCAGGGATGTTATGATCTATTCAATTGAGATATCAAAAATCACTTTGTGGGTAATAGTTACAACATTTAAAATTTTGTTAGACATATTTTTATTCATATAGCTCTTGTATGGACATCTGTCTGTACAGAAGTTTTGAGGGGAATATCTGGTAATGTAAACATTATTTCACCCCCATTCTTCTAGATGATTGGAGAGAGTGTCACTTTAAAATCTTAAATGAGAATCTATATTTTTTAATTACATTTCATTCTCATCACTGGAGACGTCAAATCACCCCCCCCCCCCTTTAAATAAAGTTGAATTTCTCTTATTTCTATTATCATTACATAATGACCATCCATAAAAACGACTCGATTACCTTCGATATTTGAAAGAGCGCCTTCGGGCGGTGCGTTTTCCCTCCTTTCGTCATCTCCTACGTTTCGAAGCAAAGCAAAAGAACATCAACAACAACAACAACCGAAAACGTCACTCGCATAAAACACACGCGCGCACGCAATGAAGAAAAGTTCCATTTTTTGTTGCTTCTTTTTTTCTTTTCTCGCCCAAAACCGCAAAACTTTAGAAAATCCTCAAAAGAACGCACGGCGTTATTGTCTGCACAACGTACATACGCACAGGTGAGAACGACTATCTCCTTCCTCTCCGGCCGTACTGTTATTGGAGGTGAGACGGGAAGTCGCGGCCGGAGCGGCCATTGCTTGACAATGGCGGACGAGGGGGAAGAGAGGCGGAGAGCAGACGGTGGAAGGTAGAAAGAAGTAACGGAGCGGAACTGGCGCTGGTTACTTCCCAAAAAAAAGAGGAAGGAAGAAAAAAACGGAAGATTCATATTATGCATTATTATTACTATTTAGTCAACAGAACTCACAATCAATTGTATGAAATAAATATGAATAGATTATTAAAAATCAACGAAGAAAACACAGATTAGATTGAATAGCTTTAAATTCTCGACTAGTTTCGGGTTATTAGCCCATTTTCAAGAGAATTACAATTTCAATCAATTACATACTCGTAAAATTTCAATGACATTTGGTAAATAAATTGGAAATTTTAGTAACTGAAATAATTGCGCGATATACAAAGTGGGCAGAAAAATTTTGATAATCTTCAGGTAGTGGTCCTAGCACGGATCACATAGTATAGTATTAAAGAATGAGAAAGGAAGAAAGAAACTGAAGATTAACATTGTTTATTATTATTATTAATATTATTCAAAGCAGACACTTCCTCAGTCGAAGCTAGAACAAAATAATCAAATTGGTTCGTCTCGGTGGATGGAGATGAAGTTCATCATGGGATATGATTATTATACTGGTATTATACCGATGATATATACTGGTATTATGTGTTTCATCCCAGAAATGTTCTCGTTATGTGGCAAGTTTAGAGAATAACACTTGTATGATATAGCACAGATGGTACGGTAATCCAATGTGCTTTATTTTTTTTGTAAAATTCCGGTACTAATAGTCATGGATTGATCCAGGATTGAGTATTAATTCTTGGATTGCGTCAAAATCCGCGATTCATGAATCCTAGATTGTTTCCAGGATAGCTGGGACTATTAATAGTGGGATTATCGAAATATAATTTGAAGTTTATCATTATTATTATTCAAAAACGAGCAGGAGAAGAATCCTTTTTCCTGTTTGATTCATTTAAATAACGAAATCCATCTTGTTTCAATTTTTTTGTATTTTTTATCGGCTTGGTGGTTTCGATCTCCATTGTTTTTCTCTCTTTTTTGTATTGTTAATTATCTGAGAGGCAGGTGCGCCTGATTTTTGGGAGAGGGTTGCGCGCGAAGAGCAGGTGAGGATTTTCGGCCACGTGAATCATCTTCACGATTAATTGATGCACGGAAATGAGCAGGTGGTGCTTTTTAGATGTCCACCCTATTAAAAGCGAACGTTTTATGTTAATTTGTAATGATTGTGCAGGTTTCGATTTACAAGGCTATTAAATTTGATAAAAAAAAAATGAGAATTAGCCAAATCACATTTCGAAACCTATAAATTTCATTTCATTAGAGTATACTTATTAGCAAAATAATGATCTTTTTGCAAAAAAAATATTTTCATAATATTTTAAAAATAAATAACATTCAATAATTGTTTTTTGATGAACATTATCGCTTTCGTGATTAATGATACAAATTAATTATCATTAATTAATGGGACGTTCAAGCAAATTTTAGACATGTAGCGCTGCAGTGCAAAGCGCTTGATGTTTCCTGAACGGACAAATTGTAGTTGGTAGAATTATTATCGTTGCTATATTTTGTTTACAGCTGCTCGGCTTAAAAAGCGAAAAATAAATGCTTTACCGCTTGATAAAGCGCTGCAGCGCCACACATAAAGCGGCACCGTTCAGCGACACCGCTTTCGTAAAGCGCTACAGCGCTACAGTTACATTTGTCTAACTTAACAAATGGTGAAACATATTTGACTATAAACTGATTTTTTTTTTCGTAAATGATTTTCCCTATTGCACAAAAATTGCAAATGACAACAATCAAACCCTCCGACCATTCATTAAACCAGCTACAGGAAACTGCAGTTGCGTACCGATTTTATTGTCCTGTCAAAGAGTGAAAGTGTATCGAGAGCAAAATAATCAAACACAAACACGTATTACGCAAGAATACGAGACGAATGGAAACGGTTAATTGGCGGAAGGATGCTTGATAATCTCGTTTGTGAGTGATATAATCGGAAATTGGTTGGTTTTGTAAATCATCGTAGAGGAAACATGTGAACAAGAAGCGAGCGAGGAATGGTGTGTTTGGTTTTGTTTGTGGATTTAATAGAGGAAGGTTTCTTTAAAAAGTGAAAATGAAGGAGCGGAAGTTTAATGATTTTTTTATTCTCCTAAAGAAAATATATTAATGAATTATTCAATGGTTAAATAGAAAAAAAAATATATAATGCGAATTATACGAAAGTTAAACAAATGAAATTAAGAAAAAAGGAAAAAGAAGGGCAGAAAGAAACCCTTCATCATCATGCTTTAAATGCTGTGATGTGTCCCACACTATCATCAAATGGTCAATTCAGAAAGGTTTTTTGTGAGACGATTTTTCAAAATTTCGAAAATGAAACTAATCTTCCTCTGTCCAATTTTTGATTGGGGCTAATGTTAATTAATGTAAAAAATGATCAACATCTCTTCTTTTACTCTTGAAATATCAAATTACAAGAAATCGTGTAATCATCATTAATATCGCTTCCTCAAAGTCCAATAATCCCTATCCTCCTCATCATTTTTTCCCTCCGCTGATATGACGTCACACTGTAAATGATGTGATGTGTCGCACATCATGATGATGGTCTATTCAGAAGGGCTTTTTTGGGACGAGTTTTCAAATTTTTTTCACTTTAAGCTTAAAAAGTGAAGTAAGAAATAACAGTCTTTCTATTTTGTGATCAATCACTTCACGTAAACTCGAAAATATACAGTTTCTTGTTATAAATGACAGGTTGCACCGTCTTGTTGTAACCACCACGTAATGCTACACGAAATAATAATACAACAAGCAACGAGAGGCTATTAAATTTAACTCTATTACATAAATCCCTTTAAGAAAAAAACAAGCGGGAAAACAAGAACCAAAATGGCCGCAACAACAAGAAAGGCCGGTGTTTCGCGCCTTCGGACTCGACCAGAAACCAGTTTCGTGGCGTTTCGCCTTATCCTCATTACGAAAACACTCCTTACGCTCGTAGTATACGATGCGCCTAGAGAATACGCGATGGCTAGAAGAGACCGCTCATCGTCAGAGGTCATGGTAAGACCGACAACGTCTTCCATCCTCCTCTGTCACGAACGTAAACACACGGGTAATAACCTCTTCATCGCCAGCGATTGAACCGCGTCTATAAATCGTGAAGGGATATTAATTATGGCTACTGTCCCGTGAACGGAATGGAAGACATCGGCGGAGGGAAAAATTGACGAGGAGGATCGGGATTGTTGGAGTGTGACTTTGAGGAAGCGGTTTTAATGACGATGGGAACCGTGTAATTTGATGTTTCAAGAGTGGAAAAAGAAAGATGTTGATTTTTGTTTATTTTTTTTTTCTTATTAATTAACATTTGCTAAAACTATTAAGACAAATTTTCTTACGTAAAACAAAAACAACCCTTTTCTTTAGAAACATACGTAACGTAAGTCAAAATGTCATAGAGCTAAATGTGGAAATAATTTATTAATTATTTTCAAGTCATTTTTATTTAATTTATTTAAATAACTGTGACCAAGTGAGTAAATACTCTTTTCTATTTTTACAAACATTGAATATATACACTAAATATAGGTTTAATTAATATTTGCTAAAACCATTAAGACCAATTTTCTTAAGTAAAAGAAAAACAATTCAAAAGTAAGGCGTTTCTTTAGAAACTATTGAAGGAAATAAACGTTTTCATTAATTTACATCTTTCTTTGTTATGTTTAATTAAACTTGAAATATAACATCGAATAATGAATCAGTAACATTAACAAAAGAAAGATCCATACGTTTCTGTAATGGAATTGTGTTTTTATTCCTTTATTCCGTGAATTAATCTTTTATTGTAAACTATTGTATACAAGCACAGAGAAGAAGGTTATTGAACTTATTTTTTCTTCTTCTTGATTTAATTTTTTTCAACCACCAATATTATAAAATGTATTATTTTTAATTAAATTGATTTTATTATGGGCAGCGTCAAAGTTGTGAGCTTTTTTTTAAGTTGTGTTATTTATTTTTAAAGTGCTCTTCACGAGACTTGTAATTGTAATGATACATATTTATGAAACTCTCGTAGATCTTTCAGACAGCTTAGTAGTTGATGAATCAAGTATTTCGAGAGGTTTACATGCATTGGGAAAAATATAAAAGCATGGAAAATGGTTACCAGAAAAATCCATTTCGAGCAAATTAAATATCGCAGTTTCATTGCCTGTCAGGCAAAAAAGGAAATGTTTTTTGAAAACCTGAATAGTCAATATTATTTCTTGTATACTCGAGGAAAATCCTGCTGAAACTCTGGAAGATTTTTCATACAGCTTAGTAGTTGATAAATCAGATGATTAAATGTACTGGGAGAGATCGAAAAGGATGGAGAGTGGCCACATGAATTGACTGAAAATTCTATTTCGAACCGATATGATTTCATTGCTTGCTAAGAAATAAAGAAAACGTTTTCTGGAAACTAAATGTTCAATATTCTTTGACGAAAATCCCAGCTGAAACTCACAAACATTTTTCGAAGGTTATTCCTTCATTCCTTAAAATAATATTTGATTGTAAACTATTGTATAAAAAATACAAAGATGAATTTCTTAAATTATATATATATATATAAATCTTTATTGAAATGTACATATAGTTATAAAAATAAAAAAGTGAAGAAAATAAAATATTACTACATTATATCAAGAAACTTCACGTACTCACCAACAAATATCTTCTTTATTGGTGGATTTATTTTTAAAAATAATAATAATAATTATAATAAATAAATACAATAAATACCTAACATAAAAATAAATTCTTCTGCCAATTAGCTATAGTAGGCGTCCTTTTCAGTTGATGTATCAGAAAGGTTTTGATTGCTAATGTCGTCCATTGTCTTATGAAATGAATTTACTCGTCGTGATCACTGAAGTTATGAAATGAAATCATGAATGGTAATGGTGAAACGTTTACGTTTGGGAGTGATATTTTGGTTTCGGGAACGCACAAAGGGTGTAGGAGATTGAAATGAATAGGGTTTGAGGCAAATTTATCAGCTAAATGGGATAGGCGGGTTTCGATAGGAGTGACGTTTGTTAGTACGTAAAAGAGAGGGTTGGAGGGGTTGTATAGTGAGTTTAGGGGGTTTCGGATTTTGGGCAGCACTCTAAGGGCCGATCTTTCTGCGACTTGTATGTTTTTAAGTGTGGTAGGGTGGGGGTCTTAAATTATATTTAATTACATCTATGATTATGAAATCAAATAACATTTTTACAATATTTATTTATTAACGGAACTCCATTTTTACAAATCTAATTACAAAAATTTAATATAATATAAATTTTAACAAAAAATATTAGTAAAAATAAACAATGATTCAATTTTTAAATTTCAATGTATATACCAGATATATTCATTAAAATTCCTTGTATTCTTTTTGCTGTCTGTGGCGAAATCTTTTTTTTTTTTTTCGTTTATTTGTTGTGTTTTTTTTTATATTATACAAATAATTATCCTCCATGCCGGTTTGCAGAGCTATTGTGAATATCAAACAGTTACAATCGGCTCTGTCGCAACGCACCGTTCTTTTGTTGTCTAGAAAACGAGCAGGGAAGGACGCAAAACGGATTCAGCCTTTCAACAATTATGACTATCTGTCTTCCCACAGTAATATTCATACTTTTTTTAGAAACGGTAATAAATAAGAGTCATAACAATTACAAATAGGAGATTTATTTAAAAGAGATTTTTATACTGTCATAAAACAGCGGGGGAAATATTTTTGTTTTGTTTCGCGAAATAATAAAAGGAAAGAGAAATTGAAGGCAAATATAGTCATACAGAAAAAAAAAAAACATTTGACCGATTTTGCTCTTTCTACCTGTTTTATGATTTCTTAAAAAAATAATTTATTAGGATTTTTATTACGTGAAATTATAAAACAGGAAGAATGATTTTCTTTAATAACAGATATTTGTGATTGTTTTGTATGATTGAATTCAGAATACACATTCGCTAATGTCAAGCATAAATTGTTTTATACAGGGTGTAAAAATGTCGACAAAACATTGGATATCATGATAATTCCGTATCATTTCATATAATGGAGAAAACATGTAGTGAGAAGTACGTGGCGTTGCATAATTAAATGTTTGCTTATGTCTAGAGAATAGTCTGGGCACATAGGTACTAAATTTTGAAAAGTGGATTATTTTGTAGAAAGCTTTCGGATAGTCCATATAAATTATATCAAGTTGATTTTCTTTGTGAAATTTGACCAAATCGCCGAAGGAAATTTGAGAAAGTTGGCGCTGTACATCAACGATGATATCCTTAGAGAACGACGCTAGTTGTTTAGACAATAATTTGTTGTATTGTATACCTTTTTCTCATTTATCACTTGGTAAAACATATTTAATAACCGTTTGTTATAATGAAATCACTTGGTTTTGTTTTACTAAAATATTTTAGTAAAACAAAACCAAGTGATTTCATTATAACAAACTGTTAATAATTTGTTGAATATTTTCGGAATTGAAACGTCACATCTGTGTAGTTTGATTTAATAGCTATATTTTTTTCAGATTTTAATATACACAAGGAAAAAATATCAGGAAGCAATTTTTGATTAAGGCCAGAATCCTGCTAAAGCGCTACCTTTTTTCGTGTACATGCTTCAAAAGATTATTAAAAAAATTAACAAAAAATATGGATGTTATTCTTATTTTATTATGAATAACGTCAACTATTTATTTAAAAAAAAAATTTTTAAAAATTAATTTAATTTAGAAAATTATGTTTATTTAATTAAAAAAAAATAAGATCTTCCTCCTTAAATATATTCTTAAATATGCTGAAAATACAACGTCGTATTCTTGCCTAAGCAAAAAAGCAACTTGGATGTGAAACGCGCCAAATCCATGAAGATCAAATGTAATTGATAAAAAGCATTAATTGTGTGAAGAAAGAATATTAGTGCTTTTTTAAATAATTTACTACATTTTAAATTTACCGCCAATTGTCGCTGGATAAAATGGCAGAAACCCTCCGCCGCACTGACATTCATTTACGGCATCGACGTTAAACTCCGTCCAGATATTAATAAATCCATGGGTTCGATAGACTAAAATGGCCATCATTAGAAGAAACTAATTTCATCCTATTATTTATTTCAAACACCAACAAGAATTTTTGCAACAATCCAGATATACATTGCATCTATATAGCTCATAATAACAAAAACGTCTTTGGTTGTAGGGCTTATTTTTATTATCAATATAAAACGCAACCGGTTTCGTATTGATAAAGTTTTCGTGATTTTTTGTTTTGTCTTCTCCTCGAACCAGTCGGACACGTGCCCCGAAGTGGTGCCTTCGGGCGAAGCGAAGCCGTTGCTGCGCTCTGGAAATGGCCAAGCCAGAACTCAACGGAGAGATCTCTTCGTTTCGCTCCGGGAGGAAAAGAGAAAAGGCCGAGATGCAACGGCGGAGGAAGAGAGACGAAGACGAAGAAGGAGTGTTGTCGAGGTGATTACGCGGAACCGGTTCTCGTGATTTAAAAGGCGAATCTGATGGTCACGTTTCGGTTTTGGTTACTCGTCGTGTGTATGTGTTTACCAAACGATGCATATATAATAATAATAACTGAAAAAGAAGAAAAATGGTGATAATGATAAATTGAAGGCAAATACAGTCATACAGAAAAAAAACATTTGACCGATTTTGTTTTTAATAACAATAATTACTAGTAGAATGCATCAAATATTTTGGGTTCGTTTACTAATTTTGGGTGAGATGATAAATATGTTTAAAGCATAATGATAATCCAAAAAGCAACCATTCTACAAACATGCCTCACTTAACCCATAATTTCGACGTCTTATCAAAGTTTTGTAATCCTATAAATTCTAAAGTTCCCAACAAACTTTGTTTCAAATCATTTCATATCATAACTATAGTTATTTTCAAAACTCATTATAATTTCATAGCATCATTCATATTCACAATTTGCGATTTTATTATATAATCGCTTCATAAAGCACTTCAGCGTCGCACACGCTTTAATAACACTCATGTTATTGACAAAAAAACAACGTTGCAGCGCTTTCACAGTACTCGATCAATAATCAATTGCGTTTTTTTTTAGTGTCGATTCTTAAAGCGCTTCGGCGTCGCTCTCGCTTTCATAACGTAACATGTATGTATAAAAAAAGCAACGCTGCAGCGCTTTTAGAACTCTCGATCAATAATTATGTGGCATTTTATTATATAACCGTTTCATAAAGCGCTTCGCACACGTATTCATAAACGTAATTTATATAAAAAAAGCTGCAACATTCTCGATTGATAATTATTTACGATTTTATTATATAATCGCTTCGCACACTCTTTAATAATTTGCAAAAAGCAACTTTGCATCGCTCAGTGGACTGAATGTGAGAAAAACAACCGAATTTTCTTAAAATTGTTAAATTGGTATTGTTATTGATAATGAGCACTTTGTGTCTCGAAATGTACATCTGCAACGTTTTCTGAATACTGTTCCAATAATTGCGCACACCACCAACGCTGAATACTCTTGACCCGATCGAGATCAGAAGTGAAAGCTCTTTCGGCTGGAGCATTTATTTTTTCTATTTTTTCTTTGTTGCAGCCTGACGCAACGCCTGCGATCATATAACATTTTTTTTTGTCCAGTTGCAATTGTCGGCGTCCAGAGTAATGCAATAACAAAGTGGCACTCTGGAGAGTTGAAACGAACGGTTTCCTCCATTAATCGGTGGCTCGATGGTAAAGCAAATAATGACGCTAATTAAAGTGTACTCTGTTGGGGAAAAAACTGAATTGAGAGGTTTCGAATGGGAATTGAAATTGCGAACGGTGAAATGTAAACAGGAGAAAATTTTAAAAATGTATTACGAAAGGTTTTTTGAATCTAATAGAGCAAATTTTTATCGTAGTAATTATGGTTTAAATTCTCCCTTTGAAATAATTATGAGAAATATTAATAAACTAAATTTATCTAGGGAGTTTGACTTATTTAATGTTTCTTTAACCTCATTAAAGACAGTCATTACTTCGCAATACATTTAATTATTTCAATCTGGATATAATTTGTTTCAACAATGATTTTTCCTGTCATTCAGCTAAATTTAATTTTAATTCTCATAAATCATTATTAATTTATTAATATGTATAACGATATGACTCTATACTTTTCTACTAAATACTAGGTTAAAATGTCACAGTAGCTAAAGAAGGAATAATTTGTTAATTGTTTTCAAATACTTTTTATTTAATTTATTTAAATAACTGTGACTAACTATTAATTAATAGTTCAAATTTCATTATTTTTAACCAGCACTGAAATCGGGGCTATTCAGTACGGGAAATGTTAAGTTTAACGTGTAACGTTATTAATTAATTTCACATCTAATTACAAAAGCTCCTTAGACTGTCATGATAAAAATTAACGTACACATTAAACTTAATATTTCTCTTACAGAACAGCCCTGAATATCTGTTTATATTCCAATCAAAGTATCTTGCCTTTGGTGAAAGGTGAGCGAGAATATAGACAACTTAAAATACACAGGTGCGCTGTTTGAGAGTACACTGTATAGCTAGGTCAAAGAATTGTGTTGGATTTAATCGATAATTCACGTTCTTTTTAAAATTTATATTAAAATTTACAATATTAGGGATTGTTAAGTAAGTTTCACTTGGTTTGTTTGTTTTTTGCGTGGAAAACAAACCAAGTGAAACTTACTTAACAATCCCTAATATTACTAAAATGTTTTACCAAGTGATTAATGAGACTCAAATTGAAAATATAAAGTTTACAACATATGAAATATAAAAAAAATGTAGGACAGAAAGATTTAACTTTGTTCCAGATAGACTAACAGCTACAAGTATTGTAAATATTTATGTTATATTGTTTTATATTATATACAAATATCTTTATTCAGACAATTACATTTTTACAAACATTGAGTATATACACTAAAATAAAGGTTTGTCTGTCCTGGGCTATCAATCGGAAGTCTTTCAGCCCTTGTTTATTATTTTTTATATATTGTACTGTAGAGGCTTTTATTTGTTGAAATTTCATACTTGTTGAATTAAAATAAAACACAAAAGTGTATAGTTTCAAAAATTGTTTTGCTTTATTGTCTCACGACAATTGTTTCGCCACACAGTGGCTTCTTCAGGTGAAGATGACAAATTTTTGAAACTATACACTTTTGTGTTTTATTTTATCTGAACAATTATTTTTATAGTTTTAATAAATACGTGTGTATATATGAAAATTGTTGAAAGAATCCAGTGAGTGAAATTTAAATTTATTAAATTCAATAAATGAAAAAAAAAATTGTAGACCCCTTTAATATATGTTTTTACAATTAATTTAATGATTTTGTATCATCCTTTTCATATATAAGTTCTCATTTTTTTATGTGGCTATGAAATTATTAAACAAAATTCACATTTTTTAAAGAAAATTAAAAATCAATTAAAGCAATTCAAACATAATTAGAGATGTAAATTAAACCATTTCCGTTACTTTAACGGAACTGTTTTTTTTTTTTTTTTTCGTCTTCTTCTTTTAACGAACTTTCAAAATCGGAGCAATAAAAGAAACACAATCGCTCTTCAAAATCATAAACCGAATTCCTATTTAGACGCCAATAAACGTAATCTCCCTCCAATAAAAATCCCACAACCATCACTCTATCGCCTTTAATTGCCCACCCGAATAAATCAAATGAAAATTAGATTAGGATTTTTGTTAGACGGCACTTTATTTTTATTGGCTCCAGTATTTTATGATTTGTATGCGCCTGTTGTTTTATATCGTCGAGCATGAGAGGGGATGTGTTTGTGATATTATGGGTTTCACCAAAAGAGGTAATCATTCCTCTCTCGTGGAAATTGAAGAAAATGGTGGTGTTTACTCTTAATCTTTTTCACATAGAAAATTGAATTAAAATTCAGTGTTTATTCTATATTTTCTTCTCATGAAAGCAAATGTAACTTAGTTTTTCTCTCTCCTTCTCATTAAAATTGATGTAAATGGAGGTGCTTAATATTTCTTTCATGGAAATTGAGGAGTTTACACTCCGTCACCTTGTCATGGAAATTGATGTAAATGGTAGTGTTTACTCTTCCTGTTCTTCACATAGAAATTAGAATTAAAATGCGGCGTTTATTCTTCCTTTTATTTTCTCATGGAAATTAAAACAAATGATACAGTGTAAGTAATTTTTTGCAGTTGAAAAAAGGGATTGATCGAATTTTATTGATCATTGCCAGAAATTTTTCTTTAATTTCATTGTAAATGGAATTTAGTTTTCCTTTCCTTCTCATGGAAATTGAGGTGTTTACACTCTCTCACCTTGCCTTGGAAATTGGAGTAAATGGAGGTGTTTAATACTTCTTTCCTTCTCATGGAAATTTACGCTCCGTCACCATATCATCGAAATTAAAGTAAATGGTAGTGTTTACTCTTCCTCTTCTTCACATAAAATAGAAATGAAACTCCATAATATTATTTCATATTTTCCCCACAATATGAAAAAACCTAAATAACAAAAGTTTCACATCATTCATGTTTAATAATAGCGAGATCAAATTTCCGAAACTGTGGTCACATGTGAAAAACACAATTAATGAAAAAAGATTATTTCATTTGTAATGTCCCCAGTACATTTTACAATAATAATTTATATTATTATTATTATTATTATTATTATTATTATTATTATTATTATTATTATTATTATTACTATTATTTTATTAATGTTATTGTATTTTTATAGTTCTTTTCATTTCATGTAAATACCATTAAGAAACACTATCTTATTCGCACAGATAACATTGGAATCACAAACAAATCATTAAGTTTAAATTCAAATATTGTTCAGCTCTAAAATCGACTCATGAGTAAATATAATCAAAGTCCGCGTAATCAGTACCATTGTATAAATATTTTTCAATTTCGTATTTATAATTTGCTTTCCAATGTTATGCGTGCCTGATTAGTTTTTAATCTCTATTATTTATCATTGAAAGAAGTGGGGTTGTTCGGGTGTTGAGGAGACCAACTTCACTTCTGCATTGATTCTATCAAATCGATCACTTCGTGCAAGACGTTGTTTTTCCTATTGCTCCAGAAGTAAAATAAACTAAGTTCCGATCATCCGCCGTTTTTCACTGAGTGTTTAATCTCTTAACCCGGGCGAATTGAGGAAATCATAAAAAGAACACGTAACGATCTGATTATCAATAGAGATTGATAAGAATCCAGATGCTACGTTACAATTTATGGCGCAGTCGGTAGGATTTCCTTATTACGTATTTGCCTGTGAAAGACACGAACAAACGTGAAAAACATTGAAGGAGTTCCAGGAAAATTTCCAACCAGGACACCGAAGCACACCTTTCCCGGAGGAGATAAATCAAAGGACCATAGGAGGACATAAAGCAACGCTGTCGAGGACACCCCAATTCACCAGGACCAAGAGGACGCACTAAAGACGACATCTGAACCATTATCTTAATTCAAGAAAACCAGCCGAGAGCCGATATGTGTGCGATAATTTTAATGTAAGTCGAATAATCTTTTTTGTAAGGGGATTTGAATTTGAATATTTTTAAACTTTGCAAACTTTTGCTTTTTATTGTCTCTATTTAAATCTATTAGTCTCAAAAAAAGTAATAATAATTATTACACGCCGTGGTATTTTCATCAAAAAAGCGTATTTTTTTTTTTAATCTTTTGTCTATTTAAATTATTTGCATTGGTATTTTTTTTTTCTCATATTATTATTTTTATAAAATGGCAACAAACGATATGTCTATGTTACATCTTGCTTCTTCTTTATTAACTAACGTGTACTTTGAACATTCTCATACATCGAAACACAATAACTTAGAAGATTTTATATCTAGATGCGATTTAGTAATGACAATGGTTAGTGAAGATCAAAAACCTAATTTATTAATAGTCATAAAAACGAAACTGCTTGGCGAGACAGGTACACGCACTTTTAGGAGAGAAATTGCCACGTGGAATGAATTAAGAACATTTCTAAGAGATAACTTTTCACCTAAGGTTAATCTTGGGAGCGCATTACTTGAATTGAACACTTGTGTACAAAAACCTAACGAAACACTAAGTGATTTTATTTCTCGGGTCGAACATTGTCGCACAAACTTAATTAACACCCTCGATAAAAATCTAACATCCCCTGATCGTATTGCTCAAATAAACCTAATAAAGTCACAAGTTCTTCATATATTTCTATCCGGCTTGAAAAATCCTTTAAGCTTTTTCGTTCGTGCAAAAAATCCCAAGGACTTAGAAGAGGCTATTTCATTCGCGAATGATGAAAATCAATTTAATAATCGGCAATCTCAGTTAACAACCAGCACTTCAAATCAATATGCTCCTCGCAATTCCGCTATTACCTGTAATTACTGTAAAAATATTGGTCATTCCATAAACGAATGCCGTAAAAGACGAAATCAAAACTATAGACAGGATAACTATTATAGAAATAATCAACAAAATTATCCTCCAAATAACTCTAGCTCACCACCTGAATTCCAAAATAGAATTCCCGATAGATTAGAGAGACACCCTAGCAATTCACAACATTTTTTAAGTAAACCTAATCCAGACGATTCTAATTCGAATATCGAGCAATATTCACAAAATGCCAGAAATTCACATAATCAGGCTTCTTTAAACTTAACGTCGACCGAAGTGGAGGCCTCACCTCGGGATTCGACAACATCGGCCACATTTTTACTTTAAATTTGCTAGCTTCATCAACATATACCATCCTAAATGCAAGAGAATTGGTTCAGGATTGTTCTTTTTTGTTAGATACAGGATCTGAAATTTCTTTAATAAAAAAATCATGTTTAAAATCAGATTCTGTATGCCATTTAAATAAAAAAATAACATTAAGAGGCATAAATAATAGCAACAACCCATTCAAAACACAAGGTTACTGCATTTTTAATATTCCGATTGATAACCAAACAGTGTCGCACATATTTCACGTGGTTCCTGATGCATTTCCGATCCACCAAGATGGTCTTCTGGGAAACGATTTCTTACAAGCGACAAAAAGCAAAATCTGTTTCTCTGAACTCAAACTCTTTGTCGGAAATGATTATATACCACTATACGTGCTCCAGAGATCATTAAATTCATCAATTTCCTCGGATCATTCGAGTGATGATAAAATTACCTCTGGCGAAAAACCTGGTTGCGAAAATATTAAATTTCCAAACTCAGAACCCTTTTTCTCGAATCATTCGAGGTATAGGAAAGTAGTAACAAAAATTAATAAAAATGGGAATACTGAATGTCCCTCAAGAAATGAACATAGCAAAATTACTAATAGTCAAAATTATAACATTTCCTCTTTAAAATATTCATCTAAAAATTCTAATTTTGTTAATAACAAAACTAATACTACTAACTTAACAGGTCCAATTAATATAGATACACCTTATTTGTCCCTTCAGGACACTAAAGTTAATTGTAATGACTCAAATGCCAACCTTTATTCGAAATTTAACGGGAACAGTAAAACTGTAGAGAATACACTCAAAAAAAAGATATTGCTAAAAGCGCGATCTGAAACAGTAATACCAGTTTATATTACCAATCCAGAATTAAAAGAAGGTATAATTAATAAGAGAGAACTACAAAAACACGTATACCTTGGCAGAAGCGCAGTTACAGTGTATAATAATAATACTGCAATTACAACAGTTCTAAATATCTCAGATAATGACGTCATTTGCGATAGAGTTACTGCTACATTAGAGCCCTTACAATTTGACGATTCAGTTAGACATTTGAAACTAACCCCACAAATAGAATCTTCAAATATAAATACAAATAGACTTAAAACGTTAATTGATGCTCTACAAACAGATCACCTCAACTCAGAAGAATATGAAAAGCTGAGGGATTTATGCCTCGACTACAATCACTTATTCTTTTTAGAAGGCGATTCCCTATCGACCACAGATGTAGTTTACCATGAAATTCGAACAACTTCAAATGCTCCTATAAATACTAAGTCATATAGATACCCACACGCTCTAAAACCCATTGTTGATGAGCAAATCCAATCAATGCTCCAGCAAAATATTATAAAACCATCACAAAGTCCCTGGAATTCACCTGTTTGGGTAGTTCCCAAGAAAAACGATTCAGATGGTAATAAAAAATGGCGGCTAGTTATAGACTATCGGAAACTAAATGAGTTAACCATCGGGGATGCATACCCTCTTCCAAACATTGAAGAGATTTTAGACGAACTAGGTAGTGCCAAATATTTCACAACCCTTGACCTCACGTCAGGATTCCATCAAATCAAAATGCACCCTGACGATTCGGCAAAGACAGCTTTTAGTGTTCCAAGAGGACACTTCGAATTTAACCGTATGCCATTTGGGTTAAAAAATGCCCCCGCTACTTTTCAGAGGCTTATGAATGTAGCTTTATCTGGTCTTCAAAACAACCATAGGTGTTTCGTCTATTTAGACGATATTGTAGTATTCTCTGATAATTTAGAAAATCATATGAAAAAACTTCGTGAGGTTTTCCACAGGTTGGATAAATTTAATTTAAGAATCGAGCCTAAGAAATGTCAATTCTTAAGACACGAAATTATATATTTGGGCCATCTAATTACAGAAAATGGAGTTCAGCCAGATCCAAATAAAACAGAATGTGTTAATCGATTCCCTATTCCCCGAAACCAAAAGGATATAAAATCTTTCTTAGGCCTGGCCGGTTACTATAGAAGGTTCGTGCCCAATTTTAGCAGACTCTCTCAACCCCTAACAAAGTTGCTTAAAAAAAATACAAAATTCCTATGGACTAGTTTACAGCAAGAAGCTTTCGAAAGTTTAAAAACTGCGCTTTGTAGTCAACCTATTTTGCAATTTCCGGACTTTGAAAAAGAATTTGTCCTCACTACAGACGCATCGAATTATGCCGTAGGAGCCGTCCTATCACAAGGTCCAAAAGATAAAAATCTTCCAGTTGCGTACTACAGCAGAACGCTTAACAAGGCGGAGCAAAATTATGACGTTTCTACAAAAGAACTGCTAGCAATTGTCTCTGCTGTAAAATTTTTTAGGCCCTATTTATTTGGACATAAGTTTAAAATAATAACAGACCACATTGCACTAAAATACTTAAATAATGTTAAAGATCCCAGTTCGCGATTGTTACGTTGGAGGTTAACATTAGAAGAATATGAATATTATATTGAATATAAACCTGGGAAAATTAATAAAAATGCAGATGCTTTAAGTAGAATAAACACTCTTGACGATTATCAGAATTTCTTAAAATTTAAAAGCGAAAACAAAATAATTAGTGGTAATATTACTATTATTCATGACAATTTATTCAATGCCAGCGATGACTTTTCGTTATGTCACTGTGTTAGCCAAGACCTTAACATGGAACAAGGTATAGCCTTAGAATTCAAGCATAGGTTCGGAAAACTAAATGAATTGAGAGCACAGAATGCACAATTATACTCATTTGCATACTTAAATCTCGGTAATCGATTTATATTCTATTTAATAACAAAAAGCAACTATTTCAATAAACCCAGCCACAGTGACTTATTTAAAACTTTAACAAATCTAAAATTATTTTGCGAAAACAATAATGTATTTAAATTGGCAATGCCCAAATTAGGCTGTGGTTTGGATAATTTAAACTTTGATGCAGTGCTTGAAATCATTAAATATATTTTCTATGGCAAATTTCAAGTGAAAATATTTACTTTTGACGATAAAAAGTCTTTAGTCAATGATAAGTTAAATTCTGCAAATAAATACCAAATTCTTGCTAACTCAAATGCTTTTAATTCATTAGAAAATGTAAGCTCACAAGTCAAAAATATTTCTAGCGATGATTTAGTTTCTGTGCCTAATAACACATCTCAAATAAGTAACTACATCATATCATCGGTTTGCATTGAACCTCACTTAAAAACGACTACTAAAGTGGTACCCAGTGACGGAAACTGCTTCTATTATTCCCTAATAACATTTTTCCCTGACCTTGGCGATGTGGAAACGCTTAAATCCACCCTTGCACTTTCTAAGCATTTAGAAAATTGCTTATCTCCAAACAGTGCAAAAAAATCACTTACAACTCCTAACGCATGGGCATGTGACGATGTAATCAAGATCGCAGCATTAACTCTCAATATCACCATATGCGTGCATACTAGTAACACTGAATTTTTTATTTTTGGAAATAGTGATAGTAAAATTCATTTGAAGCATCGGGATAATCATTTTGAACCATTAGTCAAAATTATTTCACCACACTCTAATCCGCCTGCAATTGAAAATAGTACCAACCAAGATATTGCAGAGAAAGAATCTTACCAAGATTTTTTGAAGAAACTAGAAAAAACAATCATTGCAGCGAATAATATAGAGGAACATATAAATTGCATTACATCATCACCCTACAGCAAAGCTGTTCTCATTCCATCAGACCTTGATGATGACATATTCGAAGCTTTCCCTGATACATCCAATCACTTAGAGCAATTAAGATTATCTGCATTAACTGTTCCTAGTATTCATTCATTCGAAGCAAACGGCAAATACATGATATATTTAATTTATAAAGAACAACACTGGGATCAAGGTTCATACCAAGATGTTTTTAAAACATTCACGTTATTGAGAACGTATTTATTAAAAAACGATATTCAAGATATTAGTATGACAACTATTAAATCATCATATGACAAACTTGAATGGCATAAAATTCGATCAATTTTAAGATACATTTTTAAACCTACTAACATAACTGTTCATATTTACTTAAACCAGCTAATCACTCCACATCCAAACGACATTCCCACTATCTTAAAAGAAAATCATGACCTACCTGGCTCTGGGCATATAGGTTATCACAAAACATACAATAAAATAAAACAAGTGTATTATTGGCACGGTATGAAAACGGATATTAAAAAATATATACAGCAATGCCAATCTTGTCAAACAAAAAAACTAGTACGTCGAAAAAACCGAGCTCCCATGGAGTTGACCACTACTTCTCGTAGACCATTAGAAAAAATATTTTTGGACATTGTTGGCCCAATGCCTATTTCTGAAAACGGAAACCGATACATACTAACACTTCAAGATGATCTAAGTAAATTTTCCTTAGCATTCGCCATTCCTAATCACGAAGCCTCAACCGTAGCTCGAGTTTTTGTTAAACATTTTATTTGTAAGTTTGGTATCCCAAAAAGCATTTTAACTGACAACGGGCCAGAATTTACTTCTAGTATGATGAAAGAAGTTTCTAAATTATTTCAAATGAAACACTTTACATCGACAGCATATCATCCTCAAACTAATGGTGCTCTGGAACGAAGCCATCTCACTTTAGCCGACTATTTAAAACATTATGTTAAGGACCAATCTGACTGGGATGATTATCTAGATTTCGCAATGTTTTCGTACAATACAAGTGTACATTCAACAACTAAATTCACGCCATTTGAGTTGATATTTGGATACAAATCTGAGACTCCATCAAGCCTAACAAGACACCCGGAATTCAAATATACATACGATGATTACATCGACGAATTAAAACTCAAATTTCAAAAATCGCACGAAATCGCACGAAATCACATTCAACAATCAAAAATCACTAATAAATCTTACTACGATAAAAAATCAAATCCCGTAAACTTTAAAATAGGTGACTTGGTATACTTAGAACATAATCATTTAAAACCTAACACATCCAAAAAACTCGCTTCAAGATATGAAGGGCCTTATGAAATAGTTAAAAAAAATTCTAAAGTGAATTATACAATAAAAATCCGTAATAAGGAACATATAGTTCACGCAAATCGACTAAAACGCGCATTTGTTCCAGCCTCGCCTCCATCTTCGTAACCAACGTTATATCAACCAAGCATACGATAAAACCAATCCAAATAAATTTGGCAGAAAATAGATTCGAAATGCAAAACGTTGAAAATGAAATCTGTAACCAGATTCAAGCTGATATTAATGTAGAACCTAGGCGTAGTCAGAGACTAATAGCTCGTTATAGAGATAATAATTAATGCTTCATCGATCTGCTATCCTAAGTAATTATATCTAGGCCAAAAGACCACAGGTCGATAGCCAATTAACAAATATTATTTTTGTATTTGAGTTTGTGACTTTCATTATTTAATATATTCTGTTGTATATATTTGTTAATAAAGATAACATATATATGTTTAGGTAACTATGTGTAATATAATTCCCTTATAAGATTATTCGACAAATATAATAACTGTAGACAACTTATTTGTCTGGTGAAAAGTGCGCGAATTCTAAAAATCTTAGTGGTGGACGTAATCTAAAATATAGGAAGTGACCTTTTTAATATTTTATTAAACTCCATTTAAAAATATATACATCAATAATCCTAAACTCTTATTTCAATATATATTTTTATCTTTAAGGGGGGGAGTGTAATGTCCCCAGTACATTTTACAATAATAATTTATATTATTATTATTATTATTATTATTATTATTATTATTATTATTATTATTATTATTATTACTATTATTTTATTAATGTTATTGTATTTTTATAGTTCTTTTCATTTCATGTAAATACCATTAAGAAACACTATCTTATTCGCACAGATAACATTGGAATCACAAACAAATCATTAAGTTTAAATTCAAATATTGTTCAGCTCTAAAATCGACTCATGAGTAAATATAATCAAAGTCCGCGTAATCAGTACCATTGTATAAATATTTTTCAATTTCGTATTTATAATTTGCTTTCCAATGTTATGCGTGCCTGATTAGTTTTTAATCTCTATTATTTATCATTGAAAGAAGTGGGGTTGTTCGGGTGTTGAGGAGACCAACTTCACTTCTGCATTGATTCTATCAAATCGATCACTTCGTGCAAGACGTTGTTTTTCCTATTGCTCCAGAAGTAAAATAAACTAAGTTCCGATCATCCGCCGTTTTTCACTGAGTGTTTAATCTCTTAACCCGGGCGAATTGAGGAAATCATAAAAAGAACACGTAACGATCTGATTATCAATAGAGATTGATAAGAATCCAGATGCTACGTTACACATTAACAATAAAATTCACTTTGAAAAATAAATTTTAAATAAAATTATTTGAGTGTGTAAACACAATTATGAAAATCACAATTGTCACACTAAAATTGTTTCTCAAAGCTTGCTTGTTTCTTCAGGTGATAAACAATAATAATACAATTTACAAAAATTTAAAAATAAGTGTTTTATTAAAGTGATATTACGGAGTTTCAACAACTAACAGCCTCAGCTATACACGATTCTATTTAATTTGTAATTTAAATTTCAAGAAGTGTTTAATTAAACACCGCATATTCAAGAATGGCGCCATTTGATAAGGATGAATAAATTTACGATATCTGCAACGTTTCGGACCTGATAATTTTTATTGCCACAATCGAGATTCCATCCCAACAATAAGAATTTTCACAACAATCACCAGCAATAAAATGCTTTGTTAATTTCCCCCTCTCTCTCTCTCTCTCTCCCTCTTTTCTCTCTCTCTCTCAATTTTATGGCTGACCGGCCGAAAAGGAAACCTATTCATTCTTCTTCACTGTTTTTTTTTTATATTCTTTTCCCATAAACGGCGGGCGTGCAATTGCTCCGATGACTCACTTCATTTGGGAAATTAAGTTCGTTTTCTACCGGTCGCAGACTTGGAAGACACGCCGGAGGAAGGCACCTGTTGCCGGTTATGGGTCACCGAACACCGGAAGTGATAATTACACACAGGCGAGTCTCGGCCTCTTCGGTATAATCGAAGCCGCTTCCTCTCTCTTGCCTTTATCGCGTTTTATTGTTTCCCCCCCCGAAAAATTACCCCAGACGTACAACAAACAAATGGATGTGTCATGAAATAATTACACAGTGATAATTGAAAACAGGTGAATTTATGAGTAAGTGGATTAAGTGTGTGGGGGTATTACTCTTCCTCTTCTTCACGTGAAATAAATAAAGGCGTTTATTTATTTTTTTCTCTTTTTGTCATGAAACAAATGATGATATTTGCGCTTACTCATCTTTTTATGGAAATTAAAGTAAATGGTGGTGAATTGATAGGAGAAAAACAATACATTTATTGTTTTTATCCTCCTCAAGGAAATTTAAGTAAATGGAGGTTATTCTTCTTCACATGGAAAATTGAGGTAAATTGAGGAATTTAGCATTCCTCCCTCTCCTTCTCATGGAAATGGTGGTGTTTACTCTTCCTTTTGATGTCATGAAAATTAAAGCAAATAGTAAAGACCTATACTTGCTTTAACTTTTTCTCTCTCCTTTCGGAAATTAGAGTAAATTAAGGTGTTTACTCTTACTCTCCTTCTCATTGGGAATTAAAGTAAATGTAGATGTTTACTCTCCTCCTTCTTATCATGGAAATTAAAGTAAATGATGGTGTAAACACTTCCTCTTCTTCGTATGAAAAAATGGAAGTAAACTGAGTTTTTTATTCTTTCTCTTTTTCTCATGGAAATTAAAGCAAATTCTAGTGTTTAGGCTTATTTTCCTTGTTATGAAAATTAAAATAAATTGTGGTGTTTACAAATAATTTCCTCACATGGAAAATGGAAGTAATTTTAGGTCCTCTTTCTCTCATGGAAATTGCAGCAAATGGAAGTATTTGGTCTCCTTCTCATGGAAATTGATGTAAGTGGAGGTGTTTAATCTCTCTTTCTTTCTCATTGAAATTGAGGTGTTTACACTCCCTCACCTTGTCATGGAAAGTGAAGTAAATTGTGGTGTTTACACCTACTCTCCTTTTCATGGAAATTATAGCAAATGGAGGATTTACTCCACCTCTCTTTCTTATAGAAATTGAAGTAAATTGTGTTTATACTTTATTTTCTTCACATGGAAAATGGAAGTAAATTTAATTGTTTATTCTATCCTTTTTCTCTCACGGAAATTGAAGCAAAAGGAAGTATTCAATATTTTCTCTCCTTCTCATGGAAATTGATGTAAATGGAGGCGCTTAATATTTCTTTCCTTCTCGTGGAAATTGAAGTAAATGGAGGTGCTTAATTAATATTTCTTTCCTTCTCGTGGAAATTGAAGTGTTTACACTCCCTTGCCTCGTTATGGAAATTGAAGTAAATGGCAGTGTTTACTCTTACTCTCATTCTTATGTAAAATAAATGAAATTGAGGTAATTACTCCTCCTCCTCTTCTCATAGAAATATAAGTAAATAGTGGTATTTATTCTTCCTCTTCTTATCATGAAAATTAAAGAAATATTCGAGTTTATATCACCTCTTCTTTATATGGAAAATGGAAGTAAATTGAGGTGTCCATTCTTTCTTCATATCTCATAGAAAATAAAGCAATTGTAACATTTACTCTTACCCTCTTTCTCATGAAAATTGATGTATTTAGAGGTGTTTAATCTCTCTCTTAATGGTATTTACTCTCTCCATACTTTTCATGGAACGTGAAGTAAATCAAATGAACGAAAAATCATTTCTAAGCAAAATCGGTTTACATTTTCAAAAATAGAACTCCTCTGGATCGATGAGAGGTGGCAAGTGTATGGGAGGTTACCTAGGTGTCTGTGTATGAGTGATATTTCGGCAGAGGACAACATAACCTTAGCCAGAGCCAGGTGTGGATCCCAAGAGAGAAGAGAGAATGGAAGGTATGGATGGGAGGAAATTTATGGTAAGTGTGTGTTATGTGGCTATGGGAGGGACACATGGAGGCATCTGAGTGAGGAATGCGAGCAAGTATGTAAGGTATGGATGAATGGTAGAGGAAAAATAGATGAGTCATTAAGAGAAGATGGAGCTAGCGTAGATATCTTGAAGAGACTGGGAAAGGGGAACAAATTAAGAAGAAGGGATAATTAAATATGGAATTATGCTTTCGTTTATCTGTTTATGTTTTGTATATGGATTATTTGGATAGATTTTGTATGAATTATGTTAGGAATAACAATAAAACTTCTTTTTTTCCATTAATGTAAAACCTATTTTTGTTTCCCGACAAAAAATCACTTTTAACAATAAACCTTCTCGTTTTCTTTGTTTTATAATATAAAATTTATTTTCGTCTACACCAAAACACAACTCCCACTTTAATTTTCTGCATCGTCCGGCTAATCCGCCTACCTTATCATCGAAACGCGCTCGTTAAAAAATCCTTAAATCATACAAACGAAAAAAGAAACTGGTTTATTAACTCCGATCCAATTGCATGCATTCGAGTCTGACCAGTGCGCATTTTCGCCGGGTTCTTGACCATTTCGTTAAGGGGGGCTGTAAATTACAGCAATTCAATCAAGCCACAACGGGCGAATACTGGTTCTGTTTTGGATTTTTCTTTTGTGTTTGAAAAAAAAAGAGTCTAAATTTTATGACCCACGCTACGCTTGTTTTTTTGTTTTTCTCTCGCCCGGTACTTTATCTTTTAAATTACAACGGGTAGGGGGTATATAAGCAAGAGGAGTTTGCGGGAGTGGATTGTGCTTCGTTCCTGCTGACAAAATGAAGATTGCTCGTGCTGGTGTTCTCCTGCTCGCCGTTATGGTTCAAGTAAGTGAATAACTTTTTGCATTATTATTAAAAATAATAAGAATAATCGGGTATACATTAAGTAATTCAATGTCTGGCGGGGTTTTTGCCCGAGAAGTATTGTTTTAATATGTTGAGCAAAAAAAAAACAAAAATGAAAAATTCCCTTCGACAGTTTGATGAGATCTTCTTCGTTCTTTGTAAATTCTTAAATTAAATATTCTGTCTTATTGAACAATATAAATAAAGTTTTTTGAACATTACAAGAGTTTCTATTCACCGAATATAAAATACATTATAATTTTCAAGTTATGATTTTAAAGAAAATCAACTAAAAATCGTGGATGGAGTATTTTTCATGAATTTTTAATTTGCATTTCATGCTTTAATGAACAATAAAATACTCATTAAAATGCCCTTTATATTTTAAAGTTATGATTTTTAATTCAGTGTTCGAGGAATACCAAGAAAATCTCATTTTTTAAATTCAAATAACTCAAAAACCGTAAGCGGGGTATTTTTTTATAGCTCCTTAATCTACATTTCTTGCTTTAACAACGAACCCAAAACTTATTAAAATGCCATTTATAATTTTTAAGTTATGATTTTTTTAAATTCAGTATCCGCGAAACTTTAATTAAATCTCCTTTTATCGACGTTTAAATGAAAATGACTCAAAATCCATGGATGGGGTATTTTTTGCTTTTATGAATTCTTAATCTACATTTCACGCTTTAACAACAACATAAAACTCATTAAAATATCATTTCTAATTTCAAAGTTATGAATTTTTATTAATTCAGTGTTCAGGATGCTCTCATAAAATCTCCATTTTTTGAGATTCAAATGAAAATAACTCAAAAACCGTGGATGAGGAATCTTTGTTTTTGATAGATCCTCAATCTACATTTCTTGCTTTAATAAACAACTTAAAACTCATTAAAATGCTACTTCTAATTTCTAAGTTATGATTTTTTAATAATTTAGTATCCACGAAATATCAATAAAAAATATTTTTTCCACATTCAAATGAAAATATCTCAAAAGCCGTGGATAATGTATTTTTTGTGAATTCTTAATCTTTAACAAACAGCATAAAATTCATTAAGATGTCATTTATAACTTTAAAGTTATAATTTTTTAAGTAGTATCCGCGAAATTTCAATAAAATGTCATTTTTTCCACATTGAAATGAAAATAATTCAAAAATCGAGAATGAGGAATTTAATATTTTTTAAGGGTTCTTAATCTGCATTTCATGCTTTAACAAACAACATAAGACTCATTAACATACCATTTCTAATTTAGAAGTTATGATTTTTTTAAATTAAGTGCTAGAAAAAAACCAAAGAAAAACTCTATTTTTTGAGATTCAAATGAAAATAACTCAAAAACCGTGGGGGGTATTTTTTGTTTTTGTGAATCCTTAATCTATATTTCTTGCTTTAAAAAACAACATAAAATTCATTAAAATGCCACTTCTAATTTTAAAGTTATGATTTTTTTAAATTTATTGTTCGAAAATTTTCAATGAAATCTCCATTTTTCGACATTCAAATGAAAATAATTCAAAAACCGTGGATTTTTGTTATTCATGAATTATTAAACTATGTCATTTGCTCAGCTAATGGAATAAAAATCACAAACATAATTATTTTAATTATAATAATAATAACTTTATTTGTATACCCAAGAATAGAATACAAAATATGAAAATAACAGAAGAACAAATATTTTAAACATATATACATCAACTAAAAGTATAGCAAACACAATTTAATTATCAAAATATGATTTTTTTAATTTAGTTTCTACATAAACGAAATTCTCATATAGACCGAAAATAACCCGAAATTAGTCGAGTATTTAAATGTATTCAATTTAATCTGTGTTTTATTTGTTTTATTGATTGATTTTCAATAATCTATTCATATTTATTTTATTTTTTTTTTTTTTCAGTTTATTGAATCATCAACTGTACCTCAAATAATCTCAAAACTTTCGCAAGAATCCGAATTCTACACGAACAAAATCGCCGACACGCACGTTGCGATCCACCGTAAAGTCGACACCAACCTCTGGAAGATGAACCTCACGGCCACCTCCCTGAAGAAGAAAATCGACGCCGGGCCTCTCCCGTGCAAAATCTTCTACCCGCAGGTGGAGTACCTGCAGAACAAGATGAAGGTCCAGTTCCCGCTGTGCGAGCTGGAGAACGAATTGGGCGAGCTCGAACATGAGCTTATTGAAATTACGAAGACAGCCAGTAGAACTGCCGCTTTGTGCAGGCAGCAGAATTGCCAGACGCATTTGGATCATTTGGGGAATAAGCTGGGGGATTTCCATGAGAGGATCGAGAAGAATGTGAATAGGATTAAGGGGGAGAGCGATGTTTGCGTTAAGACGAATATGGAGTATTATTGTAAGTTGTTTGAGACTGCGGAGGAGCAATGGGGGAATTGTGTTAAGAATATTTGAGTCTGAAATGGATGTGATTGATATTTTGAATAAATAGGAATGCTTAATTATTGTTATTTTTGTAATGCCTTGACTCAACCAGTAAAATCCTTTTAAGTATTAAATATGATTAAATAGAAAAATAATCTCATCAAAGAAAGCCTTTACTTCCTTTCTTTAAAAATTGCCTCAAATCCAATAAACCTAGAACCAACTCCCTATTTATTCAAAGTATTTTATGAGAAGGATCCTTCAAAAGGTTGCCAGTATATTTGCTTACAAATCCACACGGCACGTTTAAAATAAAAAATAAAAAACACGAAAAATAGTAAGTTTTAGGCTGAAAGACTACTGGTCGATAGCCAGTTTCAGAGTTGGAATTATACTGTGAACGTTAGTGTATTGTTAAATATTGTATTGTAACTGTATATTCCAATCTCAGAAATAAAGATGTTTATGTATGTAGTAAGTTTTCTCGACATGCGTGAATTTGCTTTTTTTTATTTTTTTTATTGTCATTATTTCATTGTATTTTCATTTTTATATGTTGTGTTACATTCAATTTAAAAAAATGTCAGGTACATTTGGAAAATACTCTTCTTTCAATGTATTACGAATTAAATGTAAAAATAATATTTTTTTTTTCATTTGCACGTCAAAAAACATTAGCGAAATATATCTATGATTTTTATTGTTTTTGTGTTTTGAGAATACGCGAGTTACGATTATATATATAAGGATAAGGACAAAGTAGAAGTCTACACTATTCAGGTTTTTTGTAATCAGACAAATTTCGAGTGCTTAAAAAAATAATTTATTGGTTTATATAATTTTTCCATTCAAACAAATTTAAATTATTAATTTAATTTAAATTTGATTTAATTAATGATTTAAAAATGATTTTAAAATAATTAATAAATTATTTCCACATTTAACTCCGTGACAATTTGACTTACGTTACGTAAGTGCTTTAAACAAATGCACAATAAAACAACTACTTCCCGGGCAATTACTTAAATAATTATTGATAATAGAGGCTTCTACTTCGTTATACATTGTTTTAAATTTTAATGAAAACGCTGATTCACTTTGTTTGTATAACTTAAATAATTAATGTATTCGTTTCTAAAAATTAATTAAGCTTTCAAATTTTGAATATTTCATTATTTTTTTTTTTTTTTTATTTGGACGACTATTTACGAGAGCAGATGTTCGCGTCCTTTGCGCAAAAAAAAACGATAACCGCGAACCTTTATTGTCTGCGACGAGGTTGACCTTCTGGGCGTCCTGAAGAGGAGAGCGCAACCTGCTTCCTTTTTTGTTTTCCTTTTCTTGGCGGCAAAATCACTCCCTTCCCTCCTCTAGAAGTGCGCTCCCGAGAGCACGGACCATTATGGTACGTGCCACGTGAAGCGGTTGGCAAATAATTGCAATACAAACAGTGTAATGGAAATTGAGATAAACAATAAAGAAAGAAAAAATACAGAAAAAGGAAGGATTATTGTGGCTTTATTTCACGGCGATTTATTTTAATTCAAAATTAATTTCAGTGAAGTTTAATTAAGAACAAAGAAAATATATTTTTTTTATTTTTAACTACAGTTGCTTTTTTATGTTTTGAATTAATTTCTCACTTAACCCGTGGTGAAACATATTTAATCAAAGTCTATGCTTTTTTATGTACAAAAAAGGAAAATAATTTATACTCCTTCGTGAATAAATTCCTCACTTAACCCGTGGTGAAACATTTTTTATTTGGGGAAATTCTGTTTATATTAATGACATTTTAACTATTCAGAAAAACAATAAGGACAATGACAAATCAGAATCCCAAAACCTCGTGTAGAAATATTTTTAAACACTCGAAAATTTTAACTATTGTGTCTCTGTATATTTATTATTCCGTAAGTTATATCAAATGTAATATAAATAAATTTGATAAATGTAGATCTGAAGGCATGTATAACTTTAGACAAACATTTAATTTGTTAATTCCTAATCATGCTTTATCAATGACTGCAATTCATGAGAATTAAGCTATATAATAAATTAGCAATTTCGTTGAAATCGATTTCAAGTCCCAAACAATTTAATACAAAAGTTAAGTCACTTTTATTACAATATTCATTCTATTCTTTAAATGAGTATTTTGATTGTGAATTTGTAAAATAAGTGTAATCTTGTGTAATTTGTATTTTTTGTATATACTTGTAGTTAACGTTCCTATTATCTGACTAACTGTTGCTAACTTTTTTATAGGAGACGGCGCACTTTGATTTTTTTTAATTTTATTATTTAAGGATGTGATAAAAAATATTAAGGGTTGAAAATTGGGGTGCTTGTACCACAATTTGTTAATTCAACGTTTTATTTACACCCTAAAGTAAAAACAATCTATTTATCTTGAATATGTATAGAAATAATGAAAATTGAAAATCTATGGCTAACTTCACATCCGTATCAAAATATATGAAAAATTCCCAAAACAAAATGAAAGAAACTAAATTAAATAAAATAAACACATTATTGAAAATAATTATTTAAGCTTATACAAGGAATAATTTAATAATTATTAATTAAATAACCTCTTTAAACCAAGATTAATTACTGCTCGTAATTAATCTTGGTTTAAAGAGTTTATTTTTATTTATTAAAAAATATTAACAAGACTTTAATGAGTAATCATGAATATTTCTTGACTCATTTACAAAAACAATCCCACATAAATCCATCTCCCACTTAAAACCCCAATTACACGATCACACTCGAAACACTTCCAACCTCATCAAAGCTCCTTCCACAAACCTATGAGAACCGGTGGCCAAAAACCGAAACCATCACACACACACACACTCGAAACAAATTAAATCCAATTACCCCCTTTCATCCATCAACGCTCTCCTCTCCTATTTCTTTTTTCCTCGCCGAATGCATAATTTGAACACGCTTTAATTCCGAATGGGATATGAATGAAGGTGGAAGACGCTGCCGTGGCCGACGACGCTGTGGGAATGTTCTTTGGCGCGTATCACTCCACTTCCATGTGAACCGTCCGCGCTCTTGAGAACTTCCCTTTATTGTATAAATAAAACTAATATATGGAACAATCGAGATGCTCAACAAGAGAGACTTAATTTAATAAAAAGGAGGAAAAAAATGGATGTACGTGCACACTTATTATCATAATAATGTAATAAAATGTTTGTGGGTAATAAATGAATGTGCATGGAATTATTATTCTCTCTCTTTTTCTCTATTGCGATTACCAGTCTTAATTGGAGACTAATTATGTTCTTTTTTTATAATCTCTTTCTTTTGATGAGAAATGTTATTTCGTCTAAAGAAACATATTCAGGGATATTCTGTAAGGAAAATGTTAAGTTTAACGTGTACGTTATTTTTATAACTAAATCGCAAATTTACAATTTTAATATGTTGTCAATAGTGTAGAAATGTCCTATTTTTAATATGTTTAGAAATTAAATTTTTATGTATAATTTAATTCTAATTAGCTTAGTATGTAAGCCACATCACTTTGTCTGACACTCCCATGAATGTATGCATTTGTTTCTGGAAATAAAATAAATATAATCACTCTTGAAAATGGGCTGGAGCCTTATTCCTGAAATCGGTTTAACGCAACTATCAAATTCACCTGTAATTTCCTATCTAAATGACACGAAACGTACGCCAATTTCCCGAAACTATTCGATAATTCAAATTAATCTGTGTTTTTATTTGTTTTATTAGTAGATTTTTAATAAGCTATTCATGTTTGTTAAAACAAAAAAAAATATTGAGAAACCCGAACGATCCTGACACTTGTAAAAGCCTATATCGAGTGACGTTGCTTTCATTCGTCACAGGAGCTGGATTTAATTAGCGGAGCATAAAACGCTTCTCGATTTCCTGAGATTATACACGATCCCGCAATAACTTTAATCAACCATGACAGTTTTGCTCCAATGGAAGGAAGAACATTTTTTTCTCTTCTCGTTGGTGTGTGTGAGTGTTAATTTTTTTTCTTTTTCTGCCGCTAATTCGCCGGTCGCGTTTTTCGCTGCGGGCGCGCACGAGCCGACGCTTTTTCTCTCTTATTTCTCGTTTTGCGTTTTATTTCCAAAACCACTTAAAACCTCCGTTGGGATGATGATGCGCTTTCACGACCTTTTGTTTGTACGCTGAATGGTTTTGTCGTGATTAAATAAATGCAAGCGTTTAAAGCAAGATTTACAGCTATTAATTAAACATGAAAGTTTTCCTTATTAAAAAAAAATCTGTAAAAGAAAATGTACAATGTAACGCACCTGTTATGTCCATTATCACAATCTAAGCAGATTTATTATAATTTATAGAAAATCATCTGTTATGTTCATAATCACAGTCTAAGCAGATTTGGATTTATTAAAATTTATAGAAATTGAAATATGATACTTCTCGGATTACGATCATGTTATGTTGAACGTTATCCTTACAGAATAGCCCCGGTTACGTTATTCGTTTACAACTCTCCCTTCAAATTCCAATCGACCCTTGCTCTTTCTGTCCATTTTTATCACTATGTAATAACATTTTATAATTTCAAACGAAAAAAATAATTGTAGCAATTCGCGTGTATCCCAAAATATGCTAATTACACGAAAAACTTATTTGTGTTTGGGTTTACGTAATTGCACGCTATTAACTAAATGACTGATTGAGGAGGAAACGGCATTGGCTCGTGTTGAAATTGATATATTGTCTAGACGGATCCGGGCGCTTCCAATTACCATAAATCAAATCATGCGTCCTGTCGAAAAACGCTCAACTTTATTTCGTTTCTCCTTCTTTTTCGCTTTCGCGTCGAGCGTTTCGAATCGGCCGGTTTGTAATTAACGCGCCAGCAAATTAATGCGCAAACATTAATTACGATTTGTAAAAGAAAATAAATAATTAATTAACGGCGTGTGAGATTAAATGGCATTTTAATTTTAGTGATTCGAATAAAGGGGGAATGAGTTTATTAAAATACGTATTTAAAATGGTAAAATCAAGGCTCTTGAAACTTACCGTATATAATATTTCAGGGGTATCGATTTAATTAAAAATAAATGAAGATATGTTATAATTTTAATATAAAATCGCAATTAAATTCTTCATAGTTGAGGCTTCTACTTCGTTATACATGGTAATTTAATTTAAAGGATATTTAAAAAAATAAATAACTTTGTTTATATAACACACTTTATATTTATAAATACAACTGCAGTTTCGGCAAATCAGCTTTGATTTATATATATACCGCATTATTTGTAATTGTACAACATTATACTTAATAATGGTAAGCCTGTTTGTTGATTTATATTTATATATATATATATATTTATATATATATATATATACCGCATAATTTGTAATTGTATAACTTGCTTGATAATGACAAGCTGATTTGCCAAAACTGCAGTTGTATTTATAATTCTACAGTGTGTTATACAAACAAAGTTATTTATTTGTTTAAATATCCTTTAAAATAAAATCGCAATATTTAATAAGATAAAATTGCATCAAACTATTACATAAGAAGTTGTATGAAATTTTAGCTAATGGAGAATTTAAAGTATAATTTAAAGTTATTCACATTATTATATGGTTTTTACATTGTTTTATTCGTAGATTTTGAAATTTAAGCTAATAGAAAATTTAAAGTAGAATTTAATTTTATTTTTTTAATTTTTTTATTTATTTAATACAATCATCATACACGTTTATTGATTGTACATAAATTACAAAAACTTAAAATTAGCGTAGACATAGATAAACTAATTATATTCACATTATTATATGTTTTTTACTTTGTTTTATTCGTAGATTTTTAACATTTTATTCGTATTTATTATTATAATGCAAATTAACAATGTTTAAATATTAAAAATATTAATCATATAATAAATTCACCTCACCATAAGTTTATGTTAATTTCAGTTCCAAATTCATGAGGTAAATTATTTTCCTATTACATTCCTCGGTTCTTTTCGGTTTAACAAAAAAATACAAATGGGCCCCTCAACAGAATCCATAATTCTCACTGACAAATCGGTGCCCGAGACAAAGGAATGCATTACATTAACTGCGTTTTAATGGCGAGCGTATTTTATCCTCGACCGAACCGGCCGTGACCAAAATTTCGACGTTTTAACAGATGATCTTCTCTCACCTCGAGCGCCCGAAAGAATCCGATCCACACTAATCGTTTACACTGTAAGTTGAAAATAATGGTTTACCATAATTAAATAAATTGAAAAAAAAAATAGAAACTAGAAAGGATCGAATTACAAATTATTTAATTTAAAGGATATTTAAACAAATAAATAACTTTGTTTGCACACAGTGTGTTTGTTGTACAAACAACCATTTAATTTAATTTAAGCCAAAAAGTTACAGTAGCTAAAAAAGAAATAATTAATTAATTATTTAATTGAGTAAACTAATTATTTTCAAATATCAAAAATATGTCGTTTACGTGAATATTATATAATAATGAAAATAGGGGTGGCTGAGGGGCGAATGCGGAGCAAAATGAATTATGCATATATACTTCTAGAAATCTGTTTAGTAAAAAGGTATATCTGGGAGATTCAGTAGGATATTAAGGGAATAGCATTTGTAGAGCAGACCTTAATGCTAAACCGAATCGAACGCTTTCTCGATGTCAGATTTTTGGCCTTCGAGACGAAATGTCTGAAAATTTTAACTTAGGATAAAGATTAATTATTACTATTTCAATTAAACCGAATGATTTTTAATAAATTGTTGTATAAAGGAGTTAAATTGAAAATAATTTCGTTTGCCCGGCGCTTCCACCATAAATGGGTTTTATTTTATAGATACAAATTAATCCAAATAATAGGAAAAATATTCATTCACATAAACACAGTTACTTAAAATAACTTAAATAAAGAAATTTTAAATATAATTAATTAATAATCAATCAAAAAGTCCCGTAATTGATTATTTTTTTGATTGTTATTATTTAAATTTTTGATTATTTCTCGTCCTTTATTTACGAAATTAACGTATAATGAACCATTTAATAATTCTTCTCTTAAAATTATTTTATTTTTAAAGCTATGTTTTATTAATTTTTTTCTAGTGTACATCTTGAATTAAAAACTGGATCCCAATATTGACCACACCTCCGTGTGTTCCAATACTCTAATTAATGGACGTTCCACCGGTGGTTCTAAACGCGGAAGATAAATCGTCTTTAATTAAGCCTATCACAAAATGCGAGCGCATTCCTAGCGGTGCCGAGCGTCACTTTCTCGGCTTCCTTCGAGCAGAAAAGAAAAAGAAAACGCAGAAGAAACATTTTTGTTCGCATTATCGCATAAGTGAAGAACGTGAGTTAGTAAAAAGTAGATAATAAACGATACGTTTTCTGTACTTAACTAACTAACCATCTTAATTCAAATTCAATACACTCAAATAAAAAAGGTCTTATCCTCAAATTTTTGTTATAAATGGGTAATTCGATGGGATGGAGTTACCCATTTATCACAAAAATTTTCCACAAACTCCTATTCCTAGAACTTTTTAAACATTCTCTGTATTATGAGAAATCCCATTTAATTCAATTAATAAAAATTCTTGCTTTTTTATTAATGCAAATAAAAATAAACATTTATTTAATATTAAATAAAATTCTTTTTCACCTTGTTTGTATAAATTGTTATGTATAACAAGTTATACAAACAAAGTGAAAAAGTGTTTTATTTAATAAACTCAAAATGTATAACCAAGTGAAAGCCTTAAAATCAACAAATTTATTATATATTTAAAATGAATTTTTGATAAGTTTTGACTACTTCAATATTGTAATTATTAAACAGTGTTTTGCTTTAACAATAACTCTTTGTCTGGTCCAAGAAAATCCAGTGATATTAAAAAAAAATTAAAAAATCATCGTTTCCTCGGTTGAGGGTGCAATCACCCTTAAAGAAACCTCCGATAAGGGAAGGTAGAAAGGCGGCATATACAAAAAAATACATGATTACTGTTAGCATTAATTGTGTGTTTTTTTTTTCTGTATATGATTCACATAAATGTTTATAATGGATTAATTGCTTTTGGGATAATATTATCAATAAATAATCACGCCATAATAAACCTATGATATGTTTCATACGTTTATTATGGTGTGATTGTTTCTTTTTTTTTATTGATAATATTATCAATAAAAAAATATAAATTATAAGAAGAAATATAATAAATTGCAAAATAAGAGAAAAAATAAATAGAATGCTGCATTTCTATTTATTTTTTCTCTTATTCTTGCAATTAATTAATGTAATGGATAATTTCTATGAGAACAGTTTATATATTTAATTACGAAAGCGTGATTGAGATTGAATGAAAATCTTCGTGATTATATAAAATATATTATCTGATTGGAAAACTCAATGTTTATACTTGATCAAGGAGTTATTAGTCTAAATTTTATCAAATCAATTGAATATATTGTATTTTGTAATTACGGATTGTCATTAATTGAAAAAAGGTGATTTTCCGTAAATAAAGAATTAATTAATAAAACAAATTACAAAATAAAGAAGATATGCACCATTTTATTTTTTTTTTATTCTCTTATTTCTGCAATAAATTCGTCCCGTAGATAATTTCTTGAAGAATGGTTTTCATATTTATATCCGAAAGCTCGATTGAAGCTGAATGGAAATCTTCCCGATTATATAAAAATTATTAGCGTCAGAACCCAATTCAGCTCGAAACAAAACTTTCTCCTCTAGAATCTCATAAATGAAGACGAAATTAATTTTGGAAACTTTCTAATCCAAAACACGTTACTATATACTACAATACGGAAAAGAATTGAATACAAACACGAAAACAAAACAAAAACAAGAAGAGTACTTTATCCTGTCTCTCCCTACATATTTTTTTCTTCTACAAAAATTGTTACAGATACAGATTGAATACAGATTTTTTTAATAATATTAGCAATTTTATTACTAATACTATTTTTATACTATAATATATAATTTATATATTTTTTAATATACGCCGGGATAATGGTTTATTTACATATAGTAGTAGTTTTTCTAAGTTTAATTTATTTGTATATGTAATATCAAATGAATTTTCCCTCACAAAATTGTTATTTTTTTATGTAAAAAATATGACATTGATCTATTAAAACTCGATATTTTCTCTGTAATCTTTTGTGAAAAAAAAAAACATTATTATTATTATGTTATTATATTTTGAATCTTATCTATAATTTTGCAATGAGGAAGGGTATCTACAATAAGAGTATAAATTAAAAAAAATATACTCTTATTGTAGATTCCGTTGTGTTTATATATAAAAGGAAATATCCTCCTCGCATTTCCTTTTTATATCGAAACACATTGTAGATTTCCTTCCTCTCCCTACATTTCCGTTTTTATCCACACACATCGCAGATAGACCGCGGTAGCAACTTAAACAATTTTCTTTAATAACAGTGGATTATAACTCGCGAGGACACTGATTTAGCCTGGGGGCACACACACACGCACACAAAGGAATATTAATACGTATGGGATATCCACACACACGATCGAGCATCGTCACCGGTTATTCAACTCTTGGTGCTACTTTACAAGAAGTCGCGCGCACGAGTCCTCGCGAAGAAGAAGAGGAAGAAAAGGACGGCGAGGATTCGACCCTGCCCGATTACCATATGGAAATTTCGGATTTGTCCATTAAAATTTATCACTTGAATAAATTGATAGGAGAGGAAGAGAGAAGAGGATTGAAAATGGGAATTTATGTGATGGGATTTTGCAGGGAAGTGGAATTACCTAAGACTTTATAATTGTCAATAAGCAATAAGTCTAAATAGAAAAGAGTATTTATTCATTTGGCCACTTTTGACTTACGCTACGTAAGCGTAATTTTAATTAAATATCCTGAATTAGATCTTTAATATTTATGTGAAATTACAATAAACAAACCAACTGTTCCTAATTACATAAATATACTTAAATAATAATAATATATCTTTATTCCATACAAGTAACAGAAATATTTACATTATATGATTTTGATATTATACATAAAATACGATTATCTTGTTTTGGGATTGGCTATCCTTAAATAATTTCTCAATGTTTTACCAATTGATAAGTGAGAACGTTTTCCAAGAAATAATTTCCAAATATTTGATAATTTCCTTTATCATTTTTTAAATATTGAATCCTCCACCGAACAGAATTTAATTTATACTGTACTTACAGTAAATAAACGTGATCATAATTGATTACTGAGTTATTATTATTTCATCTAATCTAAGAATCAAAACTATTTTCATTACAATCACGTCCTTAATCACACTCATAAAAAAAATATCACCGTCCGGAAAATCATAGCCTCGCATATAAATTCCAAAAACAATTCATATGGTGATTACTAATCGTCTTTATTTCCTTCCCAGTCGTCTCGTTACGACAATGAAAGGCAGCGCAAGGAAAGGTCGCAATCGACAATTAAAACGCGATTAGGGAAGAATCAATCTGCTTGATTCTATCTGTGTATCGGTATCCTTGCGGCGCGACCCAATTCCCATATATGTGTGTATCAATCATTTTCTGAATTGGGTTTTAATTTGGATAACGGGTATTGTGATCTCATCGGAATAACTCGTTTTCGATTTTGTATTAAAGTCGTATTAGTGCTAATATGCGTCAAATGAGTTATTTTTCTTTGATTTTTTTGCATTATTTTAATTAACAACTAGATATACAAATAATTACATAATAATTTTCTGTAATTAAATCAAAATCATTAGTTTGCTCAATTAATTATTTTCTCTTTAGTTACTGCGATTTTTTCAATAAAGGATGGCTGCGTAATCTAGTAAAGGGCGGTACACAATTTAAATATTATTTGTAAGTTAAGCTTCTAAAATGTGCCACCCCACAGGTAAAAATCATCTGGCAGAAGAATTATCTATTTAAACAACACATGTAACATTTAATCTAAGTTTTCTCTTATATTGACGTATTTTCATGCCTTTGTTGTATATATAAATTATATTTGTATATGTAATCTCTTGTTATTATTATTAAATTTGGATTGCTTTCTTTTAATTGCACAAATATGGTAATCACCAGGGATCAGAGGTGCTTACCATTTCGATCTTTTGGACCCCATCAGACCAGTGTGTTCCACGCCTTAAAATTAGCAAAATAATGCTTGCTTTTCAAATAGTTATTAATCATATAAAATGAAGAAAAGTGCATCCTTAAGTGAAAGCAAATAAAAACTAAACATTACAGGAACTCCTCCTAAAGTGGAAGCAAATAAAAACTAAAATAAATAACAAAAAACGTTGGGAGATTATAACTCCGGAATAATCCCAACCAATTTAACAATTTCCACACCTCCACGATCATTCTTTTTTTTGCGCCGTTCTTTTTTCTCCTTTCTTTAATTACAGGCGGCGATTTCCTGAAAGTGAAACTCTCCTCGCGTTTCTTTCTCCACACCCGCTCGCATCCGGCGAGGAAGTGCCCAAGACCCATTGATAACTCCTCTTTTTCTGCTCTTGCCTCCCAACCACCGGGCGACGTTTAAATCCCGATTTGACGCACAATCCGCGTAATTCAACGGATTACCGTGAGAACTCGAAGAGCGGCGCGGAGCCATGCACATTAGCCAGTCGGCGTTTATTAAGAGTAATTAATGAGGTTGGTGGGTTAGTGTGGTGGCTAGACTGTGTTGGATGTGAGAAATGGTGATTTTTTTTTGTGGTGATACCAAGCGCGACGGTTTTATCAGGGAGTTCGCGGTGCGTGAAAAATTGGTGTTGTTTGGTTAATTGAGTTGTTTTGTTGATTATAGATGTGTGGTAGCTTCTGTGTCCGGCGGGGTATTTGCCCGGGATTTAATTGTTTTAAAATGCATTTTTCTAAAGTATTTACTTTGCGGAGTTGGAAATTAGACGGACTTATTTAAAAAAAAGCGTTAATAATCGCTAACGACAATTTCACTTAACGTAACATAAGATTAATCTTCTAATCATTCTCCCCTAAAATCTCATAAGACTAACCAACATAAAATACATTTACTATCCGCGGCATTAGAGGGCGCGCGCAAGCGGGTAATTAAAAAATAGCGCCTACATATTAAATAATAAATGTGGAAGCTTCTGTGTCAAGCGGGGTATTTGCCCGGAAAGTAGTTTGTTAATGCATTTGTTTAAATTACGTAAGTAACGTAAAATATCACAGAGCTAAATGTGGAAATAATTTATTAATTATTTCAAATCATTTTTATTTAATCTACATTAAAGGGTTTAATGTGTTTGAAAAGCTTGAATCGGTGAAACTGTTCATAATGATAAACTATATAAAATCGATGGTCAGAGACATTACTTTGCAATGCATTGAAAAAAAAAATTTCACATGTTTTTTTTTTCCTCCTTTGGTCATTTTCAGCTCTTTAAGCTATGGAAAACTTGCTTTTGGTAGATCCTGCGTATATGGGATTCACCGGATTTTTGTCTTTCTTCTCTTTGGATGAAATATTTACTATCTCAACAAACAACAACTTTTACAGTGCAATTCATTAATTCCAAATAACTTTTCTTTTTCCTTGCTTCTTTCCCCTGTATATAATTAACCCTTCTCCTAATTCATTATCCTCCATTTATCCCCTCGAGACAATACGCATTCATTTAAAAAACCGCCTCCTTTCGTATTTACATTTCTTTTCATTCGAGACAACAAGTGAAGGTATTGTCTCGTTGCTTTTTGTACCCGAGAGACGAGCACGAGTAGGAATTGAATTATCGGCCAGGAGGAAGAAAAAGTGGCGGAGACGGAAAGGGCATTGTGTTCGCACTTACCTGTACAGCGCTGTTCAAAAAGCAATTGTTTTGCCCGGGCCCGTTCAGCAGGCCTTTCGTGTTCGTGAAGGAAACGTCTCGGATGTTGTTGTTGTTGGGAGATGATGTCTGGTGGATTGCAGAAATGTTGCTGATGGTTGCCATTTTTGTTCTTTAGTTGTTGTTGTGCGGGGAGAATGAGTCGACTACATTTTTGCCTGAAAATAATAATGATTAATAGTTTTAATATTTAAAAATTGGTAGTTTATATTATCTATAATGAATATGAAAATATTATTAAAAATCTACCAATAAAATAAATAAAACACAGATTAAATTGAATAACTTTAAATTCTCGACTAGTTTCTGGTTATCAGCCAATATCAAGACAATTCAAAATTTTAATAATATTGATATTAAAGAAAAATGAAACACATTTTATTAAAAATGAATTGTAATATACAGGGTGTCCTTAATAGAGTAGGATTGCATGGGTATCTTTCTTAATTTTTAATTTCTCATCTGGCATTTGGTGAAACATATTACACTATGTAAAATAATTTAAAGAAAAGACAATTAATTTGTGAAACAATATCAAGTGCCTTTTCTTTAAATTATTTTACATAGTTTTCTTTAATTATAAACAATGTAAAACAAATTTGAAACCTCAGTCATTAACAGCTGATGAACTTCTAATAATTCGTTGATTTTATTCAACATTATTATTATTCATGTACACAGCGATTATTCAAACTGCATCATTTTCATATTTCAACCCGCGATGCGCAACAATCCCATTTTCTTCACACAATCATGCTTTGTTTGTAATTACCCGAGCAATTAGAGTGAGTGCATGAGAACACGAATTAAAAAAAAAATCAACGAGTAATGATAGGATCTTCTCCAACCCGTTCGTTCAGCTTGCGGAATCGTTTCACCTGTTTCGGTGAGCGTGCGTGGTGATTTTTTGGGCCTCGTCCAAGTCGATTTTTTCCTTTTTCCCCGACGAAAAACACTGACCAGACGCGAGCTGGGCAGAAATGGTTGATGTTTAATACGAGACAGGGTATTTTCGGAATAAGCGGAATCAATTAAATGTCACGTCCAAGAGGAAAATCGCGTGCGTGTTGAAATTGGTTATTGGAAATTTATTTTTTGAGCACGTTGTGTTCGAAAATATTTTTAATGCGCCATAAATTCAAGACAAGGCAGAAAAAAAACTTGACATTTACTCGTTAGGAACACATGTGATTTGTCTTGTGTCTGTACTTTTGTTCTCTAAGATACAGCGATTTTATTTTAGATTGATAAATGAAACTTATAATTTGTTTACGAATTAACCCCATAAACAAAACATTCTTCTTGATTACATAACTCCACACTTTATTATTACGTAATTTCAAATGAATTATCGTGAATTTTCAAAAAAGAAAAAAATACATACAATCACAACATCAAATTACCGTGTCATGGCATTAAAGTCATTAACTCGTGACGGTCATGTCTGTTGAACCCAAATTACACAACGGACAGACCGAAAAACGGTCACCGCCTGAATTAATTCAATCGGTCATTCGAATCCTCCGCGTTTCCATTTATTCGACCAGTCTAACCAAAAATACACATCCTCCTCATTAAAAAAAAAATCGAACTGGTTTCGCCAATTCCGGAAAAGCCGTTTCCATCAAAACAAAATTGAACAATGATAAACAGTTGCTGTCGTAAATCAGCGGCTTAACGAGGATATTGCAGGTAATTCCAAATGAATTGGGCAATATTCTCATTTTCGATTCAAGATGAATTGTTCCCGACTTCCCGTCATTATTTATTCAGACAACGCGCGGGTTTCTGTTGTTAATAAAAGAAGGGAATTACAATGAGTTTAAAGAACCAACGATTTGTTTCACTTGCAATCGCATTCGTCTAAATTATAAAGAAATAACAGAAAAAAAGGATACAATTAATATTGTCTGATAGATCGGAGTCTTATTAAGAGATTTATCTAGTTAAATTAGCTCTTGAGCGGTTCCTAATATTTTTCTCAATATTTTTTTGATTTTTTTAATTAGAGCCGAATCAGTCGACCAAAGCGAAAATTATTCAAATTGAGAGTTTCGTGGTGAGTTTGTGCGGTGCTGCAAATACAAATAATTCATATTGTCCGACAGATTTGAGTTTTATTAAGAAATCCATCCAGTTAAATTAGCTCTGTAGCGGTTTTTTATATATATTTTTTTTAAATGGTGTCCAATCTGTAGTCATAAGCAAAAATTATCCAAATCGAGGGTGCCGTGTAGGGATTGCACGGTGCTGTAAGTACAAACAATCGTATTTTATTATAGTTTAGAGTCTTGTTAAGAGATCCATCTAGTTAAATTAGTTATTAAGCGGTTTCCAATATTCTTTTGTTAATTGAAATCAAATCTGCTGAGCAAGGCAAAAATAATCCAAATTTCACGTTGGTGCAAATACAAACTGAAGTAAAGTTTAACGTTATATTTTATTGTCACAGTCGAAGCAGCTTTTCTAATAGATAAATAATAAATATGAAAGTTAATTAATAACGTACACGTTAAACTTAACATTTTCGTTATAAAATAGATAAATAATGGATGATTTAATCCAATATGAATGTAGCAATTTTTGTATCACATTTTATTTTATTATTATTTTTTTTTTTTTTTTCAACAAAAAATAATTTCTCGATTTTCTTTTTTTCGTATTTTTCGGTAAGGTGTGCGTCCATTAAACCGGTAGGGTATATCAAAACACCTGCATGCCGAGATTTCTAAGTGGTTTTTGAACGGCCGCAATTTGAGCCGGGCAATCGAGGAGTTTATCGAGTCGTTCGTGTCCGTCTGTAATTGCTCCAATTGGAACGCTGGAGCGTGCTATATTACACTTCTTGTGCGTCCTCTCCGATGTTGGAATTTTGATTGCGGCTGTAATTTGTCGTGTTTTTTATAAGAAATCTTTAGAAGCAATCCAGCAGAGGCTGAAAGCCGTAAAAAGGTATAACTGAAGATGAAACGTGTGGAGAATTTATAGTTCGGAATAACATACAATCATAATTTCAAAAATTCTTGCAAAAATAAAACTAGATCCTCGACAAAAAAAAAATATATTATGGAGGTACCATACGATCGAGAAATTTTTCCCTCTAGAGTGTTTTGATTTTTTTCTTTCTTTATTTTACTTTTTGTTGGTACCAGTGAATAAAAACAAATAAAGCGACATATGTGTCATTATTTATAAAATTAAATTCGTTTTTTATAATAACATAACCCATAACTTGTGATTACTTTTATTGCCAACATAATTTTTAATAGAAAAAATAGAGGAGTAAAGTTCTCGATCATATAGTATAAAATGATATTATAAATATCTTTTGTTAAATGACGATTCAAGATACTTATTAGGCAAGAAGAATCATTAAATTTTCCCAGGATTATATTATATTTTATAAAATAATAAATACCGTTTATAAATTTGTATGACAGAAACTTTTGTGCCGTTCTTATATTATTAGTATTGGCTTTGTGCAAGCAATAGTTTGTCACAAGGCCAATAATTATCCTGATATATTTATCAGGAGAAACAATCTTATTATTAGATCCTGCAAATCCAAAATAACGAAGAAGGTCCTGCTCGTCGTTTTTGTACATGACGTCGATGCAATTGAACTTGTACTATTCCTTCCCGCCTTCCTGCTTACAATATGCATACAATACAATACAAAACTATTATAAAATATCATACAGTACATACCAGTCCCGATCTGGCTATCGCCCAGCCGTCTTTCTGCCATGTAGCTCTTATATTTTTTTTCAAATATCAATTTTCACAAATGTAACAAAAATGATCACAATCTGTTTTACACGATCTGTCAGATATTTTGTAAAATTTGGAATACTTTTATGATATCGTAGGCTTCAAAACATTAAACTTTAAATCACGGGGATTCGTACAAATAAGCAAGAAAAATATTACCTTTTATTTTCAAGCAAAAAAAAGTTGATTAAATATTTTTTTTTTAAATAACTGTGACCAAGTGAATGAATACTGTTTTATATTTAAAAAAAATTGAAGGGATAAAAAAGTTTCGAAAGTTATTGTTATTTTATCACAGCCTACTAAACATAAAAATAAGAGTTTTATCAAAGGTGCATAAAAATAACAATTATTTATAAACTAGTACAATCAATACATTTATAATTATAAAGAAAGTAAATAAATATTCCAAGGAAAGTAAAAACAAACAATACATCCCTTTATATCATTTTATCTTGTATATATGTGGATTTTAAATGCCGGCGTGGAATAATACAAATACACCTTTGAGGAACTGAAATCCGATATTTTAATAGATCCGTCTGGAATGCGGTCGGTGCGTCTGTTTCATGTGCATATCAACACATGTCCATATTTTCGAGAATCCATTAACCGAATATCTGTTTCCACTCAAAACGCCACAAATCATAAATAACACATTGTTTATCGCAAACACAACGCAGAAAACTTGTTTTCCGAACGGTTTATCTTTATCTCAATATATTATCCAGATCACCCAGACTTTATTTTACACTTTTTTATTTATTTACAAGGAATTTGCAAAATAATTGCAGTGAATAATCATCCTAGAAAAAATAGTTGTTATATTAATATCAAATAGAAAAAAATAATAGAAAAAAAAAAGGATTTATTCACATGGTCAAAGTTATTTCAAATAAATTACTTAAATAGTCAGAGTAGCTAAAAATGGAATAATTTATTAATTGTTTTCAAGTTCTTTTTATTTAATTTATTTTAATAGAAAAAAGTATTCATTCACTTGGTCATAGTTATTTAAATTAAATCAAATAAATAGAATTTTGTAATAATTAATTTCCTATATTGAATAATTATTGTAATTTAACAACTTTAAAAATTTATAAGGCAAAGTAGTACTGACGAAGGATAAATCGTGAGAAATTAGATGGCTTTATATTACGTAACGTTTTTTGTTCTTTGCGCTAAATATTCTCAAATAAAAAAATATTGTATTATACAATATGTTATTGCTATGTAAGAATAAATGTCCATTGTGTAGTTCAATGTCTGGCGGGGTATTTATTGGACACGTTCAATTAATTTTTTTTATGGGGGGTCGTATTCGATCACAAACTAACGTTTACACTATATATTGACTCACTACTATCTTGTCTTCCTACTTTATCTTAATATTTCTAAATAAATCTTCCTGGCATTAATTAAATAATTTCGTGTTATAGTAATAGTTGAAAAAAGAAGAAATATTAAAACGCGTATTACATTAGAGATGCCAAACTACCTCTTTTCGATGTCAGGAGGTCGTTGTTTCTTCTGAAACGGCATTCTTTTTGTTAATGACACGGACATAAATATTCGTTATTGCCGAAATATTCAAATTACGATCGACAGCGAGTTTTTTTTTATAATGATATTAAAATAAAATGTAAATTTGTATTCACATAAAAACTGCGCATGCATTAATTTAATAACAATAATAATTCTTCTTTTTATTCAAGTGATATAAAATCTTTGGAAATAAAAAAAGAGAATGTTCAGTGGTACGAAATGCCATGAGTTATTACGAGAGCTTGATACAATAGCTCGTGTAATATTTTAAATCAACAGAATATTCAATTTTATATTATTCGAGGCTGTTCTGTATGAAAAATGTTAAGTTTAACATGTACGATATTTTATCATCACAGTCTGAGCAGCTTTTTTAATAGACATATATATATTAAAACATTCAAATTTTCATTTATAATCCGTTCAGTAAATTAAGAGGGAAGAAGGCAGAAAGACCGATGGCCGATAGCCATTTTCTGAGGCTTAACTAGATGTTTATGATTGTAATGTTCTAAATATTGTAATGTAATTTAATGTATCTCTCAGAAATAAAGATTTTCTATATAAGAGGGAAGACTACCATGACAAAATTTTGTCGCCAGTTTTCTCCATTATTATTCATATTAAAAAAAACATTTACAATTAAAATATATATCAGGTTATGCCAGCTAACTTTAAAAAATATGTATTTATTAATAACAACTATTACTAAGATGCGCTATTCATTTAATTAGAGACAACTTTTGAGTTACGTTTAAAATCTCTAAAAATTATATTTTTAAATACTTTATTTAAAACCAAATTATGTCGGTTTTAAATGAATTATTTAAAAATACAGTTTTTTTAAACGTAAATCAAAAGTTGTCTCTAATTAAATGAATAGCAAATCTTAATTGGAATCTCGACACCCAATACGGGTAAAAGAGGATAAGATTAAGAAAGAAAGAAATCTTAATTGGTCTATTTTCTAAAATAAAAATCCGTGCTTCTTGCTACCTTTCTCTGTAATTAGACTATAGTCTATTGATAAAATAAACGATTATTATTATTGTTATGTCTGAGTTTAGTATTTTTAGTGAGGATCTTTCGGCAACTTGGAGGTAAAAATAATTTATTATATTAATTTTATTTTGTCAAGGAAACTATTAAAACCTAATTAAATAAGTGAATAACTACATAAATCAATTGGTATTGAATACATGAAAGTAAGGAAATTGTCAATTAACAATTATTGCGTTTAATACGCACCGCTTTCAGTAACGACATAAAATGTTTTTCGAGAATCTGGGGCATTGGAGCGCGTTGACTTTTTCGCGTGCAATAAATGAATGAAATCTTGAATGAACCCGAAACGGGGACATTCCTTTAAATCGTTTCGAAAACAACAGCGGACGACATGAAAAAAATATAACAACCAGTTTTGTTGAACGTGAAATTAACATTAAAATCGCATTGCAATTAAAAAAAAAAGAAAGGAATTTCAATTTTACACAAGATATGCTTTCTTTGTATTTGTTAATAATATAACCATCGATTGTTTTTCACTAAATAATCTGGTATTGTAGATCTAGGTTTTAATTTATATATTTTAGGTTTAGGTTTTTATTTATTTTAGAATTTGGACTCCGTGATATTAGGTTCTAAGTTCAATAGAGCAATGCCTGACACTTCATCACACATTAAAAAAATGTCAGAGCATATACACAATTCAGAGACCGGCCAATGATCGTAATAGTCGACGCCGGTAATGTGGGAGGAGTTTTTAGTCGGTAGTTTCCTAGTCAAAATCTAGGATAAGCCCGACACTCCGTCTGTAAATAGATTTTCCCCTTCCACAACCCAAAAAAAAAATAATATTTTTCACTGGGCTGAAAAACCTCTGGTCGATAGCAATTTATATAGTAACATATATCTATTGTAAATTGTAAATAATGATTAAGTATGTAAAATTACGCGAATAAAGATGTATATATATATATTTTTATTTTTTTTTATATTTTCGCTAATATTATACAAGAATACAATTATTGTGCAAACGTTAATTGCATGGGAATGAAAAATAAAAACGAGGGTCGTTTAAATGCAAATCAAACGCACGCGAAATAAAAAAAAATAATAAAAGACTACGAATCGGCTTCACATTTATAAATCACGTGTAATTGACAATGTTAATTAGTTCGCACGATTCGAAAGTTGAAATTACATGAGGTGATATGGAATAATGCAAAAAAACGGCGCTCGATTTAATTAATTCGCCTTCGTGTAAAACTTGAACAAACATGGAACAATTAGTTATTTAAAAAGTAGAAGAAAAAATAAATATGCTAATGAAATGAAGAAATGTACTTTTAAATCTAAATAGATATTGCGTTATTTATTTATTTATTTATTCTTTTGTTGTGTGGTAATTATACGAACATAAAAAAAATCGTGACTTGTGAGCATTAGTCCGTCAAGTTCTTAAACGATTCGGGTCGGGCCCCATTTTCGTGGAACATAAATCTATTAGCCGTGGAATGCTGTATAATCTACTCTCGGGCTTAAGTGCTTAACCCCGATTTAGGGGCGGGCTTATATGGCCCCCTTTTCATTACCACCACTTGACGACGCATTAAGAAATATTTCAAGGAGATGATTTTAAATGTTTTTAAGAAAAAAAAATCAACAGGAAAAAAATTAAAAAGAAATATTATTTTACATTCTTGTTTCAATATCAAATGGGAAAAAATATTTTAAAAATTGTTGCAAGACAGAATTTTGAATAATTGATGAAATTCAGGAAGGGAAAATATTATCAATGATACACAGGAAAAGAATGACAATATTTTGAACAATTATTGATTGAAGCACGTAATGAATACGTATTTATAAAAAGCACGATATTTTGTATTAATTATTATTAATCATTACTATTAATTAATTGTTCAAAACAAGATAATTTCAAATGACCAAATTTGTTGAAGCACCCTAAACATTTTAAAATAATTTCAATATCTCAAATAAATAAAATATTTACAAGCAATAAAACGCTATAATTTGTCTAATAATAGGCTTATTCTGCACTATATTGAACTGAGTGAATTTTTGTGTCATCGCCCATTAAATTTCCATTACTGCCAATGCAGGAAGTGGAAAGAAGCATAAATATTATATATACAAACATCTTTATTCAGAAAATATGACAACAAAAAATTACAAAATTTATTATAACAATATGTATAATTATGTTAGTAGTCTGTCATGGGCTATCGACCATAGGTCTTTCTGCCCTGTATGAATTTATGGTGATTTGCAAATTGAAACTACGCTAGCCAGCTGAACTGTCATGAATGCATGAGTTAATGAATTGGTGGATAGTGACCGAAGGGTTCAAAAATATTATTTTACATTCATCAGCCATTCTTCATTCAATGCGAAATAATATTTTAAACAATTGTGGAAACACAGAACGAGAAAAAAAAATACTTTGAATAATTGAAGCCCTGAAAGGGGAAATAATATTTTAAACAATTAATGAAACACTGAAAGGGAAGACAATATTTAGAATGCTGGAAGAAAGGAAAGACGGAATTCACAAGGCGGTGTCGGCGTTATTTAATTAATCATCGTTTCCTCTTAGTAAACTGCAATTCGCGTCACCTTCTCCTCCCCCTTTTCTCTTTTTTATTTTTTACGCTATTGTTTTAAACGTTCCCAGGTCTGAAAATTTGAAACGCGGAACAATTAAAAGTCCCAAGATCCCATTGTTTTCCGGCGAAAAAAAAAATAGAGGAATTAAAAAAGAGCAAAAAGTAATCCGCCTCAGATTCTAATCGCATCGCTAATGCATCTCAAAATATTGTTATGAATGTACGGGTTGCACAACCTCCTCCTCGTCGGTAATTGTTCCATTATGCGCATAAAACCGGCAATTTGCATAAAATTGCTTTAAACGCCGAGGGTGTGCAACTATACTAATTGAATAATTGGGATTAAAGAGAGGGAATTATGAAAAATAATACGCTTCTTCAATTATATTATTCATTTCATTCAATTTCAAATTAATTTATTTGAAATAAATATTTTTTTTATTCAATTTTATTTATTGTTTTATAAATCAAATATAAATGTGATGGAGTTACGTGATGTTTTTCAATATAGAAAAAATATAGACGGTTGTATTCATTTTACTCACAGTGAAATATTCTATTATCTTTTCTATATTTTATAAGTCATTGATTTTTTTAATGTGTAAAAATATTTACATTAAATATTTACACAAGTCTAGATATACCTATAGTTTTTAAAATTAGTAATTGTAATACAAGAAAGGCTGTCAATTAACATATATAAATTATACATTTGAATTGTAATGTTTATTATTTATTTTGTATATTTTTCTGTATATATCTGTTAATAAAAAATATTATCATTGTTAATTAAAAAAAATCATCTTAAACAGACAATTTTATAATAGAATACGTTCAATAAATATTTTTAAATTCAGGATGATTTAATTGAAATTAAAACACTTGGTTTGTTTCACTTATTTCAATTCAATTTATTTAATTCCAAATAGAATAATACATTCATGGGTGGGTCATATTTGGTAAGATGCAAATGTATAGCTAAAATAGTAAATAAACATAATATGGATACAATACACACAAACAATAGACATTTTAATAATTTAACTAATTAAAATTAACGTTAAGTGCAAATGCATAGCAAAATAGTAAATTCGCATGGCCACAGTTATTTAAATAAAAAGAATTTGAAAATGATTAATTATTAATTATTTTCAAATTATTTTCGTTATATATATATTTATAATTCAAATTCATATTCTTATAAGTAATAAACTTTAAATTCAATAATTAATTACTTCGTATAAAAATATTATTATTAAGGAATTAGTGAAAGATACTAAATGTCAATGTCAAAAGTATTATTTAGATATAAAGTCAGTAATTATTTACAATTATAAAACCAACTCGTAAATTAAACGTAAGCAAATCGTAAATTATGGATCCAGTAGCAAATAATTGTCCAGCATCGTGACACCGAACGATCCTGCTCGTGCTTTGCGGTCTAATAACCGCATCATACCTTCACGCTCGGACGAAGAGGAGTAAACATTATAATATAATGTACACACACGGTGTAATTAAACGGCCGATCTATAATTATTCGCCGTTGTGCAATTGGAAATCTGGCGGCCTGCTCAAAATTACCGTCCTGTAAATATTTACAGCTGGACGTTCATTGTTTTCTTTCTTTCTTTCATTCCGGTGGCGGATTGTTTTACGTCCAGGAAAATTGATTCCAGTGAGCGTTCGTAACGTGGAAAATCGCCAGGTCGTGTGTTTCCAGTCAGGCGGCTCAGATAAGGAAATCGTGCACAATCTCAAGCAAATCACAAACGGGTGTATTATTATGTTATTGTTTTAGTAATGAGTTTATTCCATTTGAATTTTGAACGCGATTAAATTATGAACACAAATTCATAAACAGCACAGTAAATGTAATTGGGTGAGTTACGTAAAGATGATGATAACTTTAATTAAAAACACTTTTAACATTTCTTCACAAATTTAAAAATTTACGTCCTATGTTGTAACTGTCTACAATAGAAAAAATATTAAATTAAAAAAAATCTTTGTTTTATTTACAAATAGCGTATTTTCTCCTGAAGTAGGAATTATAATTGCGATGAATATTAACATAATTTTCATAAGTTAGCAACGTTTATTGGCTAGTAGCTAATAACTTTAATTGCAGAGACGCTTTAATTGGATTAATTGAGCCGCGGAACGGCTCGTTAATGTGGAATGTGAAATAACCCGAAATCACGTAGCCGTGAATTAATTAATAAGGCCGAGTTTATTAGAGCAGATTTTCTTGTAATCAACGAATTCGAAAAATTAATTAATAGAAAATTTGGAAATATAAAAAAAACAAATTTTAATATAAATCAATCGATCAGAATATTTTTCTAGAAATATAATTATATTGAAATTACTCACCCACAAATACCTTCATGTATTGTAATTAGTTATGTTATATTGTTTTATACCATCTGTATAATCTGAATAAAGACGTATATACATATATATTTCTGATTTTTGTAAAACTTTTATGTAACAGTTGATAGCACAAATAAATATATTATTATTATTATTCGGCAGAAGAAAATAATGAAAATAATCGATAGAAGGTTTTACGTGATAAAACTCCATAATACACTATTTGCAAATAAAACATTGTTTTTTAAGATTCGCAATTTTTTTTATTGTATAGACACCGCTGAATAATTCATCATCATTAATTAATCAATCATTTGCCTGATGATGCCACTGTGCTGTCAAAACAATTGCAGCAATGTCTCTACAATATTTTTTTGTGAAACTTAAAAAAACATTGTTTTATTTATAAATAAAAAATAATAAGTAGCAAAGAAAATTATGTGTATATTAATATTTACTTGTAATTTTTAGTGTAGCGACAGTTTTCAAAAATAGAATAATTATTCCTGCGTCACCACGAAATTATTTACTTATTTTCAGGGTCCCGACGCCAATTATTTTCATGAACGTACTGAAATTTATTTACAAGTCCGTCCACTTCAAGAGCGCGCCCAAATAAAACGTGCCAATATGCGAAAACTCAAAAACCGTCAGCGCTCGTAATTCACAGAAATTATTAGTACGCTTTGAGAAAGAAATAAAAATACATTTTCAAGATTCATATTTCATTACTAATTATATAAAATATTGTAAATTTTCCTGTGATTGAAATAAATAAAAATGAAAAATAAGAGGATGTGAAAAAGAATGATTGATATTTTAAATTATTTAGAAATCATCCAAGCGAAAACAGAATTTTAATGAATAATGAAATACAGAAAAATAGTATTTTGAACGATTGATGAAAAACGAAAATGAAAGCTAATATTTTAAAGAATTGATGATAGGCAGAAACTAAAGAAAATATTTTGAACAATTGATGAAAGGCAGAAAGAAGAAATAAAATTTTAAATAATTCATGAGAGGCAGAAAAAAAGACAATATTTTGAACAATTGATGAAGGGCTGAAAGTAATGACAATTTTGTGAACAATTGATGAACAACAGAAAAGAAAGACAATATTTTAAACAATTGATGAAAAATAAAAAGGAACGACAATATTTTAAACAATTTATGAAAGGCAGAAATGAAAGACAATAAATTTAATGAGATGCAAAAAGCAAAGACAACATATTGAACAATTGATGAAAGTCAGAAAGAAAAGGGAATGTTTTGAACAATTCATGAAAAATAAGAGAATATAGAAGTCTAAGAGTGATATTTTAAAATCTTCAAAAATTATTATTTTAATAATTGTTCAATATTTTGAAAAGACAATGTTTCAAACAATTGATGAGGGGCATAAAGTAATGACAATATTTTAAACTATTTATGACAGGCAGAAAGTGAAGACCAATCATACACATTTACATTATTGTTAACAAATTGTTCACTTTCTGATACTCATAAATAAAGACATACTATTATTTTTTATATTTTTAACAATATATGAAACACATCAAATATATATTAAAAGAAATATAATTGTAATTCTCAAATATTTGAGAAAATATTTATGTGAAGTAAGGTCAAATCAATCCCGCGGATAGTTGGCAAATGTAAGGACGAGTTCTGCATTCCTCGCCCTCTTCGCGTTGTCTTATTGTTGTTATTAATTGTGGCCTCGGTGTGTCTGGCAGTTATCGCCAGAACTAGTTTTTATGGTAATTGCATATCGCAACAATTTCCCCCCATCGCACTCATTTTCTCGAAATACATAGTTGCGACAATAATTAACGAATAACTCCCATCATTAAAATAAGTACGGTACTTACTTCGATATTAGAATAGTAATAATAATACTTGAAACATTCAGAAACGGCGTTTATCCTGGGATAAGCGTAGAAATGGAAAATCTTTTTGTTGGAATTGCGAAAACCAGCTTTTAAATGGAAAACTTTGAGGCGTTTTGAAATTTACTGACAATAATGAATGGGATTCGAGGCACGGTAAGTTGGCAATATGCAAATATGATCGCTATTTACTATAAGCCCGGCAGTTGGGAGCGCAATTTATCGATAAACAAAATAGTAAAATGGCGCAAGTCGTGCAGCTATCATAAATTTTCTTTATATGGGCGACATTTAGCGCGGATTTAAAACGCGCTGCACGTTTGTAAGTGAATATGAAAAGGTAAGTTCCATAAAAAAATACAATAAATTATTTATAAAAATATTATTATTTTTATAACAACAATCAACTCGTATATTATATATATAAATTTATTTATTTCTTCAACATGCACAATAACCTAATTACAAAGAAAGACTTGGGAAACTAAATTACAGTTATCTAAATTACAAGTAATATAGTTTCGGGATTTGAAAAACAAATAGAATATTAATGAAATTAAATTATAATAAACAATTCTCTATACTTGGACAAAATATGTCAAATGTATGCGCGTTCAGGGAACTGTAGCGCTGCAGCGCGGTGTCGCTGAACTATACCGCTTTATGTGTGGCGCTGCAGCGCTTTATTAACATTGTTTTATTTACAAATAGCATTAAAATATCCAAAAAATATTTCCAATAATAATTAATTATAAAATACTTCTATAAAACAAAAATGTTCATTATTTAAATTTAATTGTTCAACGAACATAAATCATTAGCAATTCATAATCAATTCGTTGAAGCCGATTGTAATACAACCACGTGTATATCATTTGATTTAATCGCGCTCGCTCAACACTTATCCGCACCTTAAAATCAGTTTTGCCTCCATACATCGTCGAGCCCATCAGTCTCGCAACTTTTTATTTCTTTCCATTCGCGATTCGAATTAATTCCAACGCGCGCAATAACGATTAATATTTATAAAACGCTTATCGCAAGAATACATTATTTAAATGCTCCAATTAAATAAAACGCAACAAAAATTATTCAGGTTGCTCGAAAGGGATTTTGTATGATCTATTGTATGTAGATTGTTTGTGTTATTGATGAAAATAAAAATTGATTTTGATTAGATTTTATATAAACTATGATAGTATTATCTAATTGTGTCATTGTTTTAAATTGAGATTAAATAATAATTTTTATTGTATAATTTAAAATATTATCACAATTTTCTCTTGTTGCATACATTTTTTTATTACAAGGATAATCAGGGCTATTCCGCGTGGAAAATGTTTTACGTTTACATTATTAATTAAATCACATTCTATGTATTATATAATTCAAATTGAATGTTAATATAATTTCTACATGTTATTGTTGTTTTTACCACGAAAATAATATTGTACTATTTTAAAAATTGTGAATTTATTATATAAAAAGATATTTTTATTATAAATTTCAGGTAGTGTATTGTATCAATTTCACATGAATATAGTTATTATTACGAACGCTGCTTAGACTGAAAAGATAACGAATAACATACACGTTAAACTCAACTTTTACCTTACAGAATAGCTCCGAATATGTATAAATGTTGCTATCCTATGGCAAACGCCTCCAATCCTTACAATACAGAAATCCTCAATAAAGCATGTTTCCCCGTAGTCTTACCGTCAATCATATATATAAGTTTCCCTTTTTCTATGATCCATCATTAGCAGAACAATGACAACGACGTTAGAGATATATCATGATATTTAAACAATAACATGGACTGCACAAGGACATGCGGAAAGACCTTTGTTTAATAGCCGATTTCCGAACATGGAGTGAAACACAATTATATATTTCGGTATTTGTATTATAAATATATTTAATGTTTTGAAATAAAGATTATATGTATGATTAATTAATAATTATTTAAAAGGAATTTTTGTTTATGTTTAAATAAATTAGGAACTTTCTGTTTTAATGTAAACAATACTTTTAAATTTTATTTATAAAATTGAAGTTTCTTCTTGCATTTTATTTTTTATAATTATCAAATGTAAAAGTATTTGTCTTTATCTATTAAATAATTAATACTAATACTAAATCTGAGAAATAATAAAACATTTTATATAATCTAATAAAAAATAGACGGAAAGACCATTAGTCGATAGCCAATTGACAGACTTTTACGATATACATTGTAATATTTTATGTTATAAATAGATGTTGTATTATTTTTGTCATTAAAGATTGTGTTTATATATATAAAACATATATTTTTATGATATATTCTCAAATAAGGGCTATTGACCATAGGTCTTCCTGCCCTGAATAATTAATATTTAGAAAGAAAACTCAGTTTTTAAAATTGTAACACCATTAATGAACTTCTTGCAATACAAAAATCGCTATAAACTTACTTTTTTAATATAAACAACGCTTTTAGACTTTATTTATAAAACTAAAGTTCCTTCTTATGTTTTAAATTTTATAATTATCAAATAAAGTATTTTTCTTTCTGTTTTAAATAACTAATAATTAGAAAGAAAACTCCTTTTTTAAACTGTCATACCTTTAATGAACCTCTTGTAAATCCAAAAATCGTTTTAAAGTTACTTCACACCATCACACAAAACAAACACTATTTCTTAAGAAAAATCCCCAACTTTGTTTTAAGAAAGTCGTTTTTATTTTAATTGAATAAAGAATACGCGTGAAAAATTTCCGGCGCGAATGTTTACAATCGGCGAACGAGCCGATGAGGTAAACCACGGTGGGTTTTGTGATGTAAACAAAGTTTCAAGGAAGCGAAGTGTAACAGCACGTCTACCTGGCATCACGTACTGAAAACGCTGAAGAGTTGAACATTGAACTGCCCGCCGTCGGCCGTCCGACTCCCACTCTTTTCTCTCTTTCTTTTTTTCCGTTGAGTTTTGAAAGCGTGCGTCCAGCGATCCTGTTGGCCGTGATTTTCTTCAATTCGGTGGCGGCCGATGATTTATGTCACTAATATTCTCTATACGTAATACCGGTCGATGGCCTTTATTAAAAGGCTTGAAAAAAAAAAAAATTATTAAAAGGATTGACATAAATCTCAAACTTTTAAAAAAATCACAAACGTTTAAAGACACTATCCTATGAAAACGTTTTCGAATAATCGATAGTTTAAGCTTTTATTTAATGAAACTCAAAAGTAAACTATTTGTAAATATGTTTTTGAGAAACTTAAGGAAACATTACTTTATTAAAGAAAAGAAAACCTCTATGGTTATAATTATTTGTTGTAAACAAAGGCAGATTTAAATAAGGTTATCTATCTAAGATTATTATTTATTCTTAATTTAATATTATTTTAGAAAATGACAAGAATTTTGTTATACAAAATACATTTTTTTTCCATCACTACTGTGAAACGAAACAATATTATATTATGCATGATACATGAAGCTCGTTAAAAACAAATAAATAAATAAATAAATAAATAATGTTATGTTATGTTTATAAAGATGAATGAAATATTTCACTTTGCAGTTTTAATTGAATTATAAGTAAAGAATTTGAAAGTATTTAAATAATTAATTATTCTCTTTCTAATTGCTCTGTAATTAAATTCTTACGAAATAAATACTAAGAAAATACAAATATATGTTGAAAGAACTACTTTCCGGGCAAATACCCATACCGGAAATTGAATTTGCCGTTGCATCTAAGCAATGTAATAAAACAATGTTTTTTTTGGATCAATTATTAGTCATAGAATAATAAATTATTTAATTATTTTCATTTTCTATTAAACTTACGTCACGTAAGTACTTAAAATAAACATTCATTGAAACAATTAATTCTCTGGCAAATACCCTTCCGGATATTGAACTACGCAATGGAAATTTGTGATGCATAGGCAATAACATGTTCTATAATACAACATTTTTTTATTAACTATTTAATTATCCAATTATGTAAATTAATTATTTTCAAATTCTTTTTATTTGACTTAATTTAAATAACTGTGACAAAGTGAATAAACGCTCTTTTCTATTATTACTATCAACAAATTATGTGTCTATCCAATTTTGTACATTTATTTTCGCACAATAACGCGTAACATCCTGCCTGACGAATTTATCAAAAAGCTGAAAGGAAAGTGAAAAGAAGAGAAAACCAAAGACAAGATTTTTCAATTAAACGCACATGATAATGGCGTAGAGTACTTTTTCCCAAATCAGACTCTCGCCCGCTATAAATTTTCCCTTTCGTTGCCTTGAAAGGCTTGTTGGTTTTTGCTACTCTTCGGTTCCACACCAACGAGAAACAAAATGAACCTGCGCTTATACTTGGTGAGTTAAATAAATTTATATTGTTGTGAATACGTACATAACTTTTGACATACACCTGAATTCGAGTTAATTAAGGTATATTTAAGGCGGAATTTACACGGGGACAGAATGATACTTGATGCTGGCTGCATCATACCTTGAAAGAGACTATTTTTGTATGCAAATACTGGGAGTTCTAAAGTGTGTATGCATCAAAAATTACCTTATTTTTAAATAAAACAAAGTTTTTTGTTTTGTTTCGTGCTGCCACACTATAATTGCGGCCTACTAATTCTCTCTACTTATACTTTCTTAAAACGCTCATCTCCGAACAATTCACTTGTTTCATTTTGTTTGGGTTTTAAAGGACCACTTTCGATGATCGTCTCAAGTGCCTTACGAAATCCGTGAAATGTCAATTACCCACATTAATTTTATCATCGCGAATGTCAGGTTTATTAGTAACGAAGGATGCTTCTAATCGCTGATGTACTCGTTCATCAGATAATTTTTATTAAGCTAGGTAAAGATTAGGATTGTTTAAAAAAATAATAAATAAAACCTTGGAAAATATTCCATTGTAGCTAAATGCTACATTTCATATAAAGCTTCTGTTATTTTTTTATTAAACAGTAGATTCTAGTCTGCTCTCTCCAATCTCTTTCAATAATCAATTGAAAATGTTTGTGAAGTGAAATGTAAATAATACATTTCTATACAGGGTTACACCTAAATAATTCTCCGAACGTTAGGATTTAAAAAAAATCAAATAAAAGTTTTTGGATATAAACAAGCTATTATTTAAATATATTTTAAATATATAAAGAGTGTTCAGTTTACTTAGATAATACGTTAAACTTCCGCTTTCATTCATATATATTCACATTTTAGAATTCTAAGATTCATTCTAAGAACTTCTTGTACAATTCATTTTTCTATAAAATTTCTAGTTCTTTTTTTAGCCGTTTGGTTAAAATAAATATAAATGAAATAATAAGAAATAAGGCCGAAAGACCTCCGGTCGATAGCCGTTTCTCTTAAGAATATATAATATATAAGTCTTTAACGATATAAGCCTGATAGTTATACATCCCTTGTGATTTATGGCTATCATATTCTAATTTTTATTATTTCTCTCAAGTAGAATTATTTTAGCACGTGGTGTATATTAGTTTATAAAAATATGAATTACCTCAAAAATGCCTTTATCAAAATACGTACGTTTCTGTTTAAGAAGATAAGTAATTGCATACCGACATTATCATTTCTATAGACAAGCGAATGTGATGAAATATTTTTTTTTTAATAAACATAATGACGCAGTTTCTCAATTCAATTGAAATAAATTGATAAAGAATGGGTAATTTGGAAATAAAATTCACTTAATGAATGGCACTATTATTATTATTATTATTATTATTATTATTATTATTATTATTATTATTATTTTGAACTTTAAGTAAATAAGAGAATCTCAAATGAAAGTTTTAAGTTCAGTTTCTTGTAAACTTTATTGTTTAATAATAAAGATTGTTATATGTATATTTATTTGTTTTCTGTTATAGTTATTTTTTGCGTTTCATTTTCGCTATTTACTTGCAAGCAAAGAAAAAAACAAAACCAAGGATTTGGATCTTTCACATTCCGAGAAAATTATCTACCATTACGTACCCACACCCAGCATAGTTCCATCCTATTCTTATACAGATTCCAACGAAGAAAATCAACATCATCCAAATATCGGTTCGTTTCACAAAAAAAAAACGAATTCATTTCACTTTTCACTGCCATTAAATACTTTCAGATAAAATCCCTGGAAACCACCATCAACACTCCCTGGAATCGGCGCTCCAGCATAACCCTCTTCTCGCCGCTTTATATTTGAGCACGGCATTGGGGATTCCTCAAACGTCCCCGGGATTCAACCACCCACAGCATCCCCCCGTCAATCCCTATGTAGCTCTTTTGTTGTCGCATTACGGGAGATACATTTCAGTGCCTTACACGAATATGGCGCGCGGAATTTACGGTTACGTCGCTGCTAATAATTATCATAACAATAAACCGTTCGGAGCTTATAAAGTTTACGAAGACGCATAAATAATAATAAAATATATTTGTTTTCAATGTTTATGTGTTGAATTAAATATTTTTTTTTATTTTCTCCGATCAGTTTCAACCAAGGAAATAATAATAATTTTACTTTATGAAACTCCATAATACACTATTTATAAATAAAACAAGAGATTTTTAAGTTTCACAAAATTTATTTGTAGTACTGTATACAATTGTTTCACCAGCACAGTGGTATCATCAGGCAGATTTTTAATAAGTTTTACAAACACACGAGGATTATATACACTCAAAAACAGGTACAAAAAAAAATACAAAAAAATATTACAACTATTTTTTATTTACAAATAGTGTAAAATAGTAAAAACCAATAGTGTAAACAGATAATAGAAAACCAAAGCTAAAATTATCAGCTTTGGTTTTCTAACATTTCTTTAGTGATTGCACTTTAGATATGCAAAATTAAACAGTGTTTTCCTTATTTGAAGAACGTTTTATAACAAATCGTAAATATATATATTCGTATTATTAAAAGCTAGATACTGTTTTTATTGATTATTTCCACTTTACTTTAACTATTAATATTCGAGTTTCAGACTGATTTTATTCTATACATTTTTATATTTTTTCAGTAAATTATTATTAATTTAAACGTTATCAATTGTCTTGACGTAATAATCATTCTGCATTCAGGTGTAGATTCCGTGCACAATATAAACCGTATTTTCCACTCGAAATTGTTTGAATGTGATCTACGTTCGAGATTTACGTGATTATTTCGAAATTTTTATTAATCCGAAAAATAATAACAATAAAAATCCCTAGTACGTTAAAAACACAATGACGTAAAATATGCGTAGTAAATAAATCGTCAAGTGGATTCGCTCGAAATCGTAATCAATATTTATTATTATTACTCACCGTATGGCAACCTGAAAATATTAAGTTGCTAAGTAGTAATTACGTGTGTACTTAAAACAGGATTTACATTGAGAGGTTGTTGTTCATACTTTTTTTGCACAAATAAATGACAAGTGGTTTTTGAATACATTACTGAGGAATAATAAAAAAATGCATTCATTATTAAGTTCGTGTGTCTATTACTTATTCGATAATAAGAAAAGAAATACAATTATTACAAATTGTAGGATTATAGGATATATTCAAGTAATATTCCATCTTCTTCACTCTTATTGGGGAATATAATGTAAATCTTTATTATCTGTTATAAACGATATATTTTATTTTAATTGATTTTTTATTAATATTATTCATTTTTTTGCACTGTATTAAGTGATATTTAAATAAGTTGGGAATTAAATAGAAAATTCTTATTGCAGTATTTACATCCTTAATTATAGAAAAATATACACATGTTTTGAATATTCATTGATAAAATATTTCTATAGTTATCAGTAAGTGGAATATTTTTAAATTAAAAAAATAATTCATTCAACTCGATAGTTTTATTTGTTCCTTATCATTTCACATAATAACTAGAGATTTAAATTTTAACGCGTAGAATATATGAAAACTTAAAAAAAGTAAAATGTGAATGAATTTTACCTTAAGTAAAAAAATAAATGCCAATAATCCTCATAACCTACAACTTATAAAATTATATATTCCCCGCATCCCTGGTATTCCTCCTAAATTCAAATATCCTCTTATCACAATTCATTAATTCATTTTGCGAATCATCAGAATAGTAACTGTACATAGATATTTTCTTTGACATCATCATTAATTCATGAAAGGGGTGGGAAGACCTGTGGTAATGGTACAGACTAACACCTTCACGTATTTAAAATAATAAATTTAATTACTTTTTTGTATTCACTTTTTAATTTTTACGGTGTTTGATAATGGCTCACTGAAGAGTTGAAACTAGTCACCATAAAAATTAAAAAGTGAATACAAAAAGGTAATTTGTTTTATTAATTTAAATAGTTAAAATTATTCACCCGTCATGTATTTTAAATATTTATGGTATATTATTTTGTATTATTTTAATAAAGATAGGAGCATATATATACGAATTTTATTTACAATAAAGGAAACACTTAATAAAATTGTTATTTATTTTTCCTAATATTGGAAATTGGCCGCCACAAAAATACTAGAATTTTATTTAATATTTTCAAAATAATTACTTTTTCGAGCAAATGGTACCTTTCGTGGACTAATTTGTCGTTTATTCTAAAAATTACCAATATTATAATTTTTCACTTCCTTCTAAAAAACAAAAAATCCGGGCCCCGTGCCACCATTATTACAATATCAGAAACAGTAGTTCCTTATAGTAGCACACACTGTGATGAATGATGGAATTTGTAGTAGTAACAGAAACCCTGTATAGTTTTATAGAATTAATTAGAAACATATTTTTTTTCTTAATAACATCGCCTCATTAACATAAAATGATAAAAATCTGTAATAACAAACATCAAATACATATAAAAAAAACCGACAGAATCACCATATACAATAATTGATAAGATTTTTATTGATACCTCGTTATTATAGTACGACTACTTGATTGATACGATTTATCTTTGCTATCTTTTTTTTGTTTACGATTCGATCCCATAAATAGTGGGTGCCTTCATTTGAGACTTCAGTCTTCAAGCACGAGCAACTATCTGTGGTCGAAGTCTCGCATCTCATAAAAACCACCCACAAACTCATACACAAAAATGAGCAAGTACATGAAGCAAATTGAGATGGTTTTAAAGGCGATGAAGCCAACGGACTTCGGCGGAGTTGCTCATCAGGTAAGAATAATTGGATGTTTGTACTGAATTGAATAATGCATACATTTCTATCGGGGTTAAAATTCAATAAACAAATGTATATTAATCATTTTGCTAACAGGTAAAATTTGTGGAGGCTTCAAGTGGTGCTTGCTCAGCAACAATCAAGGTGGGAGATGAACACACAAACCTAATGGGGGGCATGAACGCCGGTTTCTCGGCCAGTTTAATCGACATCGTTTCCAGCGCGGCTTTGCTTATCCACCCCAATACTGGAACTAGACCGGCAGTATCTGTCAACATTAACCTCTCGTAAGTAAAGAATTTATGAATCGATTCTAGCTAGGTCCCCCAGAATAAAACTCAAAAGTTATTGATTTACAGTGAAAAATTTAAAATACCCTAATCGAGAATTTAGGGTTATTAATTTTAATCCGTGTTTAACTGAAATCAAGTAAATACACTTTTTACACTTGCATGATTTACTGTTACAGTTATATTAAGGGAGCTAAAACTGGCGATGAATTAATAATCAGCTCGAAAACATTGAGGTCCGGTAGAAACTTAGCCTACATCGATGCCGAAATCCGCAACGCGTCAACGAATGATCTTCTGGTTCAAGGACAACACACTAAATACTATTTAGAATAAGGATACCGATCTAACAAAACCCCTATTTATATTTATGAATAAATTATTCACCACCTAATTATTTGTTTATATAAAATAAACCCAAACCCGACGTTTCAATAACTTTACAATTTCTAGTTAAGCAAACCAATTAAAAATTGCATGTGACTTATTAAAAATAAATAAACTGCGATTGAATGCAGTTCTACAAAATAATTAATAATAATTAATAGCTGCATAACTGAATTTATTATTGAAAATATCCACATTGTGAACGAAATGTATAATGTAAATAAAAAGTGAAGAAAGGAATAAAACAAGTTTTAATTTATTGATATAAAAGACTTCACGTAAACTCAAACCAATATAGTGCATAATTTGCTCTAGCAAATTTATTATTACCTGAGTAAAATTGTAGTTGTGTGAACTTATTATAAACTGCGAAAAAGATACAGTTGTGTAAACTAATTAAAAGATACATAAAATTTGCAGTCGTGCGAATTAATTAATTACTGAGTAAATTTGCAGTTGTGCAAACTAATTAAAAGCTGCATTAAATTTGCAGTTGTGCAAACTAATTACAAGCTGCATAAAATTTGCAGTTGTGTGAATTAATTTATTACTGCGTAAATTTGCAGTTCTGTGAACTACAAAAATTACGTAAAATTTGCAGTTTCTCGAACTAAGTAAATAGCTTAAAAATTGTAGTTATGCGAACTCAGCCAATATAGGAATTTTATTTTTTAAAATATTGTCAGCCCTTTTGTGCTCCTCGTATATTGGGTTGCCTGCAATAAATGTCTATAAAATACTTTATTTATTACGCATCTTAAACGTCAAATTGAAAAAATCAAGTAAATAAATTACAATTACGTTATAATGTTCATACAGTTTATGCAATTATTGCGAATACATTTGCAATAACAATTAATTGCAATTCGATGACAAAATGTGATGTAAAGTTGAGCTGTCCGATTGAAAAATGGGGACATCAAGCAGGGTTATCAATACCATTTATTTTATTTCCTTTGTGGTGAGTAACTTAATTCACAGATTTTATTATTAATTTAACACTGTATTCAATTAACCTTTTTCGCAGGTCAATCACTTGAAAAGAATTACTTACACACCTATGTGTGTAAATTAAATTTTGTTTAATCATACCCGCAACAATAATTTATTTGCATCATTAGGGGCTATTCTATAAAGCAAATGTTAAATTTAACATGTGTGTTATTTTTTATCATTACAGTCTAAGCAGGGTTTGCAATATTGTAATAGATACATACATATACTTACAATTTGAAGTTAATAACATGCATGTTAAACTTAACATTTCCTGTATAGAATAGCTTCGATTCTGCTGGCTTCTATGGCAAGATTCTAAATGCCCAGTCGAAGTTTTTTCTGTATTAAGTGTGGTTTGTAAATATTTCATTTTCAGTTGCAATAGATGTAATCTCCTCATTCCTGTGCCATTTATATGTACCTTTAAGATCTTGCATTCATTTTTTCTAGGATTTACTTGCTGTTGGCTTAACATTTCCTGTATTGGCCCCCTATATACGATCCCTCGGTGTATCACATTTAAAGGTTGGACTTTTAAGCTCGATTTATTCAGCTTTGCAAGTACTTTCCGGCCCTATTTTTGTAAGTACAGGCAACTAATACAATTAAATTTGATAAATAGAAGATTTTCAGCTTAAGATAATTTTAATTTTGTTTAGGGAAGTTGGAGTGACATTCGCGGAAGAAAACCAGTGTTTATTATAACATTAGCACTAAGTTCAGTGTGTTATTTGTTACTCGGATTATGCACATCAGTGTACAGTATATTTCTGGTTAGGATACTCCTGGGTAAGATAATCGAGGCTATTCTGTAAAGAAAATCTAAAGTTTAATGTGTGTGTTATTTTTATCATCACAGTTTAAGCAGTTTTTGTAATAGTAATGATTTTTATTTAATCGGACTTCATGAAAAATCATGCATTTCTCTTCCTCATTGTGTATTAATTTCACTTTAGGTATTTTTAAACAAACACAAACTTTAAACAAAGCCATAACAGCCGATTTTGTAAACGGAAATGACAACACGAAAATTTTCGGAAGATCCATGGCTTTCAGTTCTTTAGGGTTTGTAATTGGACCGTTCATCAGTGGACACCTGGCGGATATGAAGGGCGGTTTTAGCTATGTTTGTGCCTTAACTTCAATTCTGTTCCTCTTGAATATAGGTAACTCTCAGCTTAAAAAATGTATAACTGTTTAATAATTCATTCTTATAGGTTTAGTACTAAGCTTGCCTAACACAAAAAAGAAATCACTGAAAAGGCCTCCTCATGTAGAAAAATTTACGATATGGAAGTCTTTTAAGAGTGAATTCCGGAAATCTCTAGTGGAATTAAAGAGGATTAATTGGGCAGAACATTGGGTTTCCTTCGCCCTGAAGTTCCTGTTTGTGCTGTCGACAACGATTTTCTTCGTGAATCAATCTTTGCTGTTGAAAGAAAAATACAACCTCCCGCAAAAACACATCGGATATGCGATTTCGTTCATCAGTTTCATCGGGGTTGTGACGAGTTTTTTTTCTAGCACCCTTACGCGAGTTTTATACAAAAAAACTAATGCAGACATGCTGAAACGAGCGCAGCATTGCTTTTTACTATTAACGGTGTGCTTTGTAGGGTTTTTCTCAGCACCGAATTTCTACACGATATTTTTTTTCCTGCTGCCATTCGGTGTGTGTAATGCACTTCTACGCATTGTAACAATGGAGTTGACCTTTAGCAAGTGCAAGGAGGGCGAGAGAGGAACCCTGACAGGGGCGTCTGAGAGTGTGATGTCCATGGGGCGGTTTTTGGCTCCTATGAGTGCTGGCTTTATCGGGGACTTCTTCGGTGAAAATGCTGTGATGTTTTATTCCATGATTATTTCACTTGTCGGAGTTTGTATTTGTTTTTATGTTGGTAGGAAGTCCAAGTCGGAAAAAGTTAAAATGAAATGACGTTTTTTGTAATTATCTTTTGATTATCTTGTTAATTACATGTGATATTTGTTTAAGCATTGTTATTACACAAATAAAATATTTTAACTTTGTTTAACTAATTAAAATCTCATGCATTGAATTATAAACCTAATATTCCGTAAGTTGGTTGTGGAGACGTTTAATTATTTAAATAAAACTTGTTCTTTCTGTTAAAAAGAGTATAATTTTTATTTAAATAATTATGGAATTAGTTTGTAAACAATACACATTTATTAAAGTAGACAAAAACCTGTAGTAATTATGATTATGTTTCATCAAGTGATTAATGAGAACAAAATTGAAGAAAAATCTACAATTTTTTATATTATGGCATAGAAGCTCAATGTTTGGTAAAATCTCTGTGATCAAGTATTTTAAATACTTTGTGGCGATCATAGATGTAGCATTTATATACATACTACATCTATTGGGGTCGTGAAAGGCCTTATCTATGAAAAAGTTTCTAAATATTGGCAGCACTTGTGTGGTGCTTCGTGTATATTAGGTTGCCAATGATTGCAACATCTATTGAAAATTCATAGACTCTTTTTAAATTGTTTGAAGGTCTTTCGTTCATTAGGTTGCATAAATAAGATAATTATTTATATATACGTATATTATGTTGCGTATATTATACATTTACAAACTAACATTTCTTGAATTAATTTTAAAGCAATTTTATTTAAATATTGCTTTATATGTTTCATTGCCCATTTTTAAATTATATAACATTTTAATGTTACACATTAAAACATATTATAGAAAAATACATTCTAATGATTAGAAACTATTATTTTCTTATCATTGATTTTTGTTATCTGTCCATTTTAATTAATTTCGCATACATTTTTGTTATAATTTCAGTTCAGATAAGATACTATTTATCGGGTAGACGGCCGTAACACACTTAATAAAATCAAAATGACTGTGGGGAAATTGTACGTTTTAAGTTTATTGGTAAGTTAAATGAAACAATCATTGAATTTAATACAGTGCAATGAAAATAAGTTTAATTTTGAATTTCGCAATGTAAATAGAAAAATAAATGTATAATTTATAAAATAATGGATTTTATTTAAAACAAACCCTACACCCAAATGGGTATAAAGGGTCATTGAATATGTATATTTAAAATAACTGATTTTGCTTTATGTTCAGAACTTTTTCTCTATTGGATTGTTTATCGCTGTTCAAAACAGATATGTAATATCAATTGGTGGTTCGAGGCTTATACATGGAGTATTGGGATCCGTTCATTGCTTCTTGCAATTGTTCTTAGGACCGATTGTTGTGAGTTACTTTATCATTTTATTTATATTTCTCAAATCTTCTAATATCAAATACCAATTTTTATTAATATATAGTGTTTAATTGAATTCACTTGGATTGTTTTACTAATAATTTCTTTATTTTCAACTAATTTAAAATAATTTATTTGCAAAACAAACCTAATGAATTCAATTAAAAACTATATATTAGTAGATAATATATTAAATAAATATTATTATTAAATATTAGTAGTAATATTTAACCAAGTGATCAATGAGAAACAAATTAATCACCGTTTTTTAATTTGAATTTAAAACACATGCGTAATAATATGTAACAAATAGCAAGCATGATGATAGGGTTGCCTACGATATCATGTACATGCATGGGTAGCGGTGGGAGAGCGGTCAAGGCGTTGGAAATTCCCCTGTTGCGGACTTCGAGTTCGAATTATACCGATAAGCTACTTATATATTAAAAAAAATCGTCAGTGGATGTTTGGAAGTACCTACGTCAAAAAATGTTCTCATTTCAGCACTCACTAATCTTAATGTCCTTAAAAAAATGTTTCTATCTAACACATATAACAAGACGGTTTGTTTCTAATATTATTCCAGGGAAGCTTAAGTGATACAAAAGGAAGGAAAACCATACTCTTGGTCGCAACTTTAGGTATAATAGCATCCGACTTTCTGCTGCAAATAAAGCACTTAGCTATCTTCACTTTATCGCGATTAATTTTCGGTAAACACAAACTTCCATATTAATATTTGTTTTCTAAAGCCTGATTTGCAAATTTATTTCAGGTTGCTTTTGTCACGTGCAGCTTCTACTGAAAGCTTTAATCACCGATTGCGTGAAAACCGAAAAGGAGCAAGTCAGCGTTTTCGGCAAACTGGGCGCAATCGCTGGTATAGCCTTCATCGTCGGACCCATCACCAGTGGTCATATTTACAACGACGATTCCGGTTTTCATATTTTGGTCTCACTGCTGACTATTTTGGATTTAGTCAGCCTGGGTTCGTTATTAAATTAAGCTTGAATTATTTTTGCAACTATTTGGTAAAAATATTTTAATTCCAGGAATAATATATAGTTTACAGGAACCGGAAAAGGTCGCAACGAAAGAAACCGTTAAACGAAACACAAACCCATTCCATAAACTCCTCGAAGTTAACTGGAAACAATTCTGGGATGTCTTCCTCGTGAAACTGCTGACTGAATTCGGTTTCGCTTTGTTTTTCCAAACATTCGGGCCTGTTTTGACCGATACCTACAATACGTCGCAGAAAGAATTGGGTTACATCATCGGGTATTTCAGTACATCGATGATTATTTCCAATTTAATCTTCGGAAAAATCAATGAGAAATTCTACGCGAACGACAGTGATTTCCGTAAGAGGAATCTGCATGGGTTGATCGGGTTGTTTGCCAGCATATTCCTTTTGCGTACGTTCCCGAGTTTTTGGATGTACCTCGCGATTATGTTTCCGCTGTCGCTATTCAAGACGATTTTGGATCGGATTTGGATGGAAATCGTGGTGAAGAGGGTGAGCGGCGGCGACAAAGGGACCGTGATTGGGGCTTTCGAGAGCCTCGTGCCGATGTCAGGTTTGATTGCGCCAGTGTCTAGCGCCCTAATCAGTAGTTATTATGGTTTCGATATGGTCTTGATTTCCAGTATGATGCCGTTGGGTTTCGCAATTTCCCTTGTTTTAACTGTATTATAATATCAAAAACAAATAGAGACTACTGTAATAAATTTGTTTTTCATGAATTACTCCAACAAATTGATTTTTCACTATTTGTAAATAAAAAAAAAACGTTTTTTTAAGTTTATTTAAATTTTATTTTATTTCTTTCAAATTTAGTGTCGCTATGAGTTTCAGTTCGTTAAGACTGTAAAACGATTGCCCCTAAAATGTGAATATGTCAAGGCATAAAAAAACCAGCAAATATATACTAAATGATAAAGCGTGTTTCGCGAGTGAAACCGTTTTATTCGCGAGTGTTTTCGGATTAAATGCCAGAGTGGCGGGGTGTTGGAGGGGATGGCGACGAGTGAGGTGCGAGAGTGGAGGCGTAAATTGCATTAATAAACGTTATGCAATTGGGAAATCCGCAATCAGACTGCGTAAAAACGTGTTATTACCGATGTGCGCGCCTGCATGCGCCTTTTTTACATTCTTTCTTTTTTTTTCGCCTCTCTCTCTCTTTCTATGGATTCATTTTGCGCCGATTTCGCAAACGTCTTTTTCGCATCTCCGACACCTTTTACGTAACGGTCTTAATGCGCCCGCTTTATAACAGCATTAGCGATAATTGATTTCGATCTGAGACTAATTTTATTTCTTGTTGCTGCAAAGAAGTTTGCGTTCGTGCAGTGGAAAATAAAATAAGAATTACGTAAGAGACTTTTTAAATTTAATAAAAATGAAGGAAACCTACTTTTTTAGACATTTCTTGTTTGCAAGAAATATTATTAGCTTTATTTCGGTAAAGTTAATACATATATTGGCACTACGCCCGAAGAACTTTCAGAAATCCACTCGAATGGATTAACTCATACGCGTGTATCTTATTATTTTAATGTTTCCCTGATTTTCTTTCAATTTTTATCATTCTTATGTGTTTTTTTTTCAATTTGTTATTCATGATTTTTTAAAGTCCAAATCAGCTTCATCCTACCACGTTTTTTGGGTTAATTGTTTAATAGTCTTAACAAACTGAAACTCACTGCGCAAAATTTTAAAATTAAATGAGGAAATATTACTAGAAATGTTCGCTAAAATTCGATTATTCCTTGTTTTCATTCACATTCATAATTACGTATTTACGCAAATATTTCATAATTTTAATGTTTCTGTGTCTTTCTGCCGTTTTTCTTCTACTTTTTTTGTAGTTTGTTATTCACGATTTTCTCTAGGCTCTACTTCAAAAGAATTATCCTCCAAAACTTTTCCTGAAAAGTAGTTGATTTAAGAACATCCAGACATTGATTTACATAATCGATATTAGCACATATTTATATAATAAAAATATCAAAATGATATTTTATATCGAAAATTTGTAAATCCCATGAGAACAATTTTGATTTCGCACAAACTAATCTTTCAGAATTTTCAATTTTTCCCAACATTACTCACGCTATGAAACCGTGTGTGTCGATCCTCAATTATTATCAAGTTCATGAAAGATGCATTCCTATAATGAGACACTCACGGTATCTTTCTTTACATCAATAACTTTAGGAGAAGAGCTCGGGATTTTTCGCGTATTCCATTCGTGATGAGACTGTTGCGCTAACGAGCCGCGCTCCCGGTCGCCGTGATTTATGCTCTCCCCCGGAGTCCGTGAGTATGGGAAAAACGATCGGTTTTGCGCGAAACCATGTAAATAAGAAGTCCGGGCGAATTAAAACGCCCCGCGAATAAAAGGAGCAAAAATGAACAGAGGAGAACGTAGAGAGAATACGGCCGCGTTGCGAAATTAGTATGCGTGTAGCAGATCGGCAGATAGTAATAATCACGAAAGAATGTAGAACGTTTCATGGTGGATGGTGGACGATGATAGATGGAGGAGGTCTGCTGCGTTTCGGAAGAGTTAACCATGCGTGAAGTTGCAATTCGAGGCGTCACGCGCTCGCCGTGTCACGTTCAATGCTCTTTGCTGTATCTCTTCCCATGAAATATAAATAAAAATATATTTAATACAAAAACAAAAAAATATTTAAAAAGGAAAATGTCAATAATAATAACGCAATAGTGTGAGAAAATAGTAAAAATAATTTAGACAATCAAAAAAAATGCCTCGTTATAACCACGAAATTCTGCAGAACTTAAGTGTGTATTGTCTTTTGGCATATTTTTCTGCGAGAAACCGCATTTATTCACTGACTTTACTTTTGGTGGTGTAGGCTATAGGAGGGATTTTAAATATTATTAAACATTATTTTAGAAAATTAAAAAAAAACAACGCAGAAATAATTAAAAATTAAATTTCTTAATTAACGTATAATTTAATTGACAGAAAAAACAACGTGTACACACACACTCACAACTAAATAAGATAAGCATTAATTCACAACTCCTACTTCTTATCTAATTAATTATCTTTAATTTTAGAGTGCAAGTCATAACTGTCGTCGCGCATTAGCACAACAGACAATCAAACCATAATCACTGTAATCAATTGCGCGTGCTTGCAATTCCGATCGGTTTTCACTTGTTTTTTTATTGTTGTCGCGATTAATTGATCTTATATATAATTTTTTTAACTGTCACGCCGTTATGTAGATTAATCAAAGTGCTAAGGAAAACCGATGGTGGTTAATAAAATAACATACAAAAAAAGGAAGGTTTTGTACGCATTGTATCACAAGATGCAATCAATCACTAATTGTGCATAAATTTCTGTGTGTAACAGTAAGGTAGGATAATGATAATGAGGGCACTCGATCATGCGGCCGGAGAATTATGACACTATAAAAAGTGTTTTATGCTTATTGGTGTTCGATGGTAATAATTATTTCTGCAAAGCCTGTGTCGGAATTGTGTTTTATTGATTCTTGACGTTGTTATATTAATGTGCAGTTTGTATTAGAAAATTTAGTTGTTTTTCTTAGAATACTTATATTGTTATGATAATTTCTCAAGCTTGTTTTCTAATTACACTCATAGAATTAAAAAGTTGTTTAGTTTTTAAGAAGTTACGTTCCCTTAAAAAATGAATTGAATTGCATTCAATAATTCTAATTGAAGATTATACACCTGAGCTATCACAATCTCAGGTAGTATCGATTATTTATATATTTTAACTATAATAACTATTTTTGGATTTAGAATTATATATCCTAAGAAACGGTAATAATAGATACGAAGTAATCGATTATTTCCAATAAATAGATTAAATAAAATGAAACAAAGATGATTCACACATTTGCAGTTATTTAAATTACAATGAAATTGAACAAGGAAAATTTTTGGCAATGATCAAATAACATTCGATCAAATCCTTTTTCCAACTGCAAAAATGACTTATACTGTAAGTTTTACAAACATCCAGTATTGGTAATCCAATGTCCGGCGGGGTATATGCTCGGGAAGTGGTTGTTTCAATGGATGTTTGTAAAACTTACAGTATAAGTAATTTTTGCAGTTAAAAAAGGGATTGATCGAATGTTATTGATCATTGCAAGAAATTTTCCATTTTCTTATTTCTTTGCAATAAATAGATGTTGATTTTATCGTTTCTTGGAATAAAAAAAAATCAAAAAATTGATAGTATAATTAGCATTTTTGTATAGTAATATTTATATTATATTCCTTTTTTACTTCTTTAATAATAATAAATTTATAACCCAATAGGAAACTGAAGCCCAAGTACATGATAATACAAAACAATAATAATACAAAAAATAATATAACTACAAATACAGATATACATACGAAAACAATAAAATATATAAATAAATATATATTCTATGTTATCATATAGCAAGATGCCTAATAAATAAAGATTATTTCTATATTATAAATACTATATGTACATTATTATTACGTATTTCAATAATGGATTAAACAGTTTTCAAATTAATCTTTCAATATTTTTTGGATAATAATGGATGGATCTCAGTATCAGTTTTCATTTAGATAACAGCATATTTGAATTTAAGAAAATACTAAACATTTTATTATTTTGAATATAAGTGAAATTTACGTTGGTCATAAAAAATGCGAAAGGGCAAAAAAAAATAAACGCCGTAAATTAAGGTTAAATTATTAAAGCATTGATCAAGCGGCGCGGAAAAGTACGTGCGAAATGCAGGCAGATTACGCAACGAATTATACAATTAATATCGAGCAGAACGCGCAGTGTTCATGCAATACATCACGGGCATATATTTAGATTTACTAAAAAGCAATTACCGCTTTACAAACTGCGAGAGCATTGGAAAGCGGCGGCAGGAAAAGCTAGCGAATATCCAGACAGGCCAATTTGTCGCCGGGCAATAATTTTAATCATTTATCCGCCGCAGAAACGGCCTTTGCCTCCTCCTCCTCCTCCTCCTCCTCCACTTCGACGTGCTTCGAACAAAGCAAAAATCCAGAAATGGAAAACGAGAATGAAAATGCAAATGCCCGCCGGCGGGCGTTTTGTGAAACTGCCAGTTATTAGATATTCCATTAATGTCATTAATGCGATTTATATTATAACCTATATACCGGGCGATTGTTATTAAATGTTCGAGAGGCGTATCTGTTTCAGGAATCATTAATTACTCCACAACTAGTTATTTTCTATAACGTTTACACACACACACACACGCACTCGAGTCTCCGCGTTTCCTCAACGTAGGTTCATCTAGTTAACAGAGGTAATTGCGAGTTTATTAAATGGTTAATGCAATCACTGGGCTCGCCTATCTTAATTAATCGTTTTTTTTTTTCTCTTAAAATAAAAAAAAAAACTGGAAAACTAAAAAAAAAACACAACAATTTTATATAAAAAGATAATAATATAGAATGTGTCTAGATATAATTTTTGTTTGTTTATATCTGAGACGGAATGAGTCGATCCTGTCTATTGCAAGTAATAACGAAGTTGGAGCGATTCCAAAATATGACTCATCAACTCGCTGTCAAAATATATAGTCCATTTGGAAACATTTGTCTGAGGTTTCTTACTTCATTATATAAAATGTATAATGGAAGGGCTGTATGATATGTACCAGTGTAAGGAAAGAAAGCCCATATTTTTTATTATTTGTTTCTCAATATAGTTTCCTTTCAGGTTGATACATTTCCATGTCCAGTATATTCCAACTTATTCAAGACATCCAAAAAATATGATTTGTCGGACTTTGCAAAATGACCCTCTATTTCGGCGATGATTTCCTTATTTGACGAGAATCGCTTTCCGTCAAGCTATTTTTCATGTTTGGAAACAAAAAGAAATAGCATTAGGCCAAATTTGGAGAATAAGATGGGCGAGGCAGCAATTCGTAAGGTAATTCGACAAATTTTGCTATGGCGAAATCCAATGCTGAATTTGCCATTATTTTTTGAAAAAATCAGCATTGACTCGATCCAATAAATCAGTATAGTACTGCCCCGTGATTGTCATTCCTTTCTCCAAATAGTCGGTGAAGATCTCCTTTAGTGGACGAAACAATGATTCTCGATGGTCTACCTTGTAGATCCAAATCGTTGACGATGCTACATGAAATTAGGCGAAAAATGGCGCTTGCGTTGTCTTTCATTTATATATATATTGTTATGATAATTTCTCAAGCTTGTTTTATAATTACACTCATGGAATTAAGAAGTTGTTCAATTAAATACATAGATTGCTTAATTTAATATTAAGACTTTTTTTATTAGAACATACGTTTTTCTTATATTTGCTTCTTTTTTATATTCCGCAAAACACTAATTACAGGAAAAACAATACAAAGATCGAAATCGATATCGAGCAGAGCTGGAGATTGCGAAAGTTTTCAATGGGCATTAATCGCCGTCGCCGAGATGAAAGTCCCCTCATCTCCTAGGCGAGCGCGAGCGAGCGAGTAAGCAGAGGGGGAGAGTCGCGTTTCAGTTCCGCGTGTACATCGGCACAAATAGAAAACTTCGAAACGGAAAATAATATTATAATAATAACGGCAAAAGGTATTGTACGCGAGGCGTAGCGGACCCGGCGAACTTTCTCAGTGGCAAAAGGAGTTGCACAATTGATCCGATGGATATCATCAACAATGCCGCCAGGTTACCATTCAATAAACGCGCTGTGTAATTAAATGCACTCGCGGTATGGGGGGCAGCGGAGGGTTGGAGGCGGCGAAGGGAAAACACTCCGGATTAGATCGCTTGTTTGCCGTGATTGCGCATTTCTAAATTGATACCCGCTCTCTGAGATCATGATGGGAAATGGAATATCTGGGGTGCTGGATTTGACCTCAATCGAGGTTGCTCGCTTTAAAACAGTTTGCACTTTTGAAATTAAAATTTGTAGACGACGCGTTCATTATTACAATAAATCCATTAAATATTCAGAAAATTGATATCTGAAAATTAAAATAAAACTCCTTTTCTTTTTAACTTAATTTTATTCTTCAGATCAATACTATTTGGAAGACATTTAGGCTAAGATCTGCACAAAACTTATTTCAAGTGAAAATTTCGGAAAAACTTTCAATTGTGTAATATGTTTTCTATGATCATATAAAAATCTGAAGAAGGACATATATATATATACATCTTTATTCAGACAATAACTTTAATATAATATACAGTTATATAATACAATTATTAGTTTATATGAAGGTTAGTCTGTCTTGGGCTATCGACCTGAGGTCTTTCTCTCCAGAAGTGGGACATTTTCTTAATTCAGCCAATATAATGTTATAATAATCCATTGAGAGATTTTCAATTTATCACAACTTGAAATTCTGCCAATGGATTATTATAAAATTACATTACCAGCATTCACAGAACTTCTCTCTTTCGCAATTCAATAAAATCTAAAAATAGACCAATCGCAGTTTTTCCACTCTTTTCATTTGAAGTTGCTATTTATGTTTATTTTAGCTGGATTTTTTAAGTTGTATATCTAAAATATCCAGCTAACATTTTAGGTTAGATATTCAACCTAAAAAAATATTATTTTTTATCCATATAAATCCCTATTTATATATATTATTTTATTTTTTTAGGTTGTATATCTAACTAGATGAGGCTTAACTAGATATTGATATTGTAGATATTGTAATGTATCTCTCAGAAATAAAGATTTTCTATATATATTGCTTAATATTGTCTTCAAAATTATATCGTTGTTTTATTTTGTTAAATACACAATAAATAAATCGTTGAATTATTACAAAAGAAATTTTATGTTAAATTCCAGTTATCTACAAATTTATTCATAAATCAATTAAAAATTGAGTTTGAACACCATTCGAAAATAACAAACACAAACAATTCTGGACGTGTGAATGTAAAACATATACATGTAAAACATTCAATTTAATATAAACGGCCGTTTAAATTATAAAGCGCTTACACTCGACGGATAACCATTTTACAAACTACCACCGCGTAATTAATAACCGTGTTGATAACCATCGCGCCTGCACTTTAATAATTGCAATAATGTTTATAAATATTTGCGATCCGTTCCGACAAAACCGTTGATACACCGGTGATTTATTCATTCGCGTTTTACGCGATTAATTATTTAATTGAGATGAATATTGAATGATGCGTATTTTATCAGCGCGCATTATCGGCTTGTTTATTTATGTGATACGGTTTCTGTTTCAAAAAGAAAATTACAATATTTTTAAAAATCTGTTTATTTATGTATTTCTTAATTAATATTTCGTGAAATATTTTGAAAACTGTGAGAAACAAAATTTTCATTAATTTATTTTTTAAGGTAAAATATAAATAAGTTAAAAATAAATAAAAATGATTAGAAAATAATTAATACATTATTTCTACATTTAGGTCTGTAAATGTGAGTACTTTAAACAAATGCACATTAAAACACCGATGTGAAGTTACCCCACGATTTCCAGTCCGCGGTTTTTGTGCGCCTTCGCTATGGTGGAGGCGCCGGGCTGCATTTATTAATATTTTCCATATTTCTTATAATAAAATAAAACTTCTAAATAATATACATACTAAATCCTCGCACATTCAAATTTCTACAATGGATTTTCTAAATAAACATTAAATATTATGTGTCAATACAACCGTTAGAGTTGTATTGACACTGTTTGTCATTTTTTAGAGTTTTTATTTTGACGTTAGTTTGTTGCTAGAGATCTTATTAATATATTTTGAGAATATAAAAGTAGGATATTTTAGAATAAACTTTTTACGATTTTTTCCTTTGTTTCAACAAGCTTTGGTAGTATCTTAATCTTAATAGATAGACGTTGACTTTGTAGAAAATGTTAAATTTAATTGATACAAAAATACAAAACTCAAAAAAATAATTCATTGGTATAATTTAATTTAGTTGCTTGAGTTACGTGAAAGTTATGTGACTAATTGAAAACGCAGTTATATTCCTTTCTTCACATTTTATTTTTTCTTGCTATATGTACATTCCGGATACTATGTACCCATTATCAATAACTTATTGGTACAAACTGTTGTTAATGTTGCTTGTGAATTAATAAGTTTATTATATTTGTTAACAATTTCATTTTAAAGAAAGCCATAATATTTTCACGTAATTGCCTAGAAGTTATTATGATTTCATTTAAGTTAAGGTTCTCGGTAAATATTAACATGTCAATGCATTACACACTCGGCCGGGTCTTAAATCATCCGGTGCGCTCGTTCTAAACAAAACTGCTCGTAAGCAGTAAGCTCATTACTCCCTGAATTGTCCATCAAATCGCTATTCGCATTCCGCGCCGTAAAAACGGCGAAATACGCCATACCGGTGCCGGGAAGATCCATTACACAACACTAAATATATACAGAAAAAAATAAATCAATTTTCCCGCATAAGCTGTAAATTAAACGCGTACGCCATAAAATTATTAATTTCGCAACGCGCCGGATGCGCGAATCGCCGAATGCCACGGTCCATCAGTTCCCATTTTTTTCTTTCCTTCTGCTCATTTCTCCTTTTATTTCACTTGAAAAGCACCGACGACCAAGTTTGTTTCGCTCCGTTCCTTTTCCTTTTCCTCGCTTCTTTCTCTCGTTTTCTGCACTTTGCAGGCTTTTTCCTTTTTTTTTTCGAAATAGGAGCGACGCAGAGATTGTTCCCACGCGCGCGTTCGCCAATTAATTGATATTCGCATAATAACTAACGCATTAATCGACGAAACAAACACAAAATGAAAAAAAAATGTCGTTCTATTTTTTTTAATTGCTTCATAAAAATTACGGAAGGAGATTAAAAGTAACTGTGAAAATGTTACTATCTGGCTGTGTTTCTTTGCGGAATTGCGGGAGATTAAATGAACAGTTAAAGGCTGTTAATTAAAATTAAGCGTTGGATTTGTAATGCTAATTGTGTAAACAATAAACGCTTTATGCATGTTAATTAATTATGATTGTGGAAAACAAGATTAAAAAATTATTCATTCAGATTAAATGAAGAAAATTTCGTTCTTTCAGATTATATAAAGAAATTTAATAAAATCTTCAGCCATGGATAACTAGTGATAGCCATTTCGCTTTTTCGAACCTCATCAGAGGCCGGATTCTAGTTTACTCGATCATGTAGATATCGACTCAAAACGAAGATAGAGCGATTATAAATATCGGTTGATAGAGAGAACTCCGATTCGCTGTAACAATATCGTTTCATTTAGAATTCCATAGCAGACTAGTGATATATATATAAAACACAGATTAGATTGAATAACTTTAAATTTTCGACTAGTTTTGGGTTATTAGCCCATATTCAATTTTAAATACTCTTGAAAATGAGCTAATAACCCAAAACTAGTCGAGAATTTAAAGTTATTCAATCTAATCTGTGTTTTATTGGTTGATTTTTAATAATCTATTTATTTTATAAATAAATATATTTCATTAACTATATTTATCAATATTTATTTCTTTTTTGAAAAAAAAAACACAAGGCTCATAAATTACAGGATTTTATTTACAATCACCGGCGTAACCAATAAAAGAAAATTAAAAACCCTGCTCCGATTAAGAGGGAGAAAAAATTGCAGTGTTCCCACGTGGCAATTTTGCGTGTTTGCTTTTGGCGAGCTGTAATTCTATGAAATTGCGACTGAATTTTCGCTAATCAAAAGGAAAATAAAAACGAGGCGAAGCACAAATTCGCGTTTTTTTCTTCCATCCTTACCTTCTAATTTATCGCAGTTTGTATCATCATGCAAACAAGCCGCATTTCACATAATAGCGGAAAGTATTACGCGAGGCTTTTGTAATTTGAAAGTTTGCTTAATCACAATCGAGCCTGTCACAGTGTTTATGTTTTTATTGTTTGCACAGTGTTGTGTTAGAAGATTAATTTGAGATTATTTTAATTGATTAAAATTATCACAATTTAAAATAATAATATTTAGAACCAGCAGAAAAACCTCTCGTCTGGCTATCGACCCAATTATCTAAATAAATTGAATATTTAAAATATATCTAAATGATGGCTTGTTTATGTCCAAGAAGCTTTTATTTGAAACTTTTCTGAAAATTCTTACTATTCGAGAATTATTTAGGTATTCAGGTAATTTTTACCAAGCCTGTTAGTAAAAAGCTTCTACTGTATTATACAGGGTGAATTATAATAGCTTTGACATCGTGTTTGGGAAGTCATTTTAAGAAAATAATGTGACATGAAGATAAGTCGTATTTTGTTTTTTTGCAGAACTACATCTGTTTGAAATTTTATTTAATTATGAAAAAAAAAATGTAACCCGTGGCCGCCTATAAATAATTTTACAGCCTACTTGGATTATTACGCGAGTTACAAGTATATATATAAGGATAAAATAAAAGTAAAACTTGAAAAATAAACAAATTATATAAAAAGAATTCAAAAATAAATTTATTAATTATTTTTGAATATTGAATATTCCCCCTCTTATTATTTTCAATTTTTTTTTATTTAATTTATTTGAATAACTATACATATGTTTTGTAATCCTTTTAGAGCGTCACACTTTTCTTATAAAATTTTTAATATGTAATTATAATTGTAATTTGGAAATAGAGATTCCGTTAATAAAGTAAATTGAATTGAAAAAAAAAACTGTGACCACGTGAATATTACTTTTTCTATTACCAAAGAAATAAATGACTATGAAATATACTAAACTCACTCATTTTGAAAACTGTTAACTTAAATGTTTCACAAATTATGTTGTTTATTTCCATGGCTAATTAGATTATAAAATTGTACTTTGATGATAATTAAATTTCAATCAAATATACTTTTGTAAATAAACCAAATACAATCTTCATATTTTTTTTCTTTCTTAAAGTGACTTCCCGATTACGATGTCAAAGTTTAGTATACCTATTATAACTCACCCTGTATACATATTTGTTAATTTGTTGTATGCTGTTGATTTTAATTTAAATTAAGGTGTTATTGCAATATTGCATGCGTTCCGAATGTTGCAATAACACTCTGATTTGCATTTACAAAATAACACAGCTGAAAAAAAGCTGGATTCTTGTTACACTTAAAAAGAGCGGATAAATAAATTAAAAAAAAGAAACTGAACGTAATAATTCACGGCATGAATTTCCACACGCTGCGCGCGATTAAATCTTTCGACACGTGAAACCTGAAAAATCGGCGAAAACTCGCGGGCTTTTTATTGGCCCCAAGGTGCGGAAACAGCCGGCTCGGCGCAAAATCCAAAATTGCCCTCGAAAAAAAAAAAGCAAAAAAAAGAGTAATAATGGCAACATTTTTGCACGCGCGAGAAATCCGCATAAATGCATCGCGTTTAACGGAACTTAGATTAATTACTCATTTATATGTAACAAATTAGAAATTCATGAAATGGAAATGTTTCGCGGGCAAGGAAAGAAAAAAATACTAATAATAAAAAATTAAGTATGAGCGTGTAATTACTTTGTAATTAATTACGAGCGGAATATAAGTGGCTGCGAGTAACAATACAAGGTTTTCGTTTTATGTAAAATCATAAAATTGTTTCGCTCGCTTTTTTTCAAATATCATTAAATTAATAGTTTGCAACGAGAAGTAATATGAATAAAATGTAAATAAATTACTGCAAATTACAGTAATTAATTCATTTAATATTCGTGTTTTGACACCATACTAATCACACAAAACTATTTAATACATAGTTGTATATGTAAAACTTATTACGAAGGCTTCTACTTAAAAAAAATGTTCTAGTACTTTTTTTTAATAATGAGAAAAGCATTCACAATAAAAAAGTTTTACACTAAATTAAAAACACGAACGGTATTGATTTTTATTAAAAAGCTAGAGAAAACTAATTCTCAGGAGCAAAAATTTGATATACGTTGATTAAAATCGAATCACAATAATTATTTTATATAATAAAAATAATTTAACAATAAAATTATACAAATAAATTAAACACATTCTTTCACTATTACGAGAACGTTAAGAAAGTAAAACAAGAAGAAATTTTATAAAATTTCGATTTAGTTGTTTGTGCAATGTTGTGCAATGGGGATTTAAAAAGCTCAACACAATAAAGTCCATGCATAACGATAAGAATCACTCCTTTATGCTAATTAGAGCCTCGAGGTATTTAGAGAAGTTGTAGCAACAGTTTTTGTTTTCGCATTGAATCCACAAGAAAAATCATATAATTTTTTTTGTAGAGAAATTGAAACATCGAATTGCATTCAGGTCATCCGTGAATACCTTCCATACCGTTCTCTCCCACACCGGGAGGACAAGAAGGCAGGCCGCAGTGTGTCGCCTTTATGCAAATCGGACGTGAAATAACGCCACCGAAGCGGCATAATTAAAACGTTAACGTGTGAGGCGGCGGTCCCATTAATTTCCCTCTCGCCGATGAATTATTAATTATGGCCGCGCATCGTAATTATCTATAAAGACTTATCTGATCCAAGGCGAGATTTATCAATTATCAGCACGGAACGTTTCGGGGGGGAGGAGGCGGGGGGGAGAGCCCGCGGGAGGCGAGAACGTGATCTTAATATCGTCCCACCATGTGCCGATTAAAATCAGCGACAATTCAATGTGTTACCGGCTGAGATATGCGTTTGCGTTGATTAATTCCTGTGATACGTGATTTTGTCGATAATGTGATTTTTTTATTTCGTTTTTCATTTTTAGTGTGAAATGTCTTATGGTTTATGAAAACTAAATGCATAAATAAATAACCCGCTTTAAAAAAAGAGACTGTTAGGCCGCATTTATAGTGGAACACCACAATGCTAGGTTGTAATTGTAACGTACCTTCAAATGCGATACGTGATTTTGCTTATAATGCCACTTTTTATTTAGTTTTTTTTGTTTGTTTGTTTGAAATATGTTATAGTTTATATGAATAAATTCTGAATGGTGTTAATCGTTACTCTGTGATAATCAATTATAATAAATGAATTATATTTAACGTTGTTGCTATAAATTGGTTTGAGTTTACGTGAAGTGTTTGCTATCAATACATTCAAACTTGGTTTATTTCTTTCTTCACTTTTTATTTACACATTAGACGTACATTTCGTTCACAATGGGAACTGTAGCGCTGCAGTGCTTTACGAAAGCGGTGTCGCTGAACGGTACCGTTTTTTGTGTGGCGCTGCAGCGCTTAATCAAGCGGCAAAGCATATATTTTTTCGCTTTTTAAGCCGCGCTGCTGTCCTCCTTAACCACGAAAGCGTATTCAGGCGATTTGCGCTGCAGCGCTTCATGTCTAAAATTTCCCTGAACGCTCCCATTGATAATGTCCACATTGTGAACGAAATGTACATCTAACGTGTAAATAAAAAGTGAATAAAGGAATAAACCACGTTTTAATTTATTGATATTTAACGTGTAAATGCTCGGGAAGTAGTTGTTTCAATCGATGTTTGTAAAACTTACAGTGTAAGTAATTCTTTGCAGTTGAAAAAAGGGATTGATCAAATTTTATTGATCATTGCCAGAAATGTTTAATTTCATTGTAATTTAAATAACTGCAAATGTGTGAATCATCTTTGTTTCATTTTATTTAATTTAACGTGTTGAATAATTAATAATTATTTTAAAAAAGCCGTTTAATTTTGCATATAATATTGAAGTAAATCCGGTGTTTTCGGGTGCGCGCGTATCCATTTGAATAAATTAACGATGATTTTAATCGCGGATAGCGTTAACGTAAACGTAACAACATTTTCGTTTTACATATTAGTATATGGTGTCAATCGGCCGCGCTATTTAATTGTCAGATGAACACGGAAAATCATTTTGCCATATCGATGCAATGGTTTCCATGAATTATCCACGGCGTACCTAAGTGTTCTTTATTTATTAACTGGCAATCTGTTCATTGCAACTGTCCATCCCCGTGCACGTGTGTGTATGTGCGCATAAATGTGTACGTGTGTCGGTTAATTTCACTGCGGCATTATCCCGGATGACTTATTTACGGAAAACATTCGTTACGCTTCAGCTATCGATTTAATTTCAGATACATATATGTATATAAATCTAGTGGTAATTATTGCATCCGTATTTACATACGTTTATTTTTTTATTATTATTATTTTTAATCTCACGTTAGTTTGCCTCTTTTTTTTATTCCTTTTCATTATTAGATTGAAACGGTGTAATTATCAGATCAATTACAACAAATAATATAATTATACACTTGAATGGATTTAATGTTGGGTTTGTTAATTACTAAAAGTTACTCTTGTAGACTGTTATATAGCGATGGCTTTCACTTATGTAGGCAAGCATTCTGTTTTTTTTTACAATCGTATTTTTTTACTCAAGAAATTTAAATAAAGAAATGTTTAGAATTCACAATATTTATTGTACATTTTTTGAAAGAAAGTAAATTTTATCAAAATTTAAACATTTTTAGAGTTCATGGAATAAAATGGATTTTGGTGAAAAAAATTCGAAACTCGCGGAATAACTTGAAATCACACGGAATTGTTCCCAACGAATGAAAGAATCAACAGTAGAAATTTAAAAAAATTAAAAATTGCTTCAGGGTTAATTTTATTACTGCGACGCCTTAATTAAATTTCAGGCAGTAAGATAATGTCAATTATTTGTAGTTGTCACACTTTCCAACCACTGTATGGTACCCTCAATTTTGGTTATTTTCCATAGATTTGACTCCAATTAAAAAAAATCTTAAAAAAATCAAAAATTGCTGCAGGGTTAATTTTACTACTGCGATGGCTTAATTAAATTCCAGACAGTAAGATAATGTCAATTATTTGTAGTTTTCACACTTTCCAACCCCTGTATGGTACCCTCAATTTTGGTTATTTTCCATAGATTTGACTCCAATTAAAAAATTCTTAAAAAAATCAAAAATTGCTGCAGGGCTAATTTTACTACTGCGATGGCTTAATTAAATTCCAGACAGTAAGATAATGTCAATTATTTGTAGTTGTCACACGCTCCAACCCCTGAACGGTGCCCTCAATTTTAGTTATTTTCGAGTGGGTCCATAGATTTGACTCCAATTAAAAAAATCTTAAAAAAAACAAAAATTGCTGCAGGGTTAATTTTACTACTGCGATGGCTTAATTAAATTCCAGACAGTAAGATAATATCAATTATTTGTAGTTGTCACACTCTCCAACCCCTGTACGGTACCCTCAATTTTGGTTATTTTCGAGTGGGTCCATAGATTTGACTCCAATTAAAAAATTCTTAAAAAAATCAAAAATTGCTGCAGGGTTAATTTTACTACAGCGACGGCTTAACTAAATTCCAGGCAGTAAGATAATGTCAATTATTTGTAGTTGTCACACGCTCCAACCCCTGAACGGTGCCCTCAATTTTGGTTACTTTCTAGTGGGTCCATAGATTTGACTCCAATTAAAAAATTCTTAAAAAAATCAAAAATTGCTGCAGGGTTAGTTTTTTTACTGCAATGGCTTAACTATATTCCAGGCCGTAAGATAATTTAATTTCCAACACCCTTTTATATTAATTTATATTATGAACAAAAAATAAGAATAATAAGCTGTAATATCATTCATCCATAATTTCAATCATTTGAAATTCATTGTAATTCCTTATGTTCAAGTCGAAAAATTATGTACCCTTAAATACTAATAATTCTTAAAAATGAAGAAATCAGTATGAGATATATCTTTGCCTCAATGTATATCATTCCGAGGGTGTCCACTTGCATATTGGACACCCTCAGATTGATATACATTGAGGGAAAGATATTTAATTATTTCACATACTCTTCATATGAGGAACATACAAATTTAAATAATCTGCAATGGTATAAATGTAAAAAATTGTTAAATTATGCTGATATTTTTTTTTAAATTGAGCCTTTCAAAAATGGACACAAAATTAGTCAAGTTTAGAAATGTTTACAGACAATCACAAAATCTCAATTTTAATGATTTTCAGATAAAATATTTATAAACCTTTCCTGAATCACATTTTTCAAGTTCCAATAATTATCGTATCTGTGAACAAAGTTATTTTAATCAACGTCACGTCCAAAAGTGTCGATCGATGCAAAAAATTAGTCAAATTTCATTTTTTTATAGACAAGCATAAAACCTCAATTTTAACGATTTTCTCATTTTATTAACATCTAAAACATTCCCGCCGATTATTTCCACGCATTTCTCATCCGAGTGCGCTCGAAACGAGATTTTTACGTTTCGCGAGTTGTGTGTATTTTCTCTACTTTTTTTTTGTTTCATTTTTTCCGACGCCGCGGCAGCGTGTAAATTGTACAGATCCATAACATATGTCACAACTTAATACTTTTTAAAGCTGTTCCCTTCAGCGGGATAAAAGTGTTGCTCAGCAGGACACCGGCCGAGTCAGCAGGACCGTTTGGCGGCGTTTGGCGGACATTGTTATTACCTCACCTCCGGTTTGATTTACAAGCGCGTAAACAACGCCGCATAACTAGCAGGATTGTGAACGCGCGCAGGAATATATTGTTAACGGCGCCCCATTTTTTTTTTTTGGTTCGTTCTCCGCGGTTGATTGTCGAGTCGATCAATTTTAATTGATCTTAAATTTTACTTCATTAGTTTTAAGTTTATCCTTTGAGTATCTGTGAATAGTTGTGTAACTATTTGTAAATAAAACAACAGTTTTTTTTTCACAAAATTTATTGTAGAGACACTGCTACGATTATTTCGCCAGCACAGTGGCATCATCAGGTAGATAATTAATAAGTTTTAAAAACACAATGCGGATTATATATATATATATACTTCTTTATTCAGAATATACAGTTACATAATACAATTCTAAGTTATGAAGGTGTTAGTCTGTCCTAGGCTATCGACCTGATGTCTTGTACCCTGCGGATTATATTAAACCTAAAAACAGGAGAGATATGAGGGTGGGGAGTACAGTTTTTACAAAACTGTATAATTATGATTTGTTAGTTTTCTGTGGTAATTAGTCCTGAGATGCTTCCTTTTTATCTGTATGAAAGAATAGTTTGATCAGTTTGAACAAAAAAATTCAATGAAACACGAATTAGTGACTGCTAATAACTATGCCATAAAAATTAATATGAATGTTCTTAAAAATTATTCGAAACTTGGCTTAAAAAAATAATATACAAGCATTTTTGAAAGTTCGATTTAGAACTAACTTTTAACAACGCATATATATTTATATTAATAGCCAGCGAAGCGTTCATTCAAATCTGAGCCGAAAGAAGATTTTGCGAATTTGCGATAAAAGCGCCCACATTTGTTCGCACGAACGTCCTTCATCCGTCATTACCATCAGAGCACGCGGCTGGTAAGAATTGTTCAATTTAATTAATTTAACTGAACTAGTTTCTTTTAATTTAAATGGAATTAATTTGGTTTAACTTAATTTAGATCGATTTAGTTTGATTTGATTTAGTATAATTCGTTTAATTTGACGAGATTTGGCTGATTTAATTTAATATCTATACATTATGTAAGGCAGAGCTGTACTGACGAGAAATGGATACCGAAACACGTGTCTGCAGATGGCCTTATATTAAGTAATGTTCTTTTTTATTTTTTTTACATTGAATTTTTCTTGGATCAAAAAAAAAGTTGTATGATACAATAGCATACAGCGGATGTACATTATGTAATTCATTGTCTGGCTACAATTAATTATAAAATAATGTGTTCTTTCTGCCCTTATTGTCTTATTAATGCAAATTAAAATACTTCGTAAATTAGACAGTGCTTTTAGAAACATTATATCATAGCATAGGCGATAATGGACTGACAATTGATTCGAATCTGGGACTTAAAGCACAGTGTTAGTGTATGCTTAACTATGCATCACTTATTAATTAAAGAAAAGGAAAAAAATTGTTTTGTATTTAGAATGATTTGTTTATTTTTTTTATAAATGTTTATAAAAAAGGTGTTGTTATTTAAAGATTTAATTGAACGAAGCGGAATTTCTTGTTGAATTATAATAATGAAAATTAAAACGAATTGAATAATAAGGTAGGGACATTTGTGAAATCAATTAGGAAGAATAGCGCAGGAAGAAAATGAGCGCGGAAAACAGATGGCAGAGCGGCGGAGCAGCCGGGCATTAATCAGCCGCTTACGAAAATATGAACATAAATAAGGCGATGGTTGCGGGGGAGAGGGGGCATTTAATTAAAACACTTGTAAAGTATTAGAAATGGCCGGAATCCTTTATAAGCGCGGTTGTGCGAAAACACGCGAGGATTTCTTGCCCGGAGAGCTTTCAATAAAAGTAATGACGGTAATGACATTACTCATCGCTGATTTACTTACCGCTCTCTCTCTCTCACTTACTCTTTATCTCTCCCGTTCTCCTCTGCGCGCCATGCAATATTCATATCACGCTACATTACGTAGAATAAGGAATTAATCTTTAATAAATTATTGCTTCAATTAATTTCTGCGTATGCCTCCTACAACGTGGCCAGACGTTTGTTTTTGCTCGAATAAATCACCCCACGGGTACGAAACGCGAAATCCCATCCCAACTTATTTTAAAAACATTGATTACGACCCCCCCTTCTAGTTATAACTCTATCTGTATATAACGAATCAATGTCGGCGCAGTGGGAAACACTAAAAAAATAAAGCAAAAAAAAAACACCCATTTCCGCTATTCCTTTTTTTTCGGTTGTTGTTGTTAATTTCGTGTGTGTGTTCGTGTGAATATCCGATTTTTGTTGTTTCTGTGTGCGGTGCTGAATCGAGGCATTTTATTCCTGAATTAACGTTAACTAGGAAATTAAATCTCTACGGCCGGAGTAGATTTCGCATAAATCGCGAATTTTTAGCGCGTTCCGAACGGGAAACAATGACAACCTCCGTCCCGATAACAATAACGCGAATGCAAATTACAATCGGCGATTATGCATAAATAAAATCCACCGAATGCGCCCGCCCTCTTTATTTCACACACACACACATTCACGTAGGACGTAATATTTATCAAGATAACTTTACGTACGCGTAATTAATATCCGCGCATAAGTTATGGCCAACGACAATTATGACTGATTAATGTTATGGCAATTGCTGTTATTAGATATTACGGTTAAGTTCGAGAAATTCAAATGCGTATGATAATTCCTTAGATTCGAATTTATCAAGATGTATCTGATTAAGAGGCTACTGTAAATAACGTTCAAGGTATCGTTTATTTTATACTTATTTTATTAATATAGCATGAATCATAACCACCACAACATTAACTTCGTTGACACAATTCCTATAATTCATTTTTTTTTAATTTTACGAGGTGTGGCTATTAAATAACCGAACTGTACTCATAACTTACAATGAAATTAAACAAGGAAAATTTTCTGGCAATGATCAATAAAATTAGATCAATCCCTTTTTCCAACTGCAAAAAATACTTACACTGTAAGTTTTACAAACATCTATTGAAACAACTACTTCCCGAGCATTTACCCCGTCGGACATTGGATTACACAATAGATACTCATAACACTTTTTATTCGTCACCAATTACTGCAGAAGTTTTATCACTTTCAATGTACTCCCCTTGGCGATCCCTACACCGCTCCATACGACGTTTCCATTATTGAAAACAGTGCTGGAAGTTCTCTTCTGCCAGCTGGTTGAGAACCTTTTAAAGCTTTTGCTTTAACCGCTTCCACACTTTCAAATCTTGTTCCCTTCAGCACCGACTTGACCTTGGGAAATAGAAGAAAAAGTTGCAGGGGGCAAGGTCAGGTAAATATGGTGGATGTTCCAACACAGCGATGGCGTATTTTGTGCTTTCACAGATTAGGCATTGTCTTGGATCTAGGACTTGGTCTTCCACAAATCGAGTCTTCATCTTTTCCCATGCTCACGCAGGGCCTTCAGAACCTCTATGTAGGAATATTAATTTACCGTCTGACCCTCTATGTAGGAATATTGATTTATCGTCTGACCCTCGAGAACCCAGTGATCATAGACAATGTCACGAATATCGAAAAAGACAATAATCATTCTGCTACTACTTTCGCCGTGAATATTTATCGAAGGACCAATTTGCAACTTTGTTGAAACTTGCAAATAATGAATGCATTTTAATCGAATTAAGACGTATATTCAAAAGCACCAATATATACAAAAATAATTAATATCGCGACCGTGTTCACTCTATTTAAGTTTTCTCTTCAACGGTTCGAGTTGATCTCTTCTTTTCGTCAACCCCTTGATTACTCCACGGGGTGGTGGGTGAAGTTTTAGGGAACTATGTGCTGGTAAAGAGTAATTATAATTGGTCAATGATAATTCCAATTCCACCACCGAAGCAATGTAGCTAAACTTCATCCTTTGCATCTCGAGCCTCTCGTTCTAGCATGCAGCTGTTGGGGTAATCCGCTGAGCCGTTTGCGTTTAGGCGGTTTATGATGCCTATTGTTCGCGTCGTGCATATTTCAATTTCAATTTACTTTATTAACGGAATCTCCATTTCCAAATTACAATTATAATTACATATTAAAAATTTTATAAGAAAAGTGTGACGCTCTAAAAAGATGTATAAAAAAGGCAAATTACCAATCACAAATTACGACAAAATACAAAATAAAAATAATACGCATCAAAATATTTATTTATATTCGGTAAATCATAAAAACTGCAACTTCTTTAAAACAGTTTTTGCATAAAAACGTAATAAAATACGCCTTAAGGTAATAATAATAATATGTAAATGTGAGTTATGGTGAGCCAGTTAAAGCTGTAACCCATTGCCTTGAATTTGGATTTGCTCATCCTGGCTTTTTTTGCCTCGGCGAGCTTGGACTCTTCCAATGCATGATTTGTCACTTTATTCGGGATCGTAAGAAAAAAAAAAACACGATTCATCACGTTATCTAACAGATCTGGATCAGTGGTGAGATTGTTTAAGATGCCAGTACAAATGTTCAGTCTTGATTACTTTTGATCGGGAGTGAGTAGTTTCGGCATCATTTTTGCGCAAACCTTCCGCATCTTAAATAATTCATGCATCTGTCGAACACTTTCTTTGTCGATTCTTGTCATTTCAGCATGCGCTCGGATGCTCAAACGATGAACAGCGCGGATTAATTTACAAATTTTGACAATGTTTTCGTTTGTTTTTGACGTTGATGACCGCAGAATGTTTTCCGTTATTTCACGCCCTTGTTTAAAACGTTTGAACCACACAAACATCCATGTACGGGATAAAAATTCATTCCCGTAGACTTCTTTCAACATTGCATAAGCTTTTGTGGCAGTTTTCTCTAGTTTAACAAGAAACTTGAGGTTAACCCGTTGCTCCGTCTGACCACTTGGCATATTTCCGACGCACCAATAGTGCGTCGACTAATTCAATGAGCTGCTACAATCAAACTGAGCGACCTGCTGACTTTTCCAGCGAATTCAGGGTGAAGGAAGGACCATCAGACTCAGCCATGTTCAAACACGTCGTGAGACGCTCGCAGTTTACTGAGCGCAGCATCAGTCCGGCCATTCCTTGTATCTGCGATCAATTTCATAATCATAATTCTATTCCATTCTTACTTCACAGTTTATTGTGACATTAAAAAAATCATCACTACACTTCACTTTTTACCGCATTTATAGTAGTGTGGCGATGAGGTATGATGCTGCATCACACTTTGAAAGAGAATATATTTTCGTGCCCTCGCGTGTCCTTAAATCCCACATCGTACACGTAAAAACCGAAATCATAATTAGAGCCCTGAATTTTATAAACAATTATTTTTACTCAAATATGATTTAATTTTAGTAAAAATAATTGTTTCTAGGATAAGGATTTAATATCCTTATTGGGTTGCCTGCGCTTCACTTCCTCATTAAAATCCCACAACGAAGACCTTGTAATGGTTCGGACCTCGGTATTATAGAAATCAATAACCGGAGTTTCCCTCCTATCTTATTTTCGGCATCGTTTTGAGCTTTACCTGCATATATATATATATATATATATATATATATATATACTTTTGAAATTGTTTAAAGTAAATTTTTTTTATTAATTTGTCTATTGTTGAAGTTGGATAACCATTTGAGCAAGCTAGATTCTTTATTACTTTAATTTCTTTATTAAGTTCAATATCTGAAAGGGGGATATTAAAAGCTCTGTGATACACAGAGCATTTAATATCGCAGCCATTTTGTGTTTAGTAGGATGATTGGATGAATTAGGGATTACACAATCTGTATAGGTGGGTTTTCGGTAAATAGCAAATGATAGGTTGTTTTTATTTTTTTGTAATGGAAAGGTCTAGGAATTTAATATTGTTATTAGTTTCTGTTTCTAAGGTGAATTTAATGTTAGGATGTAAGGTATCAATGAAGTTTAGGAATTGGGTTAGTTGTCTGTCGGTTCCTACGAAAGAAGCTAAAATATCGTCGACGTATCTAAACCACATTTTGATATGCTTTTTTGCCTAACGGAGATTCTAAAATTATTTGAGTTAAGTTACTCATGAAGATTTCAGCTAGCAAGGGGCTAAGAGGAGAGCATATTGCTAGCCCTTCTGTTTGTTTGTAGTATTTATTTTCAAAAGAGAGATAGTTATTTTCTAATATGATTTCTAAAATGTTCAAAAATTCAATTTTTACTAATAATCAATTTTGATTAATATCTTCAATATTTTTAGTACAATTTAAAAAAGATAATAAAATAACTGCATTATTTTAAGTTAAGAAAAAAATAATCAAGGCCTAAATAAATAACTCAACAACCTTCTGCGGAAAATCCGCGCCGTGGAACGCAGTCATTTACATAAAACACCTCGTTTGTGTGCATTGGCTCTCGATATTTATTGAGAAATTGAAGTATGCATTGTAGTTTATCTAATGCGTGTTATTAGCGCAGATTCCGCACGGAGATAATTAATAATAACGCGATTTTTTCCGTGCGTCCATTTTTCAAAATGGTGTTTGCATAAGAGCCCGGGACGACATTCTGTACATAATAACCGCTTTTTATGGCTTGATGTATTAGAGCAACGAGCAATTATTGTCATTAATTGTGTTTCTTTTTCTCGGCACTCGAGTGTATGTGTGTACGAGCACAGGGTGTAACCGGATTAAAAGAGATTACGGGTTGCACAATGTGTTTATTTTAATTGAGCGGAGAAAATTGATTAAGTTATGTTGATGATGAAATAACGGTTTTGATTTTTGTTATTTTTTTTTTCTTTATAATCGTCGATTTTTAATCATTTAAACTTGACCACCAATTGGAATTTCTCAAAAAGATCTTCTTCAGCGTCACCAAATTGAATCCCTCGCCAACAGAAGAAATCTGAGATGTGCAACTTTTATGAAGAAACTTTTAGATGGAGAAATCGACTGCGCTGAAATTTTTGCCAGGGTTCTATTCAATGTCCCTGTAAAACCTACACGATTCTCATCAACATTTAGATTACCATCAGCGCGTACCAATGTATTACAGCGTTCACAATTGACGGTATTGTGTAAGTGCGCGGAAAAACAATTTTGTGATATTTTTTCGTAGTGTTTCATTTATTTATATGTATTTTTCCTCATATTCTGTCTTCAAATTTTTGTTATGTAATTGGGTCATTCTGTTGGATAATTATTTTAACGCTTTATTTTTCTGTTTATACAAAATCAATATTCACAACTAATATTTTCAATTAATTTCAAGTACAAAGATTTTCTTTTGTAAATGGGCTGATAACCCGAAACTAGTCGAGAATGTAAAGCTATTTCAATTAAGTTTTTATATATTTTATTGGTGCATTTTTAATAATATATTCATATATAGGTAGCGCAGATATTTCTAAACTCACATCACCATAAATTCATTACAGTAAAAATAATATAATAAAATAATTTACAAATTATTTTCATTTACGCTTGTTAATAAACACTTTTAACTTTAATCATAATAAATTAAAGACGACACAAGCGCCATCTTTTGCCTAATTTCAAGTGGCATCGTCAACGAATTATATATAAGTGCATTTAAGATGTACCAGAAAGTTAACGCATACAACACAAAATAGTTATTTTTATTTAATGTAAGTGGAGGTATATTTAAAAACATTTAATAAGCTTACATTTCTTAATAATAATAATTTTATTACGGAATCACCTGTTTACAAAAATTTCGTAAATAAATATTTCGAATTATTTGCTCTTAATAAAACTTTTTGCATTATTTAATTTTTTGTATCGAAATTTGTAATTGTTATTAAAATCAATTCAAGTCTTTTCAATTAGGATAAATTTCGGCGCGTCAGCGTAGTGCAGCAAGGATGAAAAAACAGGAAATATGGGAGGGGGGTGATTGATTCGAAATCGATTCGCCGTATAAGAAACGGATTGGCAATATGCAAATATGTGTGCGGGAGGGGTGCTGCGGGGGAATCGAAAACGATTGAATAATGTTGGTGCAAAAGGGCAACAAGTGCATCGGCAGTGCGCAGCCGACGTAATGCCATTGCTTTGCCCGATTTCACGCGTTCGTACATCTAATGATTAAATTATAATTGCCGCGAGGGTGAGATTCAAGCAAAAATTATTCGATTTAACACCCATCCTTTTTGGGCCGTATTCAATATTTTTTCACGGTCCATGTACATTCATCCCTATATATATATATATATATATATATAATCGTAACTCAAGCTATCTGGAGACACGTGTTTTGGGATTTCATCCCTTGTCAGTAAAGCTCGGCCTTATCCTTAAATAGCCTCCTGAGCGTTAATGAAGAACCGTACAATATTTTTTTACTTAAATTTTCTACTTGAAATTAATCAATGAACAACTTTACCTGCAGAAATAAAGATGTTATATATATATACATATATATGAAAATTGTATCAAAATTGTCTGAATAAAGATGTTATAGTAGAATTAGTGTTATGTTTTAATATAGTCAACCGAATAGACTCACTTTCATATTAAATATACCACCTATTAAGAATTATACCACAATTTTGAAACTTCGATAAATTAATGTCTTATTAACAACTAAGAAACAACGAAAGTTTAATTGAATAAAAAAAACATTTTTCAAGAAATCCCCAAGCGCAGCTATGCATGCAACAACACTTCTACCCATGCTCTCTATTAAGTGGCCAATGTCCTCCTTGAGGTATTTCATTCCATGCATAATTTTAGTTAATTCTTTTGAATTAATTTTCTAAATTTCACTTCTCGTTATTAAAAATGAATGAAGTCGATTTAATATTAAATATACATTAACAAATTGTATGAACTAAACATTATTGTAAATAAAAAAGAGTATTATTCATTCACTTGGTTATTTAAATATATTAAATAAAAATGATTTGAAAATAATTTATTAATTATTTGCAAATCATTTTTATTTAATAAACATTATTGTTATTATTTATTATTATGTGCTATATGTTTTTGTATTATTATTATATCTGTACTTTTTATATTTGTTGTGTTTATATCATATATTGTAAAAAGGCTCGTCCGTCAATAAAGAATTATTATTAATTAAAAATAAAAAAAATGCTTACCATTTACGTATTGTTGAATATCGAAAAGTCATCCTTATTGTAAAATCTGTAAAATCACCAATTATAACTTTCCAAACACAAATGAAACACACGAAATAATTTAATATGAACGCAATTGCCCGCGCCCGACGAACAGGTACAACTAATCCTCTTATCTCAAGAATGCGTTCGCAGAGCGAGGCATCGATTGTTGTTTTTTTTTTCCTTTTTTTGCGATAAGTACGCTCGCAGATTTCAATCCAGTTGGCCGAAAACGCGCGGTATGTTCACTACTCCGGTTTAATTTTTAACGTTTTTAATTATTGATAATTAAGCATACGATTTATTTTTGTTTATAACAAGTGATAATTAGTGATTGGTAGAAGTGAGTCAATTTGTACATGTCTTCGAGAGATTTGATTCACCAGTTATTTTTTTATTAAGGTATGTCAAGTAATATATGTTTTTAAATAGGAAAATTAGCATCTAGAAAATCCCTAACCGTTCTATAACAGTGAGAAGTGCTCCATGTTGTTGAAACAAAACAGTTTGAGGTAGTTGTTATAACAAAAAAATTACATCAGATTGCATTATACAATATTTTATTGATATTTTCCCGGGAAATAGTTGTTTTAATGTGCATTTACTTAAAGTACTTACGTAATGTAAGTCAAAAGTAATAGAGCTAAATGTGGAAATAATTTATTAATTATTTTCAAATCATTTTTATTTAATAATAGAAAAAGGGGGATTTATTCACTTGATCACAGTTATTTAAAAAAAATAAATAAAAAGAATTCGAAAATAATTAATAAATTATTTCCTCTTCAACTACTGTGACATTTTGACTTATGTTACATAAGTAGTATAACAAATGTCTAATAATAGACATTTGTTGTTGCATAACAATAACATATTGTATAATGCAACAATTTTTGAATCGAAAATATTTAATGCAAAAACATTTTTTTTTATTGAAATAAAAGTTACGTACTTACAAAGTTGTTAATTAAATTGATTAAAATTAATTAAAACGCACCGTCTCTTCTGAGATTCTCGATGGAAGTGATCGTAATTCATTTTTATTTAATTTATTTAAATAACTATGATCAAGTGAGTAAATTCTCTTTTCTATTTACATCAGATGAATTTTCCCCATTGCAATTACCTTCAACATTACAAACATTTCGTCTGTTTTGTTTTAAAGATCTTTATTGGTTTCATACTTTATCCCATTATGATAAAGAAAACACTTTTTATATACCACTTATTAGTCACAGTGAAATAAATTGTTTATTTACTAGTTTCGACTACACGGTAATCATTTTCAAACGTAGTTTGAGTGTTTTTAAGTGTGTGTTTATGTAAGTATCATAATATTGAAAATGTACCACGAAGTAAGCGCCTCAAAGATTCAAGAACTTTATCCCATCGATTATTTCGCCTTATACAGGCCGAAATAATCAACTAAAGAATCCATTGCTGAAAATTACAATGATATTAAAGAGGGAAAATTTCTAGTAATGATCAATAAAATTCGATCAATCACTTTTTCCAACTGCAAAAATTACTTACACTCTAAATTGCCAGAAATATTTCTTATTTAATTTCAATGTAATTTAAATTACTGCAAATGTGTGAATCATCTTTTATTTTATTTTATTTCATTGGTGGAAAATTAATCAAGCCATATTTCAAGTTACATAAAAAATTATAACTTTTTTCACCTGAAGAAGCAATACATTTTTTTAAACAATTGCCCTGAATAAAAACCTCGTTTTTTTTAAATCTTCAAGTTATTTCTTTGTTATAAGTTGATAATCGTTAACAATTTGTTTTTATGTAAGAATAATTACTATTCATAAAAATTCTTGATCTTCGCTGGTGAAGACAGCTGGCGCCGTTTATTAAATTATGCCAACACGCGCCGTTATTGATTTGCATATTAAGGTGAAGAATGGGCCGGCAGAGCGGCTTGAATCAATAGTATTAAAGTTGGACGCGGACAATTAATCTGGGTGTAGATGGTGAGCGCAAATCGCGGTATGTGGTAGATCAACTACGGTATCGCATGTTGTCGGGCATTTATTGGGGGTATACATTTGTTCGCTGTGGAATTTCGTAATCTACGCTTAATGATCAATTTCATTCGAAAAAAAAACAACAACAAAAAAAAAAAAACGGAATACCAATACAAATAATTACAAATCTGAAGAGACTGTAATTTGTTTTAATTTTAAAGAAACAGTTTTTTATTCAATCGAGAAAAAATCTCATACTTCATGTAACAAAACAATTACATGAACTAATAATAAACTAATTATATGAATAAATTAAATAAAAAATGGAAATAATTAAATATCAATCAATTAATCCCTTCAGCTACTGACATTTTAACTTACTTTACGCATATGCGTTTAAAACGGAATTATGCTAGTTAAGAATAAACTATATAATAGCATTAGTGTAGCATTTTTACACTTTTTACACGTGAGGAGTTATAAACTTAAAATAATTGAATCGCGAGAAAATTTCAGAAATTGCAAATTATTTCGGGGATTCTAGTAATGTTAACAATATAAGTGGCGCCAGAAAATTGCACTCAGTTAAACTTAGTACATTTTTAATTTTTTTTCCTACATGAAAGTGTGTTTCATCAACCAAAGGTGACTTGAAATCTAACGTTATGTTATGAACTTTTGTTAGGTATAGAAAAAAAAAAAATAAAAACGGTTATATTCACTTTACTTCACAGATTTTATTGTACACTAAATGTAAATTTCGGATACTTAGTGTCCATTATCAATACTACAACTTAATTTTTAAACTTACAGATATCGGTATAAAGGTTTTCCCACTTAATCCCCCATCTTTATACCCTTGTATTTATATCAATGTCTGTAAGTTTAAGAATTCAGTTGTACTATTGATAATTGGATACTTAGTATCCGAAATGTACATTTAGTGTATAAATAAAAACATGTGAACTAAAGTGAATACAACCGTCTATATTTTTCTATCTTGGAAAACTTCACGTAACTCAATCTCCTTCATGCGATGCGATCCTATGGATTTTCAGTTTTGTTGTATCGTTGATCTCCCTCCCATATCATCTTTTTTCAGAACTATGGCAGTATAAAAATCCCTCCCTCTCAAAGAATCTTTGCTGATCGCACGGCTGTATCTGTCGTTGTTCAATGCTTTTTTTCTCACTCTTATTAATTGGATTCAGCTGTCTCCTTCCATTGTCGGAACTGTTGTCCTTTGAGGCGATTAAGTGGATTCTCTCAATAGGGGTTAGGTTTTTTAGCACTCATGTTATTAGGTCTCCTAATCTTACTATTTCCTTGTTAGTATGTCTATGAAGTCTGCTTATGAACAGCTCTTCTCTTTAAGAACTTTTCGATGGAATCTTCTAGTTGTAGTTCGTTACGGATTTCAATCAATTTCTTTTCCATTACCATCTCATTACCCATTACCATTCTGGTTCGATGGTAGTCCTTCGCTGTTTCGTGTTGATAGTGGTTCTGATTACAACTTCCTATCTGTATTCTGCAGTTGATTCTAACTCTTTTTAGTATTGAAAGTATTTTTTTTGTTGGTGCGCTGCTCTCTCTCTCTCTCTCAAGTTGCACAAGGTTCTTAACCGTTTTCTGACTATACAGCCCCTTCTCTTAACATGCGACCTAAAGGATACCCTCCTATCGATGGTTACCCCAGGTAGGTAATGTTTTTCTGAAGGTTCATTTCATTGAGGCGGTATAACCAGATGCAGTTTCTTACAGGCTGCTTGCTGCCCACCAGAAGGGATTCAGTTTTGTCCAAGTTGATCGAAATCTTCCACTGCCTACTGTACCACGTGATTTTCTTCACCGCCTGAGCAGTTTTGTTTTGTACACTTTCTGCCGATAGCCAGGATAGCGGTATCATTTGCAAATTAGTGATGGAATGAATCCGTCGAGCCATGGTAATTTTTGGTAGGTCGGCAACGAATATGTTCCATAAAATAGACGGTAAAGGTGAGACCTGTAGAAGGCATTCCACTGCCTTTCTGCTTCTGGAGTTAGAGTTGGTCATCTATTATCCAGCTAACTATCTATTGTTCTAACCAACCAGTAGAGGAAGTTGAAGATTAACATTTTATAGTAGATCGTATCTCCACACCTTGTCGTTCTCGACGTCCAGGAGGGTGATGATTACAACCGTCCCGGGGCTGTCTTTTACCCTCATAGCCTTGTCTATTAAGCTATAGGCCTGCTGGATCGTTGTCAGTACTCCCCTGAAGCTGAATTTGTTAACCAGGAGTATCTCATTACGTTCAGCGACTTCCTCCACTCCCTCCTCCATGATGATCTCTGTAACCTTTGCAATACTGGATTTATAGTATATGTACCTTCTGTTGCTTATAATGGTCGGGTCTTTTCCATATTTTGGGATCATCACGATCACCGCCTACTTTGAGGAGCTCAGGAATATGACGTTACATGTGATGGCGTTTATCAGGAAAGTGAGTCTTCTTGTACCATTGCAGCTCATCAGCTGTAGGGCTTTATTGGGGATATCGTCCAAACTACACGCTTTTCTTGTAGACTTTCTGCTCCTGGATCTCAGCTGGCTTCTTGAACTTTGCTTTTCCTACGCCATCCATAATGCTTTTTCTTGAGTTCTGTTGTATCCGGAATTATCAATCCTCCTGTATCAATAATCTCTTGCATTCCGCAAAGGTGATGTCGGTGGTCAATACACCCATGGACCCCGAATGAAATTTGTCTTTTTAAACAAATTCCATCCGGAATGGGACTCGAACCCGCAGTATTCTGCCTCAGGAGCAAGGACTTATACCGCCATAGGATTTGCTTGTTATGTTGTTTAAATGCAATAAAGAACATGTCTAGGGGTGACACTTATTCTGATACAGCTATATTCTTTCTTGGTGATGCTCACTTAATTGAATACTTTTATTGTGGTGCCATCTGTTACTCAATACTTTTTTACTTCAGACTTGGTTAATTCAGTAACTTACCAATTTTGATTGTTTATCTTTAGTTATATTGGTAATTTAAAAATATAAATAATTTTGTGATATAAAGAATTTTACTTGTTTACATCACAACTAATAAATAATATATCAAAAACAATTCAATTCACCATCGTGCTCCTTGTGTGTATGTGTGTGTGCGCGAAGGTATTGTGTATACAAGTTGGGAAATAAGTGGACGGCATCCTGAATTAATTCAGTGTAAGACAAGCAGTGCGTGGTCTCATTAAAAGTGGAAGGCCCGACTGTGGCCTTTTAAAATAACTTCATTTCGCCACGACGATTTATGTATCAAACGGCACCCGCAACCATTGTAATTATATTGTTACTGTCCTGTCTATATATATCGGCCGCGACGCAAAAATCTCTCCTGTCGAGATACCATTAAGTAAAATGCTAAGGAGATAAAGATAAATGGCCTCTGCTGCCGTATTGCCTGTACGGATCGCGCGCCCGGCGATCTCTCTTTATCATTTTCTCATTCTGAGATTTTCTTTGTGCGGTTGTTTTCAGGATAAATATTGGGAGGTTTTAATCACAAAGGAAAAACACTTAAATGAAATAAATGATTAATTAATTGTAATTTAAATTTATTATATAAATTGTGACCTGAAATTTTGAATGTAAGTAATGAAATGTAATGTGTTTGTATCTCTTCTCGATTATTATTATTATTGGGCAAAAAACGAGCAATGGGTCATCACTGCCTATAAAAGCCAAATATATATATGCAAAATATATGTGTTACATGTGTATATTTTTTTTGTAATATTCATACTTAATTTATAGGAATGTTTATTCATTCTGTGTCTGTATGTAAATAAATAAATAAATAAAAAACGAGTGTGGTAACTAAGTGCCAAGTAATATATTTAAATGTTTATATTCAAAATTTCAGGGGACAACGTGTTAATTATTTACATAATAATTAAACATAAAAAAATTATTAATTATTAATTCATTTTAATAAATTAAAGACGACGCAAGCTCCATTAAATTAATTCATTTATATATATAAATATCTTTATTTATGAATTTTGTACAATGAGGTGTGTGTTTACATTTTAATATATGTTATAATACTATCTGTTACAATAAAGCAAAATTCACAAACTGGCTATCGACTTAATTCATTTATTTAACCCTGAAATTTATATTAATCAACATAATGGTTTTTTTTAATTGTACTTCTTTCAAAATCCGTTCATTGTTATCATTTCCAGGACTGCAATAAATTAGAAAAAAAAGGAGATAGAAAAGGAAAATCACGGCGAGAGGAATGCGGTTGTCGTTCACGCTCTTTTATGCGAAGATAATGAAGATAATTGCGCGGCTCCTCTCCGTGTTTTCCATTCGAATAAATTAAATTGTTGCTGCGCTCATCTTGTTAAATATGTATTAACGATGGGAACGTGCGCCGTCCCCCCGCACCGGCTGGCAATTTCGCACTCGCGTAAATTTTATAGGTTATAATTGTGCACAATAACATCCACAAGTGTCTACAGAGAAAGGAAGGAGAGACAAAAATAACAGGAAGGAAGGAAAAAGAAGTAAAAAATAAATTTAACACAATATGTTCGGTCAAATAATAATCAAACATATTGTATTAAGTTTTTTTTTCTTCTTCTTTTTCATTCCTAACTGTAATTTTTTAAGTCTTTTTTTTCTTCTTTGATTTATTTATTTCTAAGTAAAATAAGTTGAATAAAAATGATTTGAAAATAATTAATAAATTTATTCCACATTTATCTCTATGACATTTTGACTTGCGTTTAAACAAATGCGCATTAAAACAACTACTTCCCGGGCAAATACCCCGCCGAACATTGAATTACATCAAGTACACCTGCTTTTGCATATCAATAAAATATTGCATCATGCAACATATTTTTAATCCGAGAAAAATTCAATGCAAAAAATAACGTTATTTAATATAATTCCATCTGCAGACACGTGTTTCGGGATCTATCCTGTAAAGGAAAAGTTTGTATTAAAAAAAGTTACATTTTTATAAATATATAATCTTTGTATTGATAAGTAACGGCAAATATTTCTTGTTTAATTCAGTATAAACTTTATGTTAAATACGTTACATTGTTTACTAAAAATACAGCGCCTTCATTTAGCAAGGAGCCATCCTAAACAAAAATAACGTTAAAACTTTTTTTGGCAAATAAACCCACTGTGTCTCTGTGTGAACAAGCAAATAAAAAAATAAACCAACATTGGAATGAATATTAATCGAAGACATCAAATGGCGTCGAAACAAAAAAAACCTTGACCATAAAAAAAAAACTCAGCGGCGTTGTATAATTCGGATCCGATACCCAGCCATTATAAATATTAATGCAACGCCGGGCTTGGCCGCCATTTATCATTATTTATTTTATGTGTGGTTCAGCCTCATTACGTAAACATTGTTTATAAATACACGCTTCTGGCTGTTCTCTGTGATTACGCTACAATTCAATTAGAATTTTGTGAAATGCGTCGGCCGGAAAAGAAAAGAGTGCGTCGATGAAATGTTTACAGCTCGATTATTAATTGTAATTGGTTTTAACACCTAGGAGTGGATTGGGTTTTTTGCGTTATGCGTGATTTATATTCATATCAGTTGATAAAGTAATCTGATTTCAAGGATTTTTTTGTACAGGAAATTGATATTTAAAAAAAAATCAATGAATAGACATTGATTTATATTAGATTTGTAATAGAATAATTTGTATATATTAATTGTATTAAGGCTGCGATCCCCAATACGTTTCAGTTTTAAGAGATTAACAATTTTATACAGTCATAAAAAAATAAACATTAAATACAGGTAGATAGCTTACTTACTGAAGAACGACATCAGATAATTTTTATTTTTTATAAACAAAAAAATTTAAAACAACACTACATATATGGTAATACGTTTAAGATATATGCATTATATATATAGAAAAAGCAGTACGATAATAAACAAATGAAACACATCTGTGTAAACTCCCCCGCTATTATTTGTTTTCACTTAATTTTCGTTTCGAGTATTTTTCTTAGTTTCATTACGGCTTAATTAGAGGATCGCTTTGGTGAAGGAATAATAGTCGGATAAATTGCAGCAGGAAAAATATGCAAATACCGGGGCTATTTGCATTGAATTTAAAGATGCGCTAAATATACAACCGACCGTTCTTCTCCTCCAGTCCGCGCTTCCGTTTTTTTTTCTCGCTCTCTTCTTCTTTCCTGTTACTTTTTTCCACTTCCGCAAATTTTCTTTCATTCCATTTGCAACGAACGGACCGTCGCACTAAATTTAATTCACGTTCGAGCCGCGACTGCACGGTTTGCTTCTTATTCTTATTTACGCGGGTAATTTGTTGATGCTAATTGTGTTTAATTAATTATTAAAGGAAACATCTTTCATCATCAATTTCTCGTTAAGCTATTTACAATTGTAAATGAGTTATTAAAATAATTAGTTATGTTTATATATAATTAATTTAATTGTGCTTTAATATGGTTGGATTTACGAAATCTGATTTATTTATTTATTTAACGGAATAGACCAATTTTTACAACTATAAGATATACATGTAAAATACAATAAATTTATATATACTAATAACTAATTTTAAATACAATAGTAAACACTTTGAATGCAAATGTAAACGTAAAAATACAACCTTAACAGTCACAAACAACTAGTTTACAACAATGACTCTACTTCTTTCACAAAACGCATGAATCGTGATACATAATAAGATATTTGTCTTATTAAGGTTAGACGAAAAGAATGCAATAATGTAATCAAAGAAAGTAAAAATAGACATTTTTTTTAATTAAAATAAAATACGCATTGTTTTCTTAAAAAAAAAAAATAGGAAGTTATAGTAATCGACATCATATATCATTGAGAAATGTCCGTTCGTTCGAACTTCCTATTTACATAAAAGTCTTTTTCTACTCGGGGGGCTATTACGGCCTCATTTTTATTGTTCGGTGCAGTTTACGGCTACCACACTATCAGCCGGCCATAAATTACAGTCTAAATGTCACGTACCGCTTGAAAATTCATTTAATAGCGATTTAAATAGCTGTAAGCGGCGGTCGGCTATTTGATTTCAAATCACTAATGACCAATAAATGTTTACGCGGGGAAGAAACCGGGAATAGAGTACACACGGTGGAAAAAAGTGTGTTTAGTGCGTGAACTGTAATCGGTTTCTTTTCTGCACAACCGTTAGATCTACACAAAGTTCAAGTAATAAAAGGGAAAATCCGTGTTGTTTTTTTATACAAGAATAATTGCTGGTTAATGCAATTTATTTACTTGCTGTTAAAGTAGGAAATATATCATTTTTTTAAATAAAATGTGCCTCTCAATCATTAAAATCCGCAACCCACAAAATGAAATATAATGAAAGTAATATAGAAGGGTGTTTTAATGAGTATACACGGGATTAATTAAGTTCTTTATAATCCTAGTTTCAACAACTAAAGTTCTTTAAAATGTGTTATTCAAAACGAACTTTGACAATTTTGTTGTTTTTGTTAAACGTACTTACGTAACGTAAGTCAAAAGTCACAGAGCTAAATGTGGAAATAATTTATTAATTATTTTCAAATGATTTTTATTTAATTCAATATTGTGTTAGTCTGTCCGGGCTATCGACCTGTGGTCTTTCTGCCCTGTATATATTTAAATGAAAGTGTTACAAAACATATTACGTTCTTATTAAACTTCAAAATTTTTGTTAATGGTTACTTAAATCGTAAAAAAACCGAGGATATTATGCAAAATTAAGGAAAGCAAAACTATATAATTTTAAGTAATACAGCAAAGGCGCAATTGTGCATAGCCAATAAATAAAGGCAGCAGCATTTAAAGTACAGAGCATTGAATGTATCGACATTATACGTTATTGAATGGGCAAAACGTTAGATGCAGATATTCAATTGCTACTATTCACCAGATAGACCAGATAGAGTGCGCAGCGTGTTTATTGATAACCGCATGAAATATTCAGTACCCCGGGGAACGTAAACCAGAAGTCTTATTTATGGAGTACGAAGACAGCGCGCGCTAGTACATGAAGACACACACACATAAATGCACGGAGGATACAGGCACAATGCTAATAATGGTTATGTGATATTCACAATAAGCTTTATCTAAGTATTCCCTTTGTTCGCCGGCCTGATGTCCCATTGCGGGAGAGGATGGGAAGGAGCGCCCGTTAAATGCACCAACAGAAACAGATGTAATTACTACTTTGTAATCCGCACAAAAGCGGGGATTATTATTATAATTTATTGCTTGATTCAATTAACAATCATTGTTGTATATGTGCGTTTTAAATGGGGTTTAATAAAATAATTAATACGCCCGCGCTTATTTTATTTCGAATAATTTTACGCTCTGTTGTGTCCACTATTACTAAGTAAGATGTTTATTGCAGGAACAAAAATATACATATAAAGGCGCTGAGAAAAAATTATAACATGTGGTGTTATTTCAAACCTTTTTTCAATACATAAATTTTATGATCTACTTTAACCAGCTTTGAAGACTTTCTAATGTGATTTGAAATCAGAGGCACACAAGGATAAAAAGCACGCTCGGTTTCCAGGATGAATTTGAATTTGATTTTCACCTAAGATTTTTTTGTAACGTTTTTTGTTTCGTTTCGATATCATTTTTAGAAAACATTCTTGCGTATTAAATTACATTTTTTGCAGCTGTAAAAAAGGGATTGATCATTGTCAGAAAATTTTCCTTGTTTAATTTCATTGTAAATTACATTTAATCATTTAAAAAATTTTCAACTAGACAAGAAATAAATTGTAAATATGGTTTAAAAAATATTTATACATACAATTATCGATACATTTTATCTGTGAATATTATGACGGTGAGTTGAAATCGCATTCAGCTACTGATGGAGACCGTTCCTTCTCTCGTTTACATTCAGGCCGCTTATTTATCGGGCGAGATTGCGATCTGCTGATCTGTAGTTGAGGCTGTTTGGGTTTGTCGGGTTGTTTTGTTTGGAATAATTCGTGATCACGATAAACAGTAGTTGCCGATAAGTCATATGAATAATGCGGACTTTTTGCACAATGCCACCAGTCGTTCGTTCGAGGCGCAGTTCTTTTTGCTCTTCGCATTTTTACCGCGTGCGCGCACAGGATTACCCAATAAACCACGAAACACGTTCACGTCGAAAGATCACAATCGCCCGGATTCGTATCGTTCGGGTGTTATTAAACCATTACCTTTCCATTGTTTGTAATTTTATTATTCGTTTTAAACAGACGTTTAATCCACGATTTCAATAAAATATTAAGACCCCACTCATTTTTTTTTCTTTTACAGGTATTATATTTTAAATTAAGAAATTATTACCTATAAGTCGGGTTGTATCAATTTTATATTTATCATGTAGCGAAACTTATTATTTGGGTCGTAAACGCGAAAACACGACGTCAATAATAAAAGATTTAAGGACCGGGCGGAAAATGTGTTTAAGGTCGGGCATGTTTGACATGTTTCAATGTTCCAATTCCTCGGCGGAATGTATAGACGTCTAGTGTATATTTGATTATTTTCAGGAAAAGCTCGTGCGAATCCCACATTAGACTCTCATGGACGATAAACATGTCTTGAAGTGCACAGCACACAACCCACCCTCCTACACATACATACACATCCATACGCCTCTACAACACACACACAGTCCCACAAAGTTCCACCCTTCATAAATAACTGCTCAACGGACAATAAAAACACCCCTACATTCACACTTGATAACAACCACAAACGGATGATTCTAATTAATTAATTAATTTGCTTAATTCCACTTCACAACTTTGAATCAATTAGTTTTTAAATTATTAAATCAGAATTCATTTAAAATAACTTGTTACTTGGTAAAACCTGATTAGATTTAATACATACAAGGGTACGCAGCCTAATAAAGAAAACACAAAACTAATTCGGAGAAAATACGTTTATTTCTCTACATAGTTCCCTTTTAACTCGATACATTTTTCCTATCGATGTTCGATAGCTTCGTACATTGTTTATAAAGAGAATAGTCGAGCTCATGGTCCGTTATATTCCACTATTATGCAACTATTATTCTACACTATTTATAGAATAACATCACAAATAAAGAGAATTTTAATTTTTCGTTTATAGCATAAGAATATTGACATTTAAGTCAAATTTTTATAGGAATTTTAAAATAAAATCGAATCTCGGCCAGGGATATCAGGAATGTATCTTTGGCTAATTGATTTTTAAGTAATTGCTGCTTCACTTAGTGCATACCTTCAATTCATTTTTTAAACAAACAATTAAAAATCCTTGCATTTTCTGAACCAAAATAATAATAAAAAAAACAACAACAACAACCAAATGCAAATCGATCCGTACGCAATAATTACGAAATAATCGAAACAATTAATAAAAGCGAACGTCTCGCGTCCGATCGTTAATTACGCCGAAGAGTCCAGATTGGATATCTGCTTTAATGCCGGTTAATAAGGTAGGAGATGGCCCGGTAGGCCGGTTATTAGCATCAACCACCTGCAATGTACCGACTTGTTAACAACCGGTGGATGATTAATGCGACGCTGTATGCAAATATCGGAAGGCCGGCGCGTTTATTGCCCATCGCTATTTGTTGTTTCCGCCACGCACTCTTATCTCCCTACCTGGGTACTTAATCATCTAATTAAGTCCTGTAATTGCCAAAGGGGGGAAAGCAAATGCGAAAGATTCGAATATTTGAATAATCGAATATTCATTGATTCGTATTTTTTTAACAAATAAATAGAATTGGTATGTAAGTGAGACAAAATTTTAATTAACAATGTAAAATGGATTTATTAGCATGATCTCAGCTGTTTAAAATAAATTAAATAAAAAAATGGAAATAATTAATTATAAATCAATCATTTTTTCTTTTGCTATTGTGACTTTTTCACTTACGTTACGTATTAATTTGCGTACGTAAAACAAATGCACATTGAAATAACTACTTCTCGGGCCCCTCGGGTCAAAAAGTCACAGAAGATAAAATGATTAATATTTTCTAAATAGAAAAGAGTATTCATTCACTTGGTCACAGTTATTTAAATATATTAAATAAAAATGATTTGAAAATAATCAATAAACTATTTTCAAATCATTTTTATTTAATTTAATATTCGAATTTTCAAGAATCTGTATAATTTAACAATAAAAAAATCTTTCTGCTAAAAAATTATCTTAATGAATATTTTTAAAATTGTTCTTCTCGAAGCCTTATATCCTTTCTGGTGTCGGATGAAACATTCTTAAAATAAAAAAATAAAAAATGATTATCCCATTCGAGTTCTTATTAATATAGTGCCGTAATGAAACGACTTAAGTGGAATCCACCGATTCACAATTCCTAACAATGTGCCGGATTTATCTTAAATTACACTACTCAGATGAAAAATCATATTGGCTATAAAAATATTTCAAATTATATAACAGAAGAAAAAAAAAGTTAAGAAAGAAATAAAATATTATTATATTATAACATATAAAAGATGAGATTGGTCGTGGATTTTTGCAAATTCTTTAGCTTCATTATGATATGTATAATGCGAAGTAGTTCTGATATTTTTTTTTTCTAAAATTATGAAAAAAAAAAAAAATCATGAAGCTTCTTTGAGGCAATTGAAAGGATTTAGAAAGGTTATTTCGCTAAAATTCTTAAATTTGAGAGCACTGAAGACGCCCAAATATACCACATTTTATGATTTTTTTAGCCAACATACCGATATTTTCTCAAACTTATCTTTATAAACATTAGCCTAATCTGCCTAAACATTTGATGAAATTAAATATATATATATATTTTTTAATTTACCTTCCTAGCAATAATAATACAATATTTCTTATTAATAAAATTTCATTACTAATAACAGTTTATTAATCAGGAACAGTTAACACTTTTGGTGAATGCGCCGGGTAAAATAATTACACCATTATTAATTTACCACGAAGGTATCTCTATTTGGACTCCAGCGAGCCTGGTTGGCATCAACAATTATATTTCCTTTAAGAAAAGATAAATTTACAGATACAATAATCCCGAACTCTTCAAATCATCCAATCTAAATTAAGTTTAGTATATTTAATTCTTATATAAACAGACTAATTAATTGAGTGAGTTACATGAATCTAATTGATAAAAAATTGAGCCTGGCGCATATCGAACAATATATCAATGCATTGTAAGTATTAATAAATTGAAGTATTTATTCAGTGATTATTGTCATAAATGGTACACAATTCGTGATATTTTATTTTTGTCATAAATTGCCATAAATAGTACATAAATGAGCTATACTTCACGAAGTGAAAATAGCTACTGGAGTAGTATTTTGTAATAATAATTACCTGCAATTTCCTGTGCGTTGAATGAAATGGATGATTAGTATGTTTGAAGAGAGAAAAAAACAACGAAAGATCAAATTGGTTTATAATGCATGAATGTGCGAGAGTTTAGAAGGAAATAGTTGAAATTACACGGTGCTCATATTTGCTCAAAGATCATTAATTAGCGGTATACATGTCGCATAATTTAAGCGCTGTATACCTCTAATTAACCACCGGCGATAAATAATTGTCTTTAGCCGGAGTTGATTACTTTGCGCTATTAAGGCGATCCCGGTGTGGGACGTTTTATGCGTTGCAGCTTAAATAATATATAATTGCGAAGCATTAAACGCGAAAAGGAAACAAAGCCGAAGTTATTAATGAGGGCTCCGGTTTTTTTTTTGTTATTTTTCGCCTGTAGGTTTTTTTCAGTTCGTTTGATGTATGTGCAAGTTGGGCTAATAGGAAGGTAGGTGTATATTAAACAAATGTAAGGTAGAGCCGAAACGTGCGGTGCTGATGACTGATAGTGCGAGGTGAGGTTATCCTGCACACGCCCACGCCTCATTAGGCCCAACGTGCGTCACACACGTTCACGTATTTTATGTATATACAGGCGAAATGGAATGGAATGGTGCATAGTGCATAGTGCACACGGAGCGCAACAACATTTGCTTTCAGACAAGTCTCATTACGGCCGTATGATCTACGTCCATTGCAGAAACCATTACTCCGGGGTCTCCGTTATTGATGGCGCTGCGAAGTAAATAAACAGCTATTTGAGTATAATTTGCCCTTAGTAATCTCGTGTGAAAATCTTTACCACCGACACATATACCACATGTTTACCACTATAACATCTTAGATACAGTTTTTGAATAAAATAATATTTACATCAACTTTTTTGTTAATAATGGTAAAAATTATTTATTCACTTCACCAAAGATTTTAAAAATAAATTAAATAAGAGAATTTGAAAATAATAATCAATTATTTTCCCATTATCTTAAAGTACTTACCATCATTCATTGTGCCGAAAAGCGCAGAAAAATGATTCTCATTGAATCGCTAGAAATGCACAAAGCCCGCATTATGTTTGATAATGGCAGGCTGAGTTGCCGAAAGCACCCTAGTAGAAATGTATCTTGTAGCAATATTCTGTCAATATTTATATGTTGTATATACATTGAAACTGTTATTAAAATATAGACACAATATTGAATGTCAAGAATGACACAATAATAAAATTCAATCTAGACACAATAATGTCGAAATCCAGAATAAAATTAATAAATATTCAAACTGTGTACAATATAGACACAATAAATATTTTAAATATTGACAATTTAATTAATTAATTAATTAAAAGATATTTTATGAAATAAATATGAATATTTAAAGAAATGTTCAGCCACCATTCAACTAATTATTATTATTATTAAAAATCAACCAATTTCTAAATATTAAAACCATTCATTATATAAAAGATATTTAGTTTATATATAAAATTTGTGTCCTTTATCATATTTGTTTTATTGAACTAAATATATTTTAGAAGCATGGTTATAATTCTGTGCTAAGATTTAAAAAAAAATAATTTCCAAGAGAAGTTTATCATAGTTCAGTCTTTATTGAAATAGAAAACAAAAATTGCTATGAAATAAAAAAAAATCGTGCAAATTTAGCAATAACCATCCTCTCTCGCGAATAAAGTAACAAAACACTTTCCGCGACTTGTTTATTCATTTATTTTTTATTTTTTTCATTCGCGTAGTGACATCGAACAAGAGGGGACAAGAGGGGAGAACCGCCGGTGTATCGGGTTAATCTTTCTCGGAAAATATTGATATAATCAGTGCGTGCAAGTAAAATGCTAAACAGCATCTCGGGTGTTTGGGAGCCGAGCACGTACCTTTATTTCTCAGGAAATCTATGTAAATTAAACTGGATATGTGATCCCGATGCACTCGCTCGCTCCATGTGTGTGAGCGTGTGTTTTGTTTTTCTCTTTAATGCCGTCGCGGCGCGGGCTTTGGAAATAAATTTATATTTATGCGAGCGTACGTGTTTTAGGAAATGAAGCCACAACAAATAAACCACTGTCTAATCGGAAAATGTTAATTGAGTTACAATGCGCATAATTACGTGTGAGGTTGTATTTATAGTGGAACAACATGATTCTAGTTGCGAGTTGCATCATTTCTTGAAAGAGGCGATTTTTTTTTTTGTTACGCGAAATTTCAATTCACACTTCTTTTTGTTGCGGGAAATTTCAAGCAGTCCTTTTTTGTAGCATTAAATTTCAATCTGGACTTTTTTGTTAAGCAAAATTTCAATTCACACTTTTTTGCGTAACAAAAAAAATCGAAAAATATTATAATAAATTTAAAATAAAAAAAAAATAAATAAAAAGACAGATACTAATCCCCATAAATTCAGAGAGGGCCCCAGGTCGATAGCCCGGACAGACTAACACAATATTTATTCTTTTTAAGTAAATATAAATGTATGTATAAGCTTATGTAATGTCTGAATAAAGATGTTTCTATACATATGTAAATAAAAAGAATTTGAAAATAATTAATAAATTATTTCCACCATTAGCTCTGTGATATTCAGAAGAACTTTAAATAAACGTACTCTTTTTAATTGAAATAAATTTTCAATCATTTACATTTGATGATTATTATTTATTTGTATAAAAGCATTTGTCAGAAAAATCTCATCAGCTTATTCTTAAGATATATATTTTTTTATTAGATTTTTTTATTTTTGCGTCAAGAATGTGGATACTGTGAATAGCAATAGAATTTGTTTGATTAGATTAAAAAAAAACTCTGCGATTTGTAAAAGTAAATTACATTGAGCGGATAAGGGTAGAAAACGTTCCCGTTCTTTGTTTGCGTGAATCCTTCAAATGCAAGCGCATGAAAGCGCGGGGTTGGGTCGAGGAGGCGTAGGGCGCGGAGCGAAGGGGGCCTGGGAAGGGGGTTGTAGGGACGCGACGGGGGGCTTTCGGTACGAAAAAAAGACGAAGTGAAAAGAGTGGAGAAATGGTTCCTTTATCGACTGTCTGCGTGCGGGGTGGGGGGCGGCGGGCCTCACACCCCCGAAACCGACCCCCAGACGGGCCTATCGACCGAGAGCGCCCGGACCTGCCTCACTCTGCCCCACTGCACCCTTTCGCCACCCCACACCCCCTCATCGACCAACACGCACAGCCGGAAGACGCGCGCGACGCCTCATGTTTCGGAAATGCACACAGCCAGGCTACGCGTCGCACTCAAACCCACCCGCGCTCCTTTTCCACCCTTCTTCTCCCTCTGCGCGCCGCTCTCGCTTCCACCCCCGCATCGCGGAAAATAGCGAAAAATGGAACAAAAACGCACGTCGGAAAAATGGAAGCGTCTTACGCTCCGATATATCACTTCTTTTATCCCGCTTTCTGAAATATCACTTCCTATCACCAATAGAAATGTTGCATTAAAATTTATATCCCGCACTCAATATATTAACGAACACAGTTTTTATCAATTTCTCGATCCATTGCTAAAAATGAGGACCTTACAATTCTAAAAATTAATTTCAAACAAAGTTACCCAACTGAATTTGAAAATACCTAATTTGTATTCTTTATAGAAGATTTCTCAAGTGTGGGATTAGAATTCTAGTAAATTAAACAAACAAAAATGATAATCCGAAATTAGTCAAGGATTAAAAAGTTATTCAATTTAATCTGTATTTTATTTATTTCATTGGTAGATTTTTAATAACCTATTCATATTTATTATTGCAAGTTATTAGTTTATATCATTGAATAATTACTTTTTGGATCTCGGAGGCGTTCACTTTCTGTACCACTTTCAATTTTGATATAAAGAAAACATTTTTAATAAAATAATAAAACAAATTTTATGGTGAACGTAATCACCCAAACGAGCGAACGGATTTCCCGCTGCTCGATTTTAAAAATAAAATTTCGACAACTTACAAGCGTTTTTCTGATGTTAAACGTTCCATGATTATTTGCCAGACTATACTGAAAGAGTTTGACACTAGAAGCGAGCAAAGAGGCAGTTTCTTTGGCAGCGATCTCTATCGGAAGTTCGGACACACTAAAAAAAAAATTACTTACGTAACGTCAGTCCAAAGTGAGAATAATTTATTAATTATTTTCAAATCATTTTTATTTAATTCACCCTTTATATTTTCATAAATTGGGGGTTGTGTAAATAGTAATCGACAAATTTATATTTTTTTAATAATAATTTTTAATATTTTTTTAATAAGTAATCGACAAATGTTAAGTTTTTGAGCTAAGTCGTTTATTATTTATGATAATAATCATGCATTTGATGTTTCGCGTTGTATGAAGACGAGTCGCTAATTTAATCAAACAGAAAAGCGTTACGAATTACGCTTATGCAGATGGTGGTTGCTGAGGAGATTAGAGATGTCTGTATATATTGTAATATGGATGTGATTATAATCAGGTACACGGTTCGAGACAATGGCGGGCGACCTATAAAGCGTATTATCCTAAAATAATAGACGCGAAATAGACGAACGGGCGATCTCCGTTGCTTCGCATGTGTGTGCGAGCGGGTGTGTGTGTACTTTAGCTGCGAGTTAAGCTCCGGGTGTATGTGGAGAACGTGTAAATTCTGTTTGAATCTCACGCAGCAATGCAGCAAGTATGCGCCATGAGAATCATGCATGCACCAGGATTCCGCAAATATCGGGGGGCCCGAGCACGTTAATTACACCCCTATTTCCAGCGCCGTGCCATCCTATACGGTTCCACGTTTATTCGGCGCGGAAGGGTGAGTGGGGAGGCGGCGCGGGGGAGCTATCGTATTTCATAATAATCACACCTAATCGACGCACGTATTTCTAATAATTGCCATTGATTGTTTCACGCGATTATGTTGTTTGGCAGGCATTGCTGCGCCTACCCTCGTTGAATTCCAGTTCCATTCAATTTTGAACAAGATATTTAATAGGAAGAAAAAAATACAAATCTTTATAAATAAAATTTTTTAATCTTAATCTTCGGGGAAGAATCAATTATTTTTATATGAAATTCATGACCTTATTTAATAAGTTTCGAATTGTCTAATTTAGGTAAAATAATATCCGATTTGTTCTGTAATAATTTACCATTTGATATAATAACTCTCTCAAGATTGCTATGAGATTTCAAGATCTTAAATTTCATCAAGATTTCAAGATTGTTTTTATTAAAAATTTTTTATTGTTTGAAATTGAATGGAAACTGGAATTCAGCGAGGGTTAGCGCGAAAAACTGTAGTAATTAATGTTCACAATCCAATCTCTTATCACTAAAAAAGTTTTGTACATAATGATACAGCTAATTGAATCAAAGCTGAAGAAGATTTGTGGAAACAACAAACAACTGATAGAAGATAACAAATTTAAATAAATTAAATAAAAAAATTGTAAATAATTAATAAATTAGCTACTGTGACAATTTGACTTATGTTACATAAATACTATAACAAATATATAATAATAGACATTTGCTGTTGCACAACAACAACATATTGTATAATGCAACAATTTTTTAATCGAAAATATTTAATACAAAAAAACAAAAAAATAAAATAAAATTAAAGTTACGTAATATAAGGCTATCTGCAGACACGTGTTTCGGGATTTCATCCCACTAAGTCAGTGGGGTTGATAATTATTTTGAGTGATTAATGATAAAAAAGTTAAAGAAATATATGTCTGGAATGTAGTACTCTCTCTCTCTTTTTTTAGAAATGAGTATATCAGTATGACTGAGGTTATGTGTATAGTTTTATTTTGAATGAGAATTATATTTGTGTTGAAAGTCCAAAAAAACGTCATAAGTCCATAAAACATCAGAGACTCTTGAAGCCGAACGTTCTCCGTTGAATGAAAACCGTCGGAAACGGGTGGGAGTCGCAATTAAAGTAAAATCCACCCTGCCGCCGGTTTCGAGCCGCCCCCCTTGGCCGCTCGCATCGTAAAACGGGGAGACACGGTAAAAGCTTAGTAGTGTAGTCGGGCCGCGACGTTGCAATATACCAAAACCGTCGTCCCGGGTGACAAGTCCTGGTAGTCACGTCCTAATCCTGGCGTTATCCTGGCGTGCGTCTGGCAGCAGGCCGGCGATGACCTGAGCTGACCTCGGAGGTAAGACGCACCACCCACCCCTTGCGCGCCGCGACGCTTTTAGGTCTTTAAACCCGGCGACGCTCGTCCGTTCACCTCCCCACCGATATATTCGGTGTCTGCGTGAAGCACATCGGGCGATTACCGAAAATTCTCACGTCTGCACCACGAAATGGAAGGGAAAACACACACACACTCATAAAAAAGAGCGGGGTGCACACATACATGCAAGGGTATCATTTAATTACACCCCTTCGTTGGGAAATGCAATTAGATTAACCTTGCTAGGAATAAATTGGACAAAGGGAAATATCTTGGGAATCCAGGGAAAGAAAGCAGCCGGATAATATGTAATTAGAATGCATAAGAAGTCATCAACAGTAAAGTAAGACTATCCACGATAAAGGGCGGGTGGTGTGCAGCCAGCACAGCGCGCTCGTTCTCCTGGGGGATGATGCAATTTACCAGACGAACTAATGCACGTACCGCTTTATATCTTCAACAAAGAAACTAAACAAAAAAAAAAATAAAAGGAAAAAAGGGAGACTCGAGAACGAATGTATAAGGAAACTATTGTTTAGGGGCCTTAGAAGACTAATAGAAGAAGCGCATGCTTTCGAACGGTAATTAGTTCCACAAACGTAGACCCTTTCTTTCAAAATTACTCCCAAGAAAAAAAGAGGAGTGATTAAATGATTATTGATTAATTACATCATCAGCATACAATTAAACGAAATTAAACGAAAGACGCGAATAGAAAAAAGAAAGAGAAGGCAAAAAAAAACAAACAATGGATATAATTCCAGAATAAGGGTGGTTGGTCGGTTCGGTTTCGTGCAGACTGTAGACGCGTGCTCGCAGGCCGTAATTATCGATGTTACATTCAACCCGGCCGCCCGCCGCCCCCTTTCCCACCCCGCATCCCTCACTCCTCCCGCTTTCCGAAATCCCCGAAAGGGGTGGGTCCGCCCGCGCCGCCCGCTCCTCGACCTCGCAGATGCACCGACGGCCAAAGCTCGTCTGTTATCAAGGCAACTTTGATCATTAATTGATGTCGCTCGAAAATGTGTTTTATGCGGAGGGTTAATGGAGATTGGTCTTTCAGGTCCATCTAATGTTCCAAACTTAATTAACCGTTTTGTCCGCCCGGATACTTACTGCCGGCGGTGCCGGGGGCTTTGGGCGGTGCGCTCCGGCCAAATCCTTCCGTATTATGTTTATAAAGGGCCAAGATTACGTTTACCGAACGTGCATACGTTTCACCGGAAACTACCACGAAAAAGAACGCCATTAACGATTCAAAGACAATCGTATATTCCCGCATTTTCTGCTAGAATAAAAATTCGTGTTTTCTCTTTTCACCTAAAATAACTCGATCTACATAAAAATGGATATATTTTAACGCTAATTACTTCGCTTTCGCTTTCTGGCTACAGAGATGAATGATTCTTGTTATAAATTGAAATGACAACTTTGATATTAAGGAGGAATACAGAATTTTCTTGATTTATTTCAATGGTTTTCCTAATGAAATGTTCTATGATAATAAAAAGAGTAAATCATCAGATGCTTGTGCTAACTTATTTGCATCTCATTTTTCCAAATCTTATAGCCTAAACAACGAAAAGAATCATGATTAACGTTACATGAGGTTTGTAAAATTGGGCCTTAATCAAACGTGGAACACAATGGTTTGACGAGGTCCAAAAAACCGAAATGTTATCCATATGTTGGTTTAACATTTGATTGAATAAATTGTTATTATAAACTAAGAGTTACATTTACTTTCAGTGAAAACCATAATTCACAATTTTTCCCCTTCGCAAATCGGTAATATTCCCATAATTGGGGCGTTAAGATTTTCACAAGTAGCCCTGCGCGAAGCGTGAAAATAGAATGGCAATTGTGTGCGATTAGCGGCGGCGTTTCCGGGTCTACGGCGTACGGAGGAGAACGGAAAAGAGGTGGAGGAGGCTGAGAAGGTAAGGGGGGATAAAGAGGAACGAAGGAGTAGATGGTTAGATGGTATCTGAGGGCGGGCGGACTCTCAGCGGGTGGCCACTGGCCAGGCTGCACGATCCGGCAAGAATGCGGCGGGCTACCACTGAATCGCATTACTTTACTTTTTCTTGCGCGATTTTTATGCATTCTTTTATTCTTCCTTTTTTTGCTCCGCGAGCGCACGCACAGTATAATGTAAATACCGCACCGTTTATTTACATGGAGCGAAAATACGGGGACGAAATGCACGACGTGGGTACAAAATAATCGTGAATATCTTCGAAAGGGGAACAGATCTAGAAAGGATAAGTATTTCTGAGTAACTTGAGTAAAATGTATTCTATACCAATACTTGTGGACAATAAAATTGCCGACAGAAAATTGCGTTTGAAAGAGCTGTATTATTATTGATAAAATCACATAGTTATGAATTCAACCATCGCAGAGAAATATAAAAATGAAATAAATCCGTGGAACTTTGATAATTTTGTTGGAAAACTGAATATTTTCCATCAGATTACGCAACGCATCAATTTACACGTATATTATCAAAACGTTCAGGAAAAACTAATATTTTCTTCAATAACGTCGCTACATCCAATTATGATTTCCTCATGTTTACTGAAACTTGGTTAAGAAATGACACGATTTTGAGCTATTTCCGGATTCTTTTCAAGTCTTCCGATGTGACAGAACAAACATAAGAGGTGGAGGAGTTATGATTGCGGTCAGCAATAACTTTTCTTGTAATTTTTGTTTCAAATCATACAATAACAAATTTGAAATTATCAGTGTAAATGTTTCTGCTAAGTATTCAATTTTATGTCTTTTCTGTGTTTATATTGCTCCCTCTGAGCCATTTTACAAACAGAATAACATAAATATTACAATAACAAATAATATATAAAACTAAAGTTACGTGCATCTTGGATAAAAAAAGTGACTTATAATAAAAATAGAAATAGAAATACAATTGGTATTACTGCAATAAACTTATAATGATAATAACTAAAAGTTAAATATATATCCAACTCTTCGAAGAACTTGATCGTATTATAAACCAACACAAATCTGTCGTACGTTTCATATAGAAAATTGTCCTTTGCATACGTGTTCTACATCAATATTGACTCGCACTCGATTACAATTTTTCCCATCATTTTTTTTTCTTATATAACCTTTAAAGATCATCACATTCACGGATCGGTTGAAATATTTTTCTTCCTTAAACAAAATCATCAACATAGATGTAATTTAATCTTCAACATATTTTATTGAGCAGAAATGAATTCAATTGATATCTACGTAATATACAACAATGGTGCTAAAATAGACCCATATCGTAGACTATTACAAACTGGTTACTTGTATACTCAGCAATTTACATGTAAATAAAACACACTTTACTTGTTAATATTCCACAGTATATTAGAGTTGACACTGCAACAATTGTTTCGCTTTATCAGGCAGATGATAAGTTACGATTCAGCAATTGTCTACGACAATTTTATGTTGATGATAAAAATACATCTATGTTGATGATAGATATAATTTTCGTTTAAGGAAGAAAAATATTTCAACCTGTCTGTGAATGTTGGTCTTCGAAGGTTATATAAGAAAAAAATGGTGGAAAAAAATGTAATCGATGATAAATATGGCAACATAAGTAATAATAATGGGAGTCAATATTGATGTATAACACGCATGCAAAGGACATAATTCTATATGAAGCGTACCGTGTAATTTATTGCATTATTTTAAAAATAATTCATAATGGCCCTAAAATAAATCCTTGTGGTAGACCATTACAAACTGGTAGTGGACACAATTTTTAGTCACAACCATTATTTCTCAAACATTTTTTTAATAATAATATTCCTGACGAACTCAAGTTATTCAGAGTAGCAAACAGTATTTATTTATATTTATTTATTATATTTAGCCTATATGGACAAAACTTCAGAAGATTAATTATAATGAAGTGAAAGAAGAGGAGTGCCAAAAAAGATTTGAAAAACTGGTAGTGGACACATAATTTTTAGTTACAACCATTATTTCTCAAAGATTTTTTTAATAATAATATTCCTGATGATCTCAAGCTATTCAGAGTAGCAAACAGTATTTATTTATATTTATTTATTATATTTAGCCTATATGGACAAAACTTCACAAGATTGATTATAATGAAGTGAAAGAGGAGGAGTGGGAAAAAGATTTAAATCTTGGTTTTAATGACAAATGTCGGATAACAGTAAACATGCATGTAAACAGCAGCCAGAATGGAGGAAGCTGCACATCGCGTCACGTATTAATTGTAATGCGAGTCATTTTTCAACGTCTTGAGATAAATGGCCGTGCATTAGGAACAAAGCAGTTTACCGTGCAAAATGTTGCTGGTTCACCTTCGTCAAAAGCGCAACGAACACGAAAGCGTCCCGGAGAAGGAACGGGAAAAGGAGAAGGAAAAAAAAAAAGAGTGTGGCGAGAGTGGATGGATATTTATTCCCGTCGTCGTTGTTGTTGTTGTTGCTGTAAGAATAGAATTTTCTTTAAAATTTTAATGCAATAAATTACACGGTACGCTTCATATAGAAATTCGTCCTTAATTGCGAGCGTGTTCTCTCGGCGCGCAGACTATCACACTTATCTTACTTCTTATAAACCTTATAACAGTCATTACTCAACACTTTCAGCGACTTGAATTTATTTCATACCGGGATATCGTATAGATGTCGACACGTTTCAGCTATCAGACGGGTTTGATTTTCGCATTTAAAATTACGCAAGGGCCGCGCCGTTCGTCCTTTTCCCACCGGCGCGCGCTCGAAAGGACGGCGACTGCCGCCGGGTGGGATGTCGGAGGTGGGATGGAAGTAGTTTAGTGCAGCGCGTGGTTTACGGTAACGAAGCAGTCGAGAATGCGAATTGATTTATTCGTGCGATCTCATCATCGGCCGTTACCCCGCGCTGCCATACCACACCATGCTAGGCCACGCCACGCTATGCTATGCTATATTCCGTGCCGTGATGTCGGACCTCCGCTCTTCCACCTCCAACCTCTTCCACGCTACGCCACTGTGCCTCTCCGAGCTCGCTGCGGCAATTATTTTCAATGGTGTCGCATTAACTGCACAAAAGATGAAAAGGGAGATGTGCCATCATCAATTCGATCCACACGTCCCTAAACCCGCATAAAGCTTCCTCTGTATTAACACTTCAGACAGGGACTAACAAAAAGGAAACAACAAAAAATCATGTAGTACATTTTAATCAAACTTAATTTTTAATTCAATTACTTTATTAAAAAAATCCAAACAACCAGGACTGTGCTGAGGACTGATTTTTGGTTATCCCAAAGGAAGAAAGCATTAGGGACCTAAAGTGGCATATGCATGCTTGTGTGTTTGTGCACACTTCTAGTAAAACACAAAACTGTAAAACCAGAGTAATATAAAAAAATAAGTAGATATAGTAGTATATCCATTTATTGGACCCAAAAGAGTTACAAAGGGCCATCTACCTTGTTTTTTTTAGCCGTATGTAAATATAATTGTATAATATTCTCAATGTAGACAACACCTATCAATATCATTCATAGGCTTGGAAGAGAAAAATCGCAAAAACCGTAGCCAGAAAATCCATCAAGAAATTGGCATGCATTGTTTCTAATAATGACCTTGTTGTCATACAAAGAAATCACCACTCGTAAGATTCCAGCCATAAATGGGAACGAGGAGGTAGTTTTAACAAGGTTTCTGAGATGGACGCACCTCTACCTAAAGCAGGCACCTCTTACAGGTTTGTAACTTCGATTTGGTACAATCGCTTCTGATATTCCCTATCTACGGGAACAAATGAGGCTCTGCCTCCAGTTATGTGTAGATTCATTTAAGAGATGGACATGATATGATCCCCTATCCGGAACCGACATCCGAGAGAACCCATTCCAGCACCACACTCTAAAAAATAGCGAGGGATCCCTATCTCTCCTTTTCCCCCACTGATCTTTTCCCATGAAGTGGAACCGGTTTAGATTGCCGATCGTCCAGTCGATATCAGATTGGGTTTAGCTGCCTTGTACCTTCCTGTGTGTATTATCTTAGCTCCTTCTTCAAGGTACTTCATGTATCCTTGTCACTTGCCATCTTCTGGAATGAGTTGTGCCCATTAATTAATAGACTTTGATTAAAACACTTGGTTTGTTTCACTGAAATCAGTGAAACAAACCAAGTCAAAGTCTATTAATTAAATATGTTTCACCACGAGTTAAGTGAGAAATTAATTCAAAATAAACCCATTCATTAATCTTTTCTATTTGTGTCTCGTTCGCTCTGAGTTGTACGGTTGTGTTTCCATATCTATCTTCGATTATTCTTCTCGCTTTTGCTCTTCTTATCTTCTTGCATTTATTTATAGTACGTGTGTTGTCGTCTCCTTTTTCCCCACATTCACATTTTCCATCTATCCCCATTCTTTTAAACCTTTAAGGTAGGCTTTCAGGTTACCATTTCCTAACACTATTTATCTGGCTTTCCTGTTGAGTTTTAATCTGTCGTTTCCGACCTGTATGTTGTCATGCCTCTAATTCTGATTGTCATCGGGATATTTCTTCCGCTCGCATTGTTCTGTTCTTCGTTTCTTGCGGCTTCCTATTATGTAATTTGCCTCAACTCCTTCGTCATGAGCTTCCCTGGCTGCCATCCTAATTGCTGATTTTTCGACTTCTCCGATTTTAGAGGGTCTAATTCTGCCTTTAATCCTGATTCTATAATCCTAATCCAGACCTCTTTCCCTTCTTCTCTGTATATCTATCGCCGTAAATATAATTGTATAATTTTCACAATGTAGACAACACCCGTCAATATCGTTCATTGATCATAAGTACGGATTTATTTGTTTCCGTTTTAATACAAGCGCTTCAGAAATTCCCCATTTGCCGTAGCATCCAGTCATATGTGGACTCTCTTAAAGCATCTCTTAAGTGACTAAAAATTGCCAAATCTTGCAACAAATCTTTCAAAATAAAACTGAAAATGCGTTACAGCAATAGTTGGTCTATTTATAGGACATTGCAGGCTCAATATACTTATGAGCAAAATCATTTTGGAAGAAAAAACAACATGCAGATTCTATCAAGAAGAAGACAAAGCTTCTCTTCGTTTTCTGTGTTACTGCGAGGCCTTCAAACTAGATTCCTGAAGCTATGGCTAAAAGGCTACACCAAAGACTCACGTTAGGGTTGTTGAGGATGGTTAAAGGTATCAAGGTCGAGCGAGCCATTTAAGATCGACAATAGATCGCATTCAATATATATGTATAATATTCATAAAGGATTTATAATAGCCATAAATCATAGACGAAGTTTATGAAATAAGGTGGAGACGAGTGAAATGAATCGAGCCGATAATTCACGAATTACTTTATCCGCGATTTTAATTAAGCTAAATTCCAACTGAAGAAGTCGATTTTTTCTTGAACACCGTTTTCATTAATCAATTGTTGAAATATGTTGTTTTTTAAATTATAAGAATTATTTATTTAAGTATAAATATAAGCAATTTAGCATTGAGTTGGCAGTGATATTAGAATTATACGACCCGAGGTGTAAATATTGAAATAGGATTGAAATGGATCGATTTAAATTTATACGCTCGAGTCCATAAACAGGCTCTCGTGTTTACGCAATTGGTGATTTACGGCGTCCGAGATCGCTGGGGTTGAGGTTCACTTCGCGGAGCGCTGCGGCGTGGGCCGGGGATATCGATTCCGCGACGGACGGACGCACGAGGTGACGGAAGATGGAAGTCGCAAGATGTAAGAGCCTTCACTAACACGTATGTGTGTGTGTTTGTGTGAGTAATGCGGTATACGCTGTGTGGGCCATTAGCATAGGGCGTGCAGAAGAGAGCTAGAGGTAGTGGTAGTGCAGTACTCAGCTCGACCTACCCCACGGGCCGCGGCCCACGTGTGAGATCTACACGCCGATATCCGCTTACTCCCACATCACAATAGCCAACACCAAACAACACCAACAGCCGACAGACACACCAGCGAAACAGGCAATAGCCTGCTACCTATGTGTACTCCTTAGATAAGCGGACGTGTGACTTATGTTGGCTCGTTTATTTACCACTTCACCGCGCCGAACCGACTCACGTCTTTCTTCCTCTCCTACACCTCCCCCCACAACAATCCTTCCTTCGTTACTTATTTTATGTGGCACCGGCCAGCGGACGCTCATTAAAATCAACATTCAACCATTAACACAAATTATGTTGATTTTCATTTTAATCGTGAGTCATTACTATTATATAAAATATTATTGCGTTTAAATACTCCTTAACTTGATTTAATTTATTTAAATCACACATAACCGCTAAAATTACTTCCATTTATTCTTCAATTATTTCTATTTCATTTTTATTTAATATATTTAAATAACTGTGACCAAGTGAATAAATACTCTTTTCTATTAAAACAAAAAAAAAATACTGACCAATAATTTAACATCGCTCAAACTAGTCTATCAACAACATGTCTTTCTATTCCAATTAATAAATATTATTAAATTGAATTTATTTATTTCCCCTTTTTTGTGTTCTTTCTCTAAACATCGCGGCAGATGCAATCAATGCCGTTCCGCTAATCCGTCACCGACATGCCGGTATAATTAAGTCTTCTTATTTGGCCTTCGCCAATCGTCGAAAGCATTCGATTCGCTTTTTAATTGCGTTACCGTTAGTTGTAAATTATTTTCAACGTTCATCAAGCGGTCCGTTTTTAGACCGATGTGGGTCTCATCCGACGCTAAATCAATAATATTTATTCAAGAATGCGCGAATTATGCTGGTCGTTAAATAAATCAAGGTTTATATTTCAAATCGCGAGATTTGCAAAAAAAAAAAATGATCTCAATGTGGAAGATAAGGTGAATGGTTATTAAAATAGGAATTAATGGATTGTGATAACGGCGGGATAAAGCCAAATGAATCAATTGAAATATTAAATAATTAAGTGTTATATTCATTAGGTGTTTGACTGAAATATTATCGGGGCTATTTTATAAGGAAAATGTTTAATGTGGACATTATTTTTCATCATTACAGCCTAAGCAACTTATGTATCGAGCGTATAACAAAAATCGACGACGAAGTTGGCGTTGGAAGTCTCGAGTCATGTCTGAACTAAAATCACACGCGTGAAATGCTGGTTGCGGTCAACAGTGACATGTCAGATATTAATTTTGTTAAATAGGTAGCCAAACTAAATTTATTTTAAATTTTGTTGAAAATGCCCACCACCACTATCCAGGCAACTTTCACTCCTTCGCCTAACGCAAGTAAAAACATTTTACAACATTAAAGGATTCTGGTTAATTTCATTATTTTTTCTGCAATTCTTTCTTGCAGGTGAACCAAGTTGTTAACACACAGTTGATATATGGAGTTTTTTAAAAATGGCCACAAAAAGAAGTCACATATGGCAATATCACATGATCTAGGAGGGAATTCATGTTCAGTGTTTAAACTGATAATACGGCCATCAAAGAATTCATGTAACATTTCAATAGTGTCTGCAGCAGTGTGTGCTCTTGCTCCGTCTTGATAGAAATATCCATATCTCAATTTTTCATCATCAAGTTGTTCGATAAAGGAGGTCAGAATTTCTTCTCTATACCGTTCACCTGTTAGGGTACCGTTAAAAAAATGGGTCCTATTACGCGTCTGCGACTTATGGCGCACCAAACGCCATTTTTTGGGGATGTAGAGGTTCTTCGACATAAAAATCCTCGGGTTTTGCAGCACTCCACATCCTCATATTTTTCGAATTAACGTACCCGCTTAAATAAAACCATGCCTCATCTGTGAAAAAGGTTTTGTCGAGGAGATCGCCATCAAAGTTTTGAAGGAACCATCGGCAAAATGTAACTCTTCTAGGATTTGTGGCAGATACCAATTGATACTTTAGTTAATTGTGAAACCACACGAAGTGAAGTTATAGGTGAAACTTCTATTATTTGTCGCACAACAGGCAACCACACCAGAATTGAACGTGTAGTCAACAAACCAATTCTACAAATGGGAAGCGACTACATGACATGATGCTATTCTCTAACTAAACCCGCTAAAAACGCTTATATGGGAATGCCTCCAAAACCTAAAAACACTGGCGGCAGTGAACACTGTAACCATTCAGTGGGTGCCAGGACATAAAGGGAAAGAGGGCATTGGAAAGGCCGATGAGCTAGTTAAAGTTGGATCTACAAGACCAACCATTCGCCCAGAGTCAAATCTGAGAATTAAAAAAAAAAGGTATTAGACCAATTGTACGGGAGTGGGCCTTAGAAAGACACACCGAATATTGGAAAAACGTACCAGGGCTTAGACATAGCAAATTGCTACTCGAACAATCCCAACAAGATCTTGCGACTGAGGCCACTGCACTCAGTAGAAAGACTGGTCAATCTCGTACCCCCAGAAACTCACTACCAGCGCAAATTTCGCCTCTTAACCATTAATTTCGTATTTATTATTAATATAAAAATATTTTTATGTAATTTTAGAAAATTAAAAAATAAGGATTGATCGAATTTCATTGATCATTGCCAGAAATTTTCCTTGTTTAATTTCATTGTAATTTTAATTGATAATATAAAATTAATTTATTAAACCAGGAGTTAATTACGTACAATGAAATCCATCTAAAAACGTGTTTTGCGCGATACAAGAAACTCAAACCGAAACACAAATCCGCTTTAGTGTGTATTTATGTAAAATAATTCAAATTCACCCCCGCGTTTTCCCGTTTTCCTTTATTTCCCTGTATTCCGGCTAGACGTTATCCAGACGGTCCTTGTATTCGCCTCTCCCTTTGTGTATGTGTGTGTGGGATGTTGGAAAGCAAAATGGTAAACGGCGCACAGCGGCGTATCACATCCTCTAACAAAATTAACAGTGCGCCGTGTTTTACTGAACCATATTTATGAAATCGTAAAGTCTCGCCGGCGTGAAGGAAGGCTATATAGTTTTCGCCTTTTATGCGGACCAATTTGCGCCGCCTTTTCCTCCGCACGCCGGCTGAAACACGCTGCTGCAGGAATACCCGAATCCCCCTACCTATGTTTACGTCTACTGATACTGACTTTTTACTCCTCATCCTCGCTATATTGGAAATTTTCAATTTCGCTTCTTAAAACAAAACAAACAAAAAAAACATAGAGGAAGATAAGCGCTTTGAACTAAATCATAAACCCCTGCTGGATTTTCGCACTTTATAACGAACTGTTTGAAAATAAAAGCAAAGAGGAAGAAGAAGGGTAAGGAAGGAAAAAATGCGGGAAAGCCTAGTCGGCCGGTCTGTGGTCGTGGGCGGCGGGAATAAACGACATCGTGAGGTATGATATGAGCCGGCGAGCGGTTTGCGAATGCGCCCATGTTGGTATTACTGTTGTTGTCGTCGTCGGTGTGCACCGGTGTTAGTGAGGAATAATTGAAAGTTGTAACATTTGCATGCGTTTCCGTGTCTTTGTGGGAGTGGAGAGAAGGAGCGGAGGCGGTGTGGGTGAGAATAGATCTCGAGGATCGAACTGCATGTCACTCACTCTTACATCATGCCCTCCGTTTATCGATCCCAATCATCTATCATTCATGACCCAGACCATATACCTCGCTCTACAATTATCTTTAAAAACAAAACATTTCTTTTTTAATTGATAAATGGAAACCCTCAGAGCTCACACTCTAATTACAGCAGAGGAAGAATTTGAAACAACAATAACACAGCTCAATAAGTTTACGGTCTAACAAAAAAAAACATTTCAAGAGTGATACATCCCAACGCTCCTCTAACTTTTCAATGCCCTTATGTAAAACAGATTGTCTTAGTTCTAAAAAAACTCAATTTCGACAATCGCTTCTTAATTTGAGACAAATTTCTTTCCTTAAACTATTTTATTATTTATTTTTATTTTTTTCAAGAAAAAAGCTTGTAATCGCTGGGAACTATTACAGTTAAATATTATTCATCGTTATTGAACCGTTTAAAAACCGAGCTACAAGAAAAACGTCCCCGATTGGCCCACAAGAAAGTCCTTTTCCATCACGACAACGCACCAGCACATAACTCAGCAGTTGTGGCCGCAAAATTAATGAAAATAGGATTCCAACTCGTTTCACATCCCCCCTATTCTCCAGACTTGCCTCCTTAGGACTACTACTTGTTCCCCAATTTGAAGAAATCGCTGGCGGGACAAAGATTTCATTTAAACGAGGAGATGATTGCAGACACTAATAGATATTTTGCAGACATGGACAAATCCTATTATTCGGAAGGGATAAACAAGCTGAAACAGAGTTGGACGAAGTGTATAAACCTAAAAGGAGACTATGTTGAAAAATAAAAAAAGATTTACCTGAAATACGTTAATAGTTTTTTGAATTTTAAAACGCCCCTCGTATAAATTGAATATCCATTTTATGTTGTCGAACGTATTTGCACATTTGGGATATATGGTGGATATCCATTAGATATTTTATGCTATGTGGTATAATGATTGTGTTAGGATATCCGAGAATGACTTGAATTTTCAAACGCCCCTCGTATAAATTGAATATCCATTTTATGTTGCCGAACGTATTTGCACCTTTGGATATATGGTGGATATCCATTAGATATTTTATGCTATGTGGTATAATGATTGTTAAATTGTACTAAACATCGCGTACGCGTGCGCACTCTAAAGCATCCAGGCTCGACGCTCTTGAAGTCTGCCTATAGACAAGGCCTTAGGCGACTTTCAACAGCTGCTGTCCACTCAGCTGTCAATCTTTTTGATTCAGGCGTATTGTGGTAGAACTATTTTTCATTCACTGTTATTTAAAAGATTTAAAAGATTATCTTTTTTTTAAAATTTCGATACTAGTTCATTAAATAATCCCCTTTTAGATCTTATTAATTCATAAATTTTAGCACATTATATATAATTATATTTAGATTAGTTTATAGTTAACATGATTTTTTTAAATATTTAATTTTATCAATATTGCGTTGACAACATATTTATATTTATAAAACTTCAACTACTGAAGATGGAAACATAGTTTCCGAAATATATATAGTCAAATAAAAAATAAGTAGGAGAAAGGACAAGTATTTTTATTTAAATAAATCATAAAATATTTATAATAATAATATATATAATGTTAATAATTATTTAAAAAAAATATTAAATTTTTAAACCATAAAGTTTAATGATATAAAATCCGACATTTCTTTTGCATCAACCTAATACTATAAAAATATTTATTATATTATGTTAGATTATATACAATGTATTTTTTTTCTTCTAAAAAATAATAAATATTTAGTAGCAGTATTATTGGGACAACAAACAAAATGAGAATATCTTTCGGGATAGGAGTAAAAATAAAAATGTTAGTCTGATTAAAATCCATCTGATTAAAGAAAACCTATGAAAAAAAGCCCACAATGTGAAACAATGTGATTGTTGTGAACGTAGAGCGAAACAGATACGAAGAACAATAGATAAAGGTGACTCCGGCATAATGGCGAAGTGATGGAGGAACCGGCGAAAGAAGGAAAAAAATTAAATCGAGAATGACTCAACGTGCGCCGTACGCAAATAAGAATCGCGGGATGGGACAGGACAGCTATTCAGCTATTTGTATTCCACCCACGAGCCCGTGTTTGTGATAGACAATGCAGGTGTGTAGCTGTTTTGCACACCCCCGCACGAACGGCACCATCATTGTCATCGTCGTCCAGTTGTAATTAAAATCCGAAAATTCGCGATGGGTTCAGCATAATTTATGGAGTGGTTGTAAATTAAATGCCAATTGGGAATTATGTGAAAGGTTATTTACTTTCTATTAAATAAATAAAATTAAAAAAAAAAAAACGTGTGAACGATTACAATTATTTTAATTCAAATTTTGCTGAGATATTAAAAATAAAAATTAATTAAAAAAAATATTAAGTTAAAATTAATAGTGTTTTTTTGCTTATTGCATCAGTGCGCAATCGCTGGAGTAAAACGTAAAATGGCAATCGAAACTGAGCATGTGTGATTTTGATATATCTTAAATCACGTCAAAACCGTAATACCAAAAAAATAGCAAAATAATCGCCCGTTATGAACAACTTATTTCAAAAAACGAACAAAATGATGATGATGTTGATGACAAGTAAATCAGATAATCATTTGTCACGAGAATCAAACAAGAAAGATTAAATTTTTAATTGATTGAGGTTTATATTTTATTAATGCCAGCTTTTACAATCCTTCTTTAAAATATTGGTAAATTATAAAATTGTTTATAGATTTTTTTTAATATTGCATTTACGATTAAATTCAACTCATATCTCAGTATTATTGTTTGTGTTTTTTTCTGTTTCTTTTCATCCAGACAATAACAATAGTAAACAAACAACTTAAAAAAAATAAATAAATAAAAATAAGGAGATAGTGGGAGAGATGCAGATGGTAATCGTTGAGAATAAATGTGAGCGTGTGTACGGTTGCACACGAGCGATTTAATCTGTGACAGATACGACTGGAGCGAGGGTGGGGGGAGGTATTAGTCCCGGAATGAGCGTTTAAAGTATCAACTGACAAATGCGACCAAAAAGCGGCGTGTCGCGCGAGGGTCTCGCAAAGAGAAATGTCGGCCGTCGCCGTTGTCATAACTCATAAGAGTTGCACGAATGCGAGAGGTTAGGTCGCCATATATACACCCGGCGGACAAAGATAACGATCATAAAGTTCGCAAAGTTCTGCTTCCGTTTCTCCTCCGCGCGCGTGCAACTCCCCTTCCCACCCCCCATCTCGCGTTTAGTGTTCTATATGAACCGAGCGTCTCTTGTAGGTCATAGTTTCGAACATGTTGCTATCATTACGGTCGTACAACTTCCAGACGTGAATGCGACCAAATGTTATTCCCTTTCTCTCTTCTTGTCCTCTCTCGCTCTCTCGGAAACGTTTCGTTTGGGATATTAAATAACGCGAATTTAGAATGAACGTGCGATAAATTGAACGGTTAATTAATTTTAATACATATCTATAATTTACAATGTTTTCATTCAAATTAATTACAAATTGCAGTTTACAACTGAAAGTTCTTAGCATCAATTAAATTCAGAAAAAATATTGTAAATACTAAAAACTATATTTATTTAACCAAACTCCTGGACTTCATTGAAGACACAGGAATATACAGGGAGTAAAGCAGCCAGAGGCGTACAAAAGGACCACGGAGACCGAAGTGCAGGGACGCTAAGCAACACCATCTCAAGAAGAAAAAAAAAATATATAGTACAATCTGTAGGCTCTGTCAATAACCAACAAAATTAAACCTTTCTTGAATGATAATAAATGAAAAACGATGCAAGCGCCATCTTTGGCATAATTTCACTTGGCATCGTCAATGATTCCACTCTATAAGATAGACAACCGAGAATCATTGTTTCGTCCACTAAAGGAAGGCGAAATTGTTTTGAACAGAAAACGAAATTCATTTAAGAAAAAGTTCAGCCACCATTCATAACCACAATACAAAATCCGCTCAGCCGCCTTCATCAAGGCATTGCAAATGGAACACACTAGTCTGATGATGTTCGAAAAACCGAAATGCCCATCACTAGTTATCCATACCATAGATGCTGGCTGAACATTTTATTAAATTAATTTCTTGAATTACTTTCTCATAAAACTCTTGTTGAAACGTACTACACTATATAAAGTTAATTAAAGCAGACACTTGGTTTTGTCTCACAAATTAAATTTTTCTTCCCACTAAGCTTGTTAGGACATTTTCAAATTTATTTTATGAAGGGTTTTGTTTTGTAAATTAATTTATTTTCCTTTGACAGTATGCATAAATATTGATATGAGACTTGCTCAATTGAAACCCATCCTTGGTGCAGAAAAAAATATTGGCATATATTTAGATATAGTTGCCACTACAATTAAGGCACACACCTCTTTGTTTCGCCAACCGATGTATACCCTGCTTAAAGAATTTTTGTAGCTGCTACTCGAAGAATTCATTTACAACATTTTGTACTTCCAACCAACTGAAACTAGTCGAATTAAATTTTTATTCATTGGACAATACTAATTGTCTTTCATTTAATTAACTTTACATAGTGCGTATATAAATATTCTGTATAATAATTTTCTAGTAAAATATAGATTAATATTTTTGTATTATTACTTTTTTTGTAATTTCCACTTCTTGCATGGATAATCAGGAATATGAAAGTGGCTTAACAAATGAACGAGCACGGTTCTAGCCGTATTAAACATATCGGGCGCAATCGAAGCGCGCTCCCGTCTCCCCGACTTATTCGCGGGAGGGAGAGGGTGGTGCGACCGCTGATGCGAAAGGCAAAAGGGCCCAATGACAGTGCATGCACATGCAATCCATTGCACCGTCCTATGACAAAAAATAACCCGAGAGAGCACCAATCTGCTCCGGCACCCTTTTTTTCCTCTCATCCTGTTTTCTTTTTTTTGCGCTATTATTATTATTTCACTTTGCACGAATAATCCGCTCTAATGCCGCCATTTGAGCGAAAGATTAGACTTTGATTAAACATTTTGATGCGCTTTTGTGATAACTGGACGTAGGTCGATGCACAAGCCTATGTATGCATTCTCCCGTTTTTTTTTGTGTTGTGTTATTTTTACTTTCGCGACGCGTGGTGTGAGGCGGGCACTTCGAGGGACAGTTGATTGTAGTTAAAATATTACAATGCTGACATCCGTGTGCATATTAGGGCATTCATTTTCCAGTTTATTGAACTTATAATTACACTTTGCTTTATTAAAAATTGTATTTTAACACCGACTAAAAAAAAACAACCTAAAATATACTTTGGAAAAACAACTCTAATACCCGGCGCATCCACCATAAGATCATAAATGAATCGCTCTCAATATTCTGAATTTTTATTATTTATAATTTCCATACAAGTAACAGAATTATTTCGATTATATGACTTTATTATTATACATAAAACATGATTATATTGTTCTGATATTGCCTATCAACCAGAGGTATTTCCACCATGCTTCTAATATTTTTTTAAATATATATGAAAAAGTACTTCGATTTTGGTGAATGCGCCGGGCAACGACTTTTTTAAAATAATGAAAATACTTCAAATTTCTTTCCGTAACTACACATTTTAACAATTAAAACTTTTAGGCAAACCTAATAATATTCAAATATACACTCCGCGACACCTGATTAGCCTCAGAAAGAAAGATTACATAATACACAAATAATTAAGATAAAAAGGGTAAGTACCCTAACTTTATTGTACTGTTGCAGAAAAATATCATTAAAATGGGCAATTATAATCAAATCATAAGTTCATTAATGCGTTAAAAATTGAATTATTGCATTTCTATTATATTTTTATTTTATTATTATTTATTTATTTAAAAGTACCATAATGGACACATCACCATTTTATTTTAAATTAAGATAGGACCGAATATAAAAATATATATACATAATCTTTATTGACAAACATACAAAAATATTACAATACATTAAATAAAAGTTATTTGAAAATAATTAATAAATTATTTCCACATTTAATTCTGCGACATTCTGACTTAAGTTAGGTAAGTACTTGCGTAACGTAAGTCATTTTTAATGATCATTATTTAAGTTATTTAAATAACTGTGACGAAGTAAATACATCCTCTTTTCTGTTGCAAATTGGCTATCAACCAGTGGATTTTGTTATTTCGTCCTTGTCAAAATATAACACAGAATATTAAATAGAATTGTTAGTTTTCAAAATCTTGTATCTTAAAAGCTTTCAAACCCTGCCACATTTTAAATGAACAAGATATAAAACACATTTAATGCAGTTTAATTAAAAGTTCTAGGATAGGCGGTTTTTTGGAAAATTATTCGTATAGATGGGTAATTCCTTGGGATAAGGCCGTATTTATGCTTAAGCGGCAAGAGCCTAGATGCTTCGTGAAAAATAAAATATAGTTGCTCTCTCTTCAACAGCGGATTGACTTTTCGGCGCGCTCATTATTAACGCGCTTTTCCTCTTTATAACTATCAACAGTACTAAACATTGCGTATGCGTGCGCACTCAAAAGCATCTAGATCCGAGGCTCTTAACGCAGGACTATAAACACAGCCTAAGGTGTACTAAACATCGCGTATGCGTGCGCACTCAAAAGCATTTACATCCGAGGCTCTACGCCTGACTATAAACACAGCCTAAGGTGTGTTGGTTTTTATTACATACGATTCATGTAACTCATAATTAAAATTCAATTATTCACGCAACAATTTTTTACTTGATTTTAAATCAAACAACAATGCAGCAACGTATATATAATTTAAAAACTAATTATTAAATTTATTGCAATTTCATTATTTTTCTAACAAATTATTTGTTGAATCATATCCTTAATAAACCGTTTATTGAATCAACACATGCATCAATAAACCAACAGTTTAATTATTAATTTCATCACAAACTAAAATATTTCCGTGTCAAATTCCGATTATTGCGTTTGTTTACGATCACCCCGATTCGACCGCGCGCCGATAATAAGAATAAATTACACGTGAAAATAGTAAAATTGATAATGAACGTGTGGCAACGGAATGAAGCCGTCCACCGCATAAATATTTATTAATGTTAATAAGCGAAATACAATTATGCGATATAGGCGAGATTATGCGCGGAGAAAATGAAAAGTTGCCGCGAATTATAATTCTAAATGGTTTATTAAATACAGATTAAAGTAGATAACACAATCCGCTTTATGCAGTAATTGCGGTGCGCGAAAATTTACAAACACACACACACACACACTCACACGCCGGTTTTAATATGTGTGCATATAGATACGCCCACGTGGATGGATGTGTTTCTATGAATTACGTGTGTAATATTTATTACATTCGTAATGATTAATTCCGCATGTGTTAAGTATTAAACTGTGATGAATTAACAAACATATATTTTTTGTAATGATAAATATGAATAGATTATTATAATTCTAACAATAAAATAAATAAAAACATAGATTAAAATGAATAACTTTAAATTTTCGACTCATTTCGGGTTATTTATTTATTTGACAATTTTATATAAACGCTATTGATAAAAATCACGTTGTACTTGAAAATGTACATATAGTGATAAAAATAAAAAATATGGCACTATTTCAGATGTTTTAGTTTACGTAAATTGTTTTAATATTAACCCAAAATTCTGGTTAATTCCTTACCTTACTTTATTAGTTTTTTTATATTTTTTAATCAATAATAATTAGCTTAATAATGAGCGCGTTGTGTCTCGAAATGTACATCTAACAGTGAGGTAAGGAACACAGAATGAGGGAAGCAAAATCTCAATTTAATTTTTGGAATTAACAATCAAAATTCCAAATATTAATTTGAGATTTTGCTTATCCCATTCCATTTATTCCAACGAATACACTGTGCGCATCCTCAAAAACCTCGAAAACTCTAACGACTTGCTCCTTGAAGGTTGTAATAACTTAATAAAAATTCAACAACAGCCCGCAAATAAAATCCTAAAAAAAAATCCGAATGATGAATAACATTATATTTACGGCGCTGTTTGCAGTTTTATTACTCAGCGTGCCATTAACATCCCGTGGAAATATTCCGCGAGTCTCAGGTTAATCGAGGTTGGGTATCGGGCCCGCTTTACACCAGTGGTACCCATAAAGGACTGTTCGGTGTTAACCTGATTAAGCTAATTGCGCAATTATGGGCATTCCAGCTCGGAAATATCTCGCGCTTAATGAAACGGAATTAGTCGTAAAATTTGCACCATAGGAAATTGCGCCCCGATACTCGGATTCGTCGCACACCTGTCGTGCTGCTGCTGCTGCCGTGCCTCCGGGGCATCCATTCATCGGGGAATTCTGGACTGCGAAGAAGAAAAGAGGGGACGATAAATTATTTCGCGATGGTGCAAAAATTATTGATGGATTAACGTTTTGTGACGAGGCGGAACGGAATTGAATTAGGTTTAGTATTTATTACGGTCCAGCTGCGATTCCGTTTCTGTATAAAATTATCAGTTTCAGATATGAAATTATTTTATAATAATATTATTATTATTTATTATCATTTAGTTCTGGGCTTCCTTTAATACGATTTCGAAGCAGATTGGAATATGGGTTGATACAAAAAAGTACAAACAAATTTTTTAAAAGTTCTGTATTACCGTAAATATGGTTTATATGTTCAACAAGGTTTCGAATACAGGTCTCTTTTAAGTATATTTAACATGCCCTCTCTGGAGTCCAGGCGTATAACTGCGCAAATTATATTCATTTTCAAACTTATTCACGGTTATATAATTGATTCAGATATGCTAAATCAAATTCATGAACTAATGAAAATATGAACTAGACGCTATCTTGCCAATTATATGATTAATTGACTTTACGTCAATCAAACCTCATATATCCGAAAAGATTAATCAAATTAAATCCACTCACAAACCAGCCCGAATAAATTCTTGAATCCATCTCAGCAGCACTGTGCATAATGGCAGCGTATACATCGCATAGATAGAGATAGAATTGCATATCTTTTGAAGCAAAACAAAAAAAATAACAACGAAAAGCACGTGGAAGGGGGTAGTAGCAAAGGAGATAAAGAAATCGTATGCATGTGAGGCGATGCCGTCGCAGTAAAGCAACGCGACCGAAAGACTGAGAGACGCGAGTCGAAGCTATCAGCAGTTAAAATCAATGGCGCGAAATATCCCTGTTTGGCAATGCCACGTCGGGGGAGCGAGCTGCATTTCCTGCGGGACTTCGCCGGATCCAAGCCACTCTCGCGACAATCGTCTACACTTGAAAAATTCCCCGAATCGCGGTATTATTGCATGCATGTATGAGGATTTTTGAGAGGTTTCTTTTTTTTCTCAATCTAAAATAAAAATAAATTGTTTAATACATAATTTTGTTCTTGACTTCTATATAAAATATAAAACAACATTATATTACTGTACTGCAGTTTATAATAGCAATAAATCACTAGTGATTTATAATTTGTTAACAACTTCAGGTAAAACAACTATGTTATATCTTTATTATCAGTCTAAAATAAAAATAAATTGTTTAATCAATAACTTTATTCTAGACTTAAATATAAAATAATACAACATTATATATTAGCACTTTGTACCATTTATATTTTTAAAATTCTACGTTTGAGATTATTATTTTTTTATTCTTGTCATAATAAATACGAACAAGGTTTTTCGAATATTTTTAAGAAAAACTCAAATATGGTATATAAAGAAAACAAAATTACTTTTTATACCACTTGGAGTGGTGGAGTGGTATATGATATATTTTATACCACTTGGAGTGGTATAAAAAAGTAAAAAAAGGTACCATATTGAAAATGTACCACCAAGTTAACGCCGACAAAATTAAAGAAAAATTCAAATCTTTGTGAAATTTGGAATCACAGCATTCACCCTCCATCCACTAGAATTTGAATTGAACGTGGAATAGTGAAACTTCATAAAGTGAAAAAATCATAAAAATTTAAAAAACTTAAATACTGAGTTTTTTTTTTATTTTAATAGTTTTAATGTAGAAAATTGTTTTGAATCAAATCAGATTAAATAAAAAAAATGGAAGATGTAGCAAGCGCCATCTTTTGCCTAATTTCATGTGGCATCGTCAACGATAAAAAATAATAAAAACACTCTAACTTTCTTTGTATAACTGAAATTTTAGATGTAATTTGAGCAATAATTTGCGACAATAGAAACTGCTCTTCGTGAACTGAAGGCGAACACATCACATTTATCAAAACAGGAAACAAAATTCAACGATTCTCGGTCGTCTACCTTGTAGATCCAAATTATTGACGATGCTTCTTGAAATTAAGCAATAGATGGCGCTTGCGCTATATTTCCAGTTATTAAGATAAATATAGAATGTTCTACAATAAAATTGTGTAACTGTAAAAAAATCACACTATTTTATTATTTTATTTAACATTTATTAAAATAAGAAATAAGATAAGAAATTATTTGAAAGGTATGAATCAAATAATTTCTTATCTCGACAATAATATTTCCCATGATGCTGTTAAATAATGTGTTTCTTGTATATATATTTTTTTGTGTTTCGATTGGAGATGATTTACACAATAAATAATTTTTAATGATTATTATTATTGTTTCGCGAGGACAATGAATCACGTGCGAACGGAATTTATCGGAACGCGATGATGTATTGGAATCGTGCGAACGTGCAAAGAGCCAAAGAACGGCGCGCTGGACGGGCGATAACATTAAAAGGCGAGCAATTCTAAATTAGAGCCGATGACTTGCAAACGAATTGTTTGATCCGGATCGGTGACGTTCCCTGATTGTTACCCCCGGGGACGATAAATGGATCTCTCCATGAGGATTTATTGAAATTCAAATACTCATTATTCTCTAGAAAGATAGAACAGCAACGAATGCAAAAAAAAAATAATGCGGAGATATAAATAGATGGATTAAGAGAGGATAATAATGTGGATAGAAAAACAATGGATTAGCAAGAACTTGATAAATACAATGCAATTAATGTAGACATGATTGTGCTAATTAATTAGCCTGTGCGTCGTGACACCTTGGGCTTTTTTAATCTTATTAAAAATTCAAAGCTGTTTTTTTTCTTCTTATTGATTTTATTGTCATTGTAATTACAGCAATTTAACTAAAAAATATAAGTCTTTTTTTTTCGAAAACTTGTGTTATAAAATTAATCAAGAAAGGGGGGAGGTAAGATATGTCAAAGACATTAACACGTATTCTTCTAGAGGGGTCATGATTTTTTTATTAATATTTTTTTGACAATTCTCAAAATGTGAACATAGAATTATAAATACCGCCCTATAATTCTATGTTCACATTTTGAGAATCGTCAACGCACCCCCGTAATAAGTAGTAAGCAGAGAACAGTGGAGCCGAATAGAACTGAATAGTAAATCTTCAGTGAAAAGTGGGGTTGAACAGAAACGAATAGTGAATAATCAGTGTTTAGAAAATTAAATTAAACAGTATAAATTAATCTTCCTACTATAATGAGTTAAAAATAATTTTCATTAAGTAAACGGTTTCCATTGTTAATAACTTCACGCAAACGCGTCGTGATCCTTCCATCCAACATTTTTTTTTTCGTTCTTCCTCCGTTGCGACAATTTATATGGTAAATCGGACACTCGCGACTAATAAAATATCCCGAGCGCGGATTTGAATGCGCGCGTAACGCGATAAATCAATCCGGTAATTGCGGCCGGACGATTTCGCAAAACGGAGACATTCCGGACGCGTTTACTGTATCGATACGCGCGCCACTTTATCGGCGATAATAAGACATTCGGATGGCAATAGTCGCGCACACAATGTCGAATACTATTACGAGTCCCATTATTGTCCACCCGAGGCTATTCGCGTTTACGGCGACGACGGCGACTTTTTGCTCGATAACTCAATTATCCTCAACTACCTGTTTATTGTATTTAAATTGATTATAGAGAAAGAAAAAAGAACGAGAGAGAGAGAACGTGGGTTAATATAATAATCTGGTTGTTATTATTATCGGGTTCGTTTCTTGTTATATCATTATGGTAATGTAGATTTTTTTATACGAGTATTTACAAGAACGATTTTAATAATGTCAGAATAAACATAAACGTCTCATTAAGTAATTAATGAGAACAAAATTTAATTGAAGATATAAATGTTAATATTTCTTGAATCTATGCCCGAGGACAGGAATTCAGTAACACAACCAGGTACAGCAATTCTTGACTTAGGGCTAAAATTTGAGTGCTTGTATAGTGATATTCCTGGAAGCCCAATGACAGGAGTTGCAGTACCATCCCAGGATATTGCAATTCCTTCTATTTGTATTGCAAAAAAAAATATATATTATTATGCCCCCGATGACAGACATTGCAGTACAACTTGAATGTAAGTGAGGTGGTGTTAGGGGAAGACCGAAATTTTCATCTGAAAATCATGAATGGAATAGGATAAGTTTTTATTTTCCAATGTGTCATTTGCAAATCTACTGATCTAATAAAAATAGCATCGGAAATATCAAAAATTTATTTTAAAATATCAAAAGATGATTATGAGTCGAATAATGGTGACTTTAAATCATATTTGATTGAGTTTTATCTCGAAGCCATAACTGGCTTTTATTTAGTCGTAAATAGAATAATGGTAAAAGACAAGAATAAAATTAGAAAGCGTGTTTTTGTAATAAAAATTGAAAATCTAATAAAAATAGCCTCAGAAACATAAAAAGTAAATGTAAAAGAGAATGATAATAAAATAAATAAATAAAAATTAAAAGTCTAATGAAAATAGCACCAGAAACAAAAAAAAGTAGATGCAAAAAGAGAAGAATAAAATAAAAAAATAACGCGTGTTTTTATAATAAAAATTACAATATAATCTAATGAAAATAGCACCATAAATATAAAATGTGGATGAAAAAAAGAAGAAGAATAAAATAGAGAAATGCGTGTATTTTAATAATAAAAATTAAATTCCTTTTTTGTGATCGCGATAAACTTTAACATCTGGCAAGAAGAGGAAGAAGGGGAGGGCCTTTATTGGCGGCCGTATAAAACCCGGTTATGTGTACATAAAGGTATGAAATTATGCGCCTTAATTGGTTTTAGCACAGAGTGAAACTCCTTGAATAGAAGTGGATATGAAGTCGTTAAAATTTACATACACGTAACTTTACGCCGGGCGAATAAAATCAGATTTACACGGGGGATTTATCTCGTTTTGTTGACCGAGATGCACACACACACATACACACTCACACACTCACTTTACCGTTCCGAAATATTTTATGCGCCTCGCGCATGTTTGTTCACGGACACGTGCTTTTGTCCGGCGGAAAAGGACTACGGGACGCGAAAGGGACGACACGAAATTAGTCACCGTGAAAATTAATGATAATAATTGCTTGCCTCCAAATAAATGGGAATGAATGTAATTCTTTCCATAAAAAAATGATTGCTAAGGACTATTTTACACTCACTTTGTGAATAAAGGTGTACCAATTAACCTGACAACATATATCAATACATATATAAATTAGATACAAACTTTGATTTATATACCAAATATATTTACCAGGTGTACCAACAACAACAAAATATCTTTATAGTGACATTAATTCAATATATGGTACAATGTAATACATTTATGATTAATTAATGGTTGAATGGGTATCGACCGTAAGTCTTTCAGCCCCAGGTGTATCATTTAACCTAGCAATTCAAAATAACTTGAGAAATACCCATTGTACGAAAAAAGGCAGCGAGACCAAAAATTGATGTTTCCTAAGGGAACACCATCCTGTAATTCAGTCTTCTGCTGCAGGAGCCAGCCCGCTTCTTCCAATGACGTGTTATTTAAACTAACTAATAGAAAGAATCTGAAAGGTTAACAATTTCAATTGTAAAAAAATAACAATACACACAGACTCACAAATACACATAGAAGCAGTATAAAACGTTACCGCATAAACTATTCAATTACTGCACCTTATTGTCTAATAAATATTAATGCCGCCTTTAAAACATTTTAAGCGCTCCTCCGGTAACAACAACACGAAAATGGGTAGCAGAAATTTATTCATTACCGGCTATTTGCACAGCTTTCAGGTGCATTAATGCGCAATGCAAACACAACGGGACGTCTTCTTCTCCTCCACCTCCGCCTCCTCCCTCCGCTTCGCGACAATGAATGGAATGAGGAGATTTCGCGGACGCGTTTTTTCCCCCGCAACAGATTGTAGGCATAAGTCACGTTTGCGGCACGTAATGGCAGATGCGTGGTTTCGTATGGAGATTATTGGAATTTAGCCGAGAAGCGATTGCAAGAAGTCCTTTTTGCACAAACGAACATACTGTTCGAACCGTTTCACATATTTTTTCTTGATACTGACTATTTTAGGTTTGTTGGACCGAATAGTCCAATACAGTTCGTACTGATTCATTTTATTTTTTTTTGTTTTTGAATAACTGAAATTAGTTATAAAGAAATAATAACTTTACGTTAGTTATTTCTGTTTTATAATATTAGTTTTACAGCTAAAAAACAAAAGAAATATTTGAGAAAAAAAAATATTCTTGACTGCCTGTGCACTTTCTGCAGCCCAAAACGTTTTAATCAATCAGCCTCATGCTGTAAATTTTTTTTTTTTTTTCGAAAAAAGGCAATAATAACAAAAATAAAAAAATATAGTATTATTCATCTTTCAATCGTTTTCAAACTGCTGACTTTGCCTGTTTATATATATATTTATATATCTAAATAATCCCCCGTTCAGATTTTCGTTTATAAATTAGGTTGTGTGCATGTATGCGGTATGGCATAAGACGCGAGAGTGAGGGCAAGGCATGCAAGTTTCCTCCCCAGAACTACCAGCTCTGGTTGCAGTCGAGGGCAGCGGGAGCAAGCAGGCAAGCAAGGGTTGGCCGCCGACATTGCCACTGCAGATGCCGTAACTCCAAACTATCTCCGAGGCGCCCTCATCCGTAACCACTAGTCCGGGAAATTCGCTGTGCCGAGGGGTATTCCTGCAAGAGATGGTGATTGGGCTGCAACGAACTGGGGATTACCGACTCGCTCCTGGAATTAGGGTAAGCGACGGAGATGGGAATAGGGAAGTGGAAAGAGAGGGGGCCGACGCGAGAGAAGGAACGATGTCATAGTGATTGGACCAAGGATGAACGCACCATTCCACTTTACACTGATAGCCCGGCTGTCAGGCGTTTTCAAATTAAGTTGACGATAGTCTATCCGGCTATCCGGGGGCGGATCTCTCCACTCTGCTGTCTGGCAGCGGCGCCCATCGTGCGACAATTTATCTCTTGCGTTTGCTCTCTCAACCACCGCCGGTTTTCCCTCCGCCTGCAACGCCGCCATCTCTTCTCTCTCCGATGGCTTAAATTGGGTTAAGTGTAATCTACAGTCTGAGATATGGACCGTTTACTTTCGACGTGCATTTCAACAATTAAAAACCACTTCTTCATTAATTCTTTTTTAATTAAAATTAATCCACCAAAAGATATTTAATAATAAAGGATTTTTCAATTAACCTATTAAAACATTCAAATAAAACAAAAATATTAAGTATATTAATTTCTTTAAAATTTCCCAATAGGTTAATTAAAAAAAAAAAACGTTATTATTAAATATCTTTTGGAAAATTTTAATTAAAAAATAATTCACGGATAACTGGATCTAATTATTATGATCTTAATAGTATTGATTGTTATTTACTTGTAATCCAATATAATAAACAAAATAACTATTGCCAATTAACAAATATAAATTATAATTTTGTAATTTATATTATTTAATTCTTATACCGGGTGAACCATTAAAACCTGACAAATCAAAATAACTGGCAAAGTCTAACAATTTTCACTGGCCTTTATGAATGAATTTTCTATTATCAATAATACAAAAGATCTGGCCTCTCAAACTTTTTAATAATTAATTAATCAAAGTCTGAGGGGAATGTTTTTTTTTTATTTTTATGTAAATGTAATTAGAGTTCTGTTTGCCCCCTACGAGTTCTACAAATTATTCTTATGAATGAATTCCCTATTATCAATAATAAAAAAGTTCTGGCCCCTCAAACTTTTTTATAATTAATTAACCAAAGTCCGAGGGGAATGTTTTATTTTTTATTTTTTTGTAAATGTGATTAGAGTTCTGTTTGCCCTCCACAGAGTTCTATCAATTATTCTAATGAATTTTTGCTCTAAAGTTAATATTAAAGTAGTTATAGCATTCTAAAATAACATGAGTGTGAGGTTGACCCCCCTCAAATTCAATTTGATTTTGGAGGGGTTAAAAGGGCGGAACTATTTTTTTATATGTATAGGGAACTCTACAACAATGTGGGGGCTACCAGAACTCCAACAATTTTCTTGAAATTTGAATGTTTGGGGGGGGGGGGGGGGGGCAACTTCACAGGGGTTTTTACAATCTCCAATCTGTAGATGTGTGCTCTGAGTCTGCAATGTCTAGTTAAAATGGCGGTAATTCGTTTTAAATTTTCTCTAGATTGGCTGATGTTTTATTTTGGTACTGATTATTACTATTGATTTTTTAAATTTTGTTCAACCAGACTTATCAATCGTTTGAATAAGTGATGAAAACCATTTCGGTCTTTCGGACTTCATAAGACCAATGTGTTCCAAGTGCAATAATTGATAAATATGTATAGTACACTAAATAAAAATGAATTTGAAAATAATGAATAAATTATTCCCACATTTAGCTTTTCTATTTATGTATAGTACACGTATCTACTTGTACTTGAAACATACTGTTGTGATAATATTGGAAAGAATCAAAAGTCAATTGTCAGCTAGATGCTAGTGGTTGAGTAAAATTAAATTAATTTAAAAAAGAAATAGATTTTACAAGGAAATCAATACAACATGATTAACTCAAATTGGGCCTTAAAACCGGAATCGAGAAGTATGTTGAGATACAAAAACAAAATGAGTGAAAATGAAATGTGTTGAAATAAGACTACATAATATTATATGAAGAAATAGTGGGTGATAAATTATATGGTTTTGAATTCATTTTATTTTTTGTGTATGTGTGTACTAGAGCAGAGTGTGATTAAGTCAGAAACGATTATCGCGGCTCGCATTTGAGCTGTCAAGGAGGGGTTGATGCAGTGTGGGATCCGTGGAAGCCACCCATTACCATGATGGCTGGCGTGCAGGGAAAAGTGCGAGAGCCCCGAGTTAATTTGTTACGTAGATCTTCTCGCGGGCCGAGGAAGGAGAAGAAGAGCATGTGAACGGGATCGCATGTCTCGGCCCGTAGATGCAAACTCCTCTCTCGGTTATTAAGAACGCGTGCACCAGATACCCCCCGTTCCCCCCTGCCAACCATGCGCGGGGTAAAAATGTAACACAGCATCCGAGATGCACGACCACTTGTTTCGGATGCACGAGTTTCCTGATTATTGTTCCACGGCTCTTTCGCGCGCGCTCCGCGAGGGGCCCTTATCTGATGTCTTGCCCCGGCCGCCATTACCCCGATTTTTCCGAAAAGCAGGACGAAAAAAAAAAGAGCCGACCGCGCTATGGGAAACAATGCGCTCCTCTGCTTCTCCTCGAACTATCTAACGTAATTAACTTGATAACAAATCGCTAGATTTACACCGGTTGTCGTTAAATTAGCACCGCTCTGCGACGGTTAGGTCTTCGCCTTAAAAAAAATAAGTAAAAAGGAACGCGACCAACACGTACACTTTTCTCCCTCGGCGTTATCTGCGATCTGGTTTGTTTTGCACCGACTTTACTTATCAGACTGTTTGTACTACTTGTACTATTAACTCGGGCTATGTAATCTTAACACCAGCGCTTTGTAGGCGTATTCATTATAAGGCGATTGTTTAATTGTATCAAAAATCACCACGAAATAAAACAAATAATACTAATTATAATAAAAGAAAAACTTCATAATAGTTCTGATCGTTAATTAAAAATAAACAAGTGATTAAAGAACGAAAAACTCTAACCATTCTGCAATCTACAATATTTTTGCCGAGCGAAGTAATTCAACCAATTAATAGAAAGCATGAACAGAAGAATTAATGGAAGCATAATTCAGGTTGAGAACATGGTTCTTGGCTTCAGAAGAGCCATGTCTTCTAAAATCTACAACTTGGTGTTCATTCTTTATTATCAAATAAGAAACGATGAAAGTTTGGTTCAAAAAAATAACATTTTCAAGAAAAATGTAATAGTGGGTTGCATTCTCACACTCAATTATGCTTCCATTAATTCTTCTGTTCATGCTTTCTATTAATTGGTTGATGTGTTCTTGGGAAAATTACTTCGCTCGGCAAAAATATTGTAGATTGCAGAATGGTTAGAGTTTTTCGTTCTTTAATTCGTAATTTAATTAATTGATGTGTTCTTGAGGAATCTTATTCCATGCAACCTCTAGATGGTGTCGAAGTTCATACAGATTCTCAGCAGGCCTGAATACTTGTCTTAGACACAAACCTATCATATTCCAGACATGTTCAATCGGCAACAAGTCCGGTGACCGTGCAGGCAAAGGCAAAATCTACAATCCAGCCTGCTCCAGGAATCTTCTTGTAACCACAGCAGTATGGGGTTTTACATTATCCTGTTGAAAAGTAGCATTCTGCAAAGTCTGCATGAACGGAACTAACACTGGTTCCAGAACGTTGTCAATGTAACGACTTGCGTTTAATGTGCCTGGAATAAACGTAAGGGGTGACTGTTGTCCGCTTCCTCAAACCATAAGCCCAGGTGTTAAGGATGTGTCGTCTTTGAACGAACTCCAAATTCCGTCTTTCTCCTCAACGTCGCCGCACTCTTCTACGACCATCATTGAACCTTATTTTATCACTGAAGACGAGACGATATAATTCCAGTCTTTGTCGTTCTTGACACCATGAAAGTCTGGCTGCTTTATGGGATGTGTTAATGAAAGCCGAAGGTAAGGATGGTATGAATGAAGCTCAAAGGAAGGAATTCTCGTGTAAACAGTTGCCATCGACAAGTGTCGGTTCAAAGCGGTTTAAGGACGGTATGAATGAAGCCCAAAGGAAGAAATTCTCATGTAAACAGTTGCCATCAAGAAGTGGCGGTTCAAAGTTCTAGTCCAATCCATAGCAATCGACCTTATCGTTTGAAATCGATCCCTGGTGGCCAGGGGGATGGTGGAGTTGGACCTGCCTTGCTTCTTCGGGCGGGTTTTCCAGCAGGAAGGTGCCTCTGAGTACCTTTATCGAATCATAAAGACCATATCCCAGCAACTTGGCGTTCTGTTGTTCTTCGCCTGTGTTCGGTCTTCTTGATCATATGCCGGATAACAACGAATCACAGTTCGTGCACTTCTGTTCATTCTACGAGCATTTTTCCGCAAAGAAATTCCCGCATGATGACAATCCGGCCTATCTCAAAGTCACTAAGTTGAGTAAAATTCTCATTTCTTCACACTCTTGGTATAATAAATGACGATTACGTACATCCATAAAACTGCGATGGGCGACACCTGAGCCAGATCACTAAACACTGACCATCAGCTTCTTCTGGTGGGTGTCTCATTTCGGGCAGTGTTCAGCTTCTTCTGGTGGGTGTCTCATTTCGGGCATTATTTTGGTGGTTAATCTTTGTCCAACCACTGCGATGAACGCTTAAGATTATCGTAAATGACGATTACATTTAACAAGAGAGGTAAAAAGTTAAACTCATATTAAACTTACAAACGTCGAATATAATAGAGCAGGTGTTTGGACAAAAAATGCAAAATAAACAAAAAGTAGCAAAGTGATAAGGCTGAAACTTTAATCAGTTGTTCTTTATATCTAAACAAAAAAATATCGAAATATATTCGTTCTTGGTGATTATATTTCTATTACATTTAGTATATTTATATTTTTTTTACTTATTTCACATAGTTACAGACTGATTTTTGAAGGTTTCTTCTTTTTGTCACAATTAAAACGTTAATTACAGGCAATCATTCATGCGTTTTCAATTATGAAAATCTAATTCCTGCGTCGCACGTAGGACTTGACAAATGATCGCCGTTACCTTTTTCTGCCTAGATACGCCGGCGACCGTGTGTCCTACGTCGTCGGTCCTGGATGAAAACAAGACACACACGTACTCACACAAAAAAGCAGCAGCCGTGAGATATGCATGTTGTGCGTATAAATAAAATTCAATGTAACAGGTTACAAGCCGGGGAAATTTATATCTCCTCGCGAGGGGACAAATATATGCAGATGTAATGCGTTATAAACCACCTACGTGCAGAAAGATATCCGACTTGGGAGAATTTTAATCGGAGCAATGAAATATTTCATACATACACATATATACATACATATATACAAATACATACATGTGTGTCTTTTAAAATAATTCAGCAGTTGTAAAAATTAGGGAAATTACAGATAAATATATTTAATTCGTGTTAATCCATTAACTGCCTTTATTCCATTTACACTTTATATCTCGAGGAGCCTTAAAAGATTTATTACCCTGTTGACATTTTCATGCCTAGAAACAAGTGCTCTCGCTGCACTCGTCCTTTATAAAATACCCTGTAGACAAACTAGGCAGGTCTTAGCAAAATTTTGAAAAGTAACAGAAATATTGAAGAGACTTATCTATGTCCATATTCACTTAAGTACTACATTAACTCTTGGTCTGTATAAACAGCTAGTATGTAATACAAATATTGTCAATAGTAGTTTATCAAAATATCTTCATTTATAACTAGATAACACATTAGACGTCCAGGTGTTTTATTATTTTTTACTACCAAATAACGAATAATTCTATAAATTAATGAACATTTGTATAAAGAATATAACAAATGTAATATTTTTTATATTTTTTATACAAATGTTAGTTTCATATTAAATTAAAAAAAAAACATGTGGAAGAACCCCTGGTCGATAGCTAATTAACAAAATATAAATACATTTGTTTTTTTAATTTTTATTATTTATTTTGTATATTTTTCTGTATACATCTGTAAATAAATATTATTCCATATTTTTATTTTCAGTTTTCTGACACGTGTTTCGATCTTCGCAGATCATTATCAAAGTTAAACTAATTTTACTTTAAAATTATAAGTTAAAAATTCAAATTATGCTTGCTGGAGAAAATATGATTTTAATCCTTCCACAAGTTATAAATGCAGCAACCAAAATCCATCAGATTTTAATGACTCTTTGTTAAAACTTCGTGTATATTTATAGATACATCATTAAATTAATTATCAGAAACTCGCAATGAAAGCGATGCTTTTTTAAATCTAAGTGGCTGGATTCCTAAAAAGTTTAAATTGAAGTACCCCAAGTTATTCACAAAATATCAGATTCCCACTTGATGTAAATATAAGTTGGATTCTGCGTTTAGGTTTTGGTGATCTGGTTTACCCTAATTTAGAAAGAAAAACAATTTTAAAAAATGTTTTAAAAGTTCCATGGAGACAATGGTGAAAAATTTACATTAATTATTATCAATATATTTGATGAAACACCGAAAGAGGAAATAAAAACGTTCGCTCTGCAAAGAACTTATATAATAATGAAATTTTGAACAATAAAATCGCACGAAAAAATAAAATTACTGAAGAGACCAAGAGATTATAATACCATAGAGCACATCAGGAATTACCTTAAACATTTATTTTATTATATGAAATAAATATGAATAAATTATTAAAAATCAACCAATAAAACACAGATTAGATCCTGAGGATTTATTTTATTTTATTTTTTTTTTTTCACTTTTGAATTCTAAAATTATATTTTTTTATAAAATACTTATTAAGTTATAAAATAAATAATTGATTTAATTTTCATTTATTTGCCTGTAACAAATACAAGATATTATTTCGGAAACTGAAACTGAAGATAGAAACATAGTTTCCGAAATATATTTATTTTAATAAAAAATAAAAGTAGGAGAAAGGACATCTATTTTTATTGAAATACATTAAATTCGTATTTTATCATTTTTTTTTAAATATTAATTAAGTAAACTCCCTTCAAAATAAGATTAACTACGGCAAACAGCAATAACTTTAAATGAAACTTGTCGGGCGGCGCCGGCAAAAAGGTGTTACACACAGGTGCGCTCCTTTTTTAACTCTATTTTTTGAGGGTAGGAGGGGGACGGCAAAAAGGACTGCTAAACTGACTGCCAGGCCTGGTAAACATCTTCAAAATTGCTTCCGTCTGCTCCTTCCCCCGACGTTGCGCTCCCCCCTTTTCACCACCTGTCGGGATGCTGCACGTGTAATTACCTCCTGGTATATTAAACTCCGGAGCCCCGGAGTCTGGGGATATCCACCGCTACACCCGCCCTCCGTGCCCCCCATGCTCCCCTTAATTACGTTTACATGCCGTGCTACACATGTGCAGGAAACTACTTACTTACCCTCATCCTGTCTACTGTTTGACTGCTCAACGCGTTTATCAATTACTTATGATAATAATTAATCTGAAAAAAAAGAACAAAATGAAGAAGAAAAAAAAAATGTATTTGAGCAAATACTATAATTAGGGGTAGAAAAACCCCAGGTCGGTAGCCCAGACAGACTAACAAAATATTTATTTTTGTTAAATAAATATAAATGTATGTATAAGCTTATGTAATGTTGTCTGAATAAAGATGTTTGTATATATACTATAATTATATTATTTTCATAATACACATAAAAATGTATTAAAATCAAAGTTTTTCTTCATTAATAATATATAGAAAAACTATATAGTATAGAGTGTATATAATCGTAGAGCATATTAATTCTGTTACTGGGATAGAATTGGTAGAGTATATGGAAATTTTAATGGATACGCTCAAATTATTAAACAACAAATTCAAAATATTAATAAAAAGCCTTTATTTATTTTTTGTTACAAATTTAAAGCTCGTTTTTTTTTGAAATATTCAAACGACTTTAATTTAAAATTTAAATAGAAAATAGTATTTACTCACTTGATCACAGTTAAATAAATTAAATAAAAATGATTTGAAAATAATTAATAAATTATTTTCTCTATACATTGAATTACATAATGTACACATAACAATATTTGATCAGAAAAAAAAAAACAAATTCACAATTGGTAAATACATTGTAATTATAGAAACAAAGTCAATCAGTGTTTTATTTAAAAGTAATTCTAAGTAAAGGAAGTTCCGTTGCAATATTATATATATATATAAATATATATATAATATATATATTTTAATAAATATCCTTTCCATCTACGAATTTAATTTCCCTGCCTTTGGTTTCTCATTTTCGTCGCTTTTGCGCTGTTTTGAAAGTTTGAGTGTCGGAATGACAGAACCAGATCACCCCGCGTTCTATTTTATCCGTTCGTTTTATTTTGCCGTTCTGTTTGTCCGTTGTTTAGTTTGCGTCCACTAGAAAATCCAATTCCGTAATAAATCCGTCCGGCGGGATTCCCGCAGGCCCGAATGATCTCCAATCATATTCAGTATTTAAAGACAGAAAAGACCCGGTTGTCGGAGGCTGCACCGGAGGTTTTCAATCACGACCAGCACGAGTTTACTGCGTGCAGAACGTTGTGGGGCCCTCGCAACAATGTACACTCGACCACTTTTTTTTTGTCTCGGTGCTGTTTTTTTTTTGGTTCGAAAATATAAATCTTCAAAAGAGATTTTTTGATACTGTTGATTATAAGAATTGAGGATTAATAAAATATTTTCAACAGCTAATACTTTTGTTGTAAAGAGGATATTCTCAACCCACGTTATAAAAAAAAGAAAGTATTAGCTGTTGTGTTGAAAATATTTTATTAAACCGTTGTCCCCTGAAACCGTTAAATATGTCTATTATATACAGGGTGGCACAATATTACGATGAAGTCCAATATCCCAGTTACAAAGAATTATACAAAAAAATGTTACTTACATTATTAGTAGCTACTGTCAAAATTCACATTTTAAAATTAGTTTCATATATACAAGGTGTCTAATAATCACGTAACGTATCAAACATATGTTTTTTTAAATGGAATGATATATTTTTTATGAAGATTTTCGATTCTACGTTTAAAAATAATCATTTTTATATATATAAGATTTAATAGGTCAATTTTTCATAGTTTAAAAGTTATAAACAAATGAATGTTGAAATCGATAGATGTTTAGAGCCTAATATATCAATAATGAAAAATGAAATAAACATTCTGTCAACGCCATACAAATGCAAAAATACTTAATAATAAAAAAAATACTCTTTTTTTCTCTTAAAACACATTTTTATATACAAGGTGAAGCAATACGCAAAATGATTTTTTTCTCCTTTTCCTTAAATGGGACACCCTATATTTTTTATGCTATTTTAATAGAAATTTAATCACTCTTCATTTTTTATATAACATATTAAATAGCTACCGTCTACCGTTTTTGAGATATTTAATCTCAAATACAAATTTGGTATAGAATTTTTAATCAAAGTAGGCCGTGCAAGAACAACTAATTTATTTAGTTGTGAAAGTTACGCGAACACAAATATAAAATAATTTAGTGAAACGAATAATCAAGTGTATTAATTAAAATACATCATAATTCATACATATTTTTTTACCACGGGATAAATGAGAATTTAATAAAAAAAAAGTAAATAAATATTAAGCTGCAATTATTTTAATACGAGATAATATTGAAAATACAATAATTTAAATAGGTATGTTCTTGGCTGTGCGCCAGGATCCAGGTACAACGAATCTTCTTATCTCAGGAATGCGTTCTCGGAGTGAGTCGTCGATCGTTTTTTTCTTCTTGATTTGCGATAATTGCGCTCTTGTATTTCGATTCAGTCGTCCGAAAACGCGCAGTGTTCACTATTCCGGTTTAATTTTTAACGTTAGAAATTATTAATAATTAAAAACGCGATTTATTTTTGTTTATGAACAAGTGGTAATTAGTGAGTGGTGAAGGTGAGTTGGTTTTCGATTCACCAGGAATGGGTTGGAAGTTATTTTTTCTATTAAGGTATGTTAATATTAATGATTTATTTTTAAACAGATTGTACGATTCCTATTATTATCATCAATTTATTCTCCAAAATTGCATTTGATTAAATAATTTGGTATAGAATTATATTTTTGCTAATAAAAACTTGTGTAATGAAAATTTAAAGGATTTCACTAAATTCTGCATTAAAATAACTTAGCAGACACGACCTATTAATTTTATTATATCTTACAATTTTCTTTTCTAACTTGAACTAGTAAATTGATGAAATACACGAAAATTAACGATTTATTTTTTTTTATTTCGACTAATACTTGGATAAAAAATGTAAATACATATTCATATTATTAAATCCAAAAGAATGGCTCTTTTTTCGAACGATTTTTTCCATTTTACTATATAGCCATCTCTTTCTACTAAACCGCAATTTTAATGAAAAATTATTAAATGAAATATTTTTTGCATAATGCTGCTCCACTTGAATACATTTAATATAAAATTAATAATGATGAAAAAAACTGTAGTCGCTAAATAAACAACACTGAGCACAAATACAAACAAAAGTTAAAACTTATTTCATCGAAGAAGAAAAAGGTCTTTAAATAATTGTGTGGATCTTTCTGCTTTATGTTGATATTAACTTTTAATATCCAGTGAATATCGAAACGGCTTATTGATGGCGCGGCGCGTTGGATAAATCGCCGCGCGCTCTCGAAGGCGAACAATTTTTAGCAGTCCTCGTCGGATTTACTCTAAGAAAGTATTCGGTGCGCTCAACCGTAAACGCCGATCATTATCTAGAATTAAATATAATTTATTGTTCGCCATGGTAAAAAGGTCAAACGAACCTGTTTGCAGAAGGTACGGAGGGGAAGAATAACTAGGAAACAAAAAAATAAATAAATTGCATCGCTGTTTGATGAGGATTAAATTAAACAAATTATAACAATTTTATTAAGTGATTACTTAATGAACTACCACGCAGTTACGGTCGCAACCATTACAATGATTTTACTTATATTTATTCAGTTCCTAACAGACACATGTACTAATTACAGGGAAATGTAAATCTAACTTAAAGTCAATTCAAATAAATCTTGGATTAAGGTGTAGGAGTAAAATACAAAAAAATGTAATTCTTATTATAAAATAGGTGAAACAATAATGGTAGTAATATATGTATATTAGGTGTGCATGCTTAATTAATGTCTCACTTAACCCGTGGTGAAACATTTTTGAATTAATTGAGGATAATTTAATTAAAATTAAAACACTTGGTTTGTTTCAAAACGTTGTTATGAAAAAAAGAGGTTTTTCAAAAAACATCATAGGATAAAATATTCTCACAATCGACCAAGGAATAACCTTTTCAATTTTTGGCGCAAGTTTTCCTAACACCATGCAAAACAGACAGGGAAAACACACCTTTATTCTGTGACTAGTTTCGTTTAATAATGCAATTATTAAACTAATTACCCTGTAGTTTAAACACAGAATAAATTTTAAATAAAAGTGGCACGGAAAAAAGTTACGTGATTTTCTAATGACCAGCGAAAAAAAGTTTAAAGTGGAGGTTGTAATTTCTCCAAAATCATACACATGTTTTTTTTATTTTAATGAATTCCATGTAGAATATTTTAATATTAACAACTTTTTACAAAAACTCGAATAAATCATTCCGAGCGTAACGCAATGGAATTCCATTTATTCCTTTTTTTTTAAGCGAAACGAATCGTAATAATTAGTTGTTTATTCAGTGCGAAACATAAATCGTCCGGTTTAAAATGCGAAACGTGCTGCACCGAAATTAATAAATAAATAGGTTGAACGACAAAAAAAAACGAAAATAAATAAATTTCCCAAAAATAAAAGAAGTGCGAGCGTGGGGTGGGTTTTAAATCATCCGCTCGATTTGTTATCGCGATTTAATAATTTGCGTATCCGCGACATAAATCACTCTCGCGCTTGGCGAATACATGTACATATATATATGTAGTTTAACGTTAATTCGATATAATGAGTCGTAATTGCGTTAATTGATTTCGATTTATGTATTTGTGTGTATTTATTAAAAGCGCGTTTTATTCGATCGCCCGTTGCGCTCGGATTTATTGCGTGGCCGATGTTTGAAAACGCGCTAATGTAAATTATTATTGCGAATTTTCAGTCGGTGTGTGTAATTAGGATTTTATTGATTGTCCGCTGACACGGGTTTATTTATTAATCGAGTTGATTGTATTATTTCCGAAATTAATACAAATACCAATATTTTCATAATGGAAAGCACTTCTGAATTTTGTTATATTCAACATTTTGATTTATATGCACATTTAAATTTTCGACATTTCCTGGAATATTTTTAGATTTTTTTTTAAATATCACATTTTCTGAAAAAAGTAACTTTCTTTTAAAAAAATCCCATTATTGTCATTTATTTAAATATGAAATTTTTATGAAAATTTGACATTTTTAAAAGAAGCGATATTTCCTTGAAAATTCTGAGATTTTTTTAATTTCACATTATCTGAAAGATTAACTTAAAAAATATATTTTTTTTACATTTTATTTTTTATTATTTTTTTTTAAATGCGAACTTTTCATGAAAAATAACATTTTTAAGAAAAGTTAACATTTTTTTTTTTTTGAAAATTTAATTTCTTAATGAAAAATTAATTATTTTTTTTTAATTCGAATTTTTATTTGAAAATTTTGTGAAAAGTTGATATTATTTTGAAAAGCTGACGTTTTGTTGTCTTGAAAACTTAACATTTCTTTGAAAAATTGACGCTTTCTGAAACTTACAATGAAATTAAACGAGGAAAATTTCTGGCAATGATCAATAAAATTCTATCAAATTAAATAACTGCAAATGTGTGAATCGTCTTTGTTTCACTTTCAGAAAAATTCGCATTATTTTAAAACTCAAATATTTTTTTGGCGTCGCCTCGGATTTTAGTTTATTATATTTTGTTTTTAATTGCCACCGTCAATAAAGGATTATTATTATTATGGCGAATAATAAAAATCAACCCCAAGCAGCGCGGGTTGTTGGTCCTTTCTGGTCTGTAGAAATTATCGTACGGTTAAGCGCGACAAACGATATATAACAAAGTTTTAGTAATAAATAAAACAATTTTAATAAAATCTAATTATGATATATTAAATAACACCAGGAGGAAATTTCTGGAAAACCCCGCCCTAGCTCCAATAAAACGCCGCTATTTCTAATTAATTGTCTTCGCGCATAAATAAATTTCAACGCGCATTAACCTTTCGAGAGATTTATCGTTAAATCTCACTTATTCCGCTCGTGACAGTGTTCGACATTTTTCCGTCATATTTTCTTTATTTCGCATTTTGCAATATTAATAAATTGATTTGAATGTCGAATGTGTTAATGAAAAATAATTACGGGCGGCGTGTAATAATGGTGATTATTACGGGCACTAAATAATTCACTGCTGTGCTACGTTACCGAGAAAACTCCAAGTTCACATAAATTTTTACGCTGTACAAGCCCGTTAACGTAAAAATTTTATATTTACGCGGACTTGCTCCACCTAGGATATTTTATCGCATGCAAGGTTTTAAATATGAAATAACGCTCATTCACTCAATAAAGGCCAACTTGGATATTTTTAAATTATAAATTAATAAATGTAGTTTTATGTCTTAATAACATTTATGTCTTCATAAATATGGATTATTAATTAATTATCTTTATAAAAATAATAAAGATACTTTTTTTAAATTTATACTGGGTGTTTCAAGTTCGAGTCTCGCCTAGGAGATCTCGCTTATTAAACCTATCCCCTGGTTTAAATTTGCACTTTTGTAGAATTTTATGCTGATTAATATCCGTTTGAGAAAACTGGGCTAAGTTTCTTTGTTTTCAAGAAAAAAAGAAAAAATCTTGGCTATTATGGTTTTTGTGAAAATTCATTCTCACTTATATCATCTTATCTTTCAGATAGTGAATCGTATGTCGCAATCAATAATTTCAAATCAAATTCATATTTTCCAAACTCAGGTGTACCCCAAGGCTCCATTTTAGGTTAATGTTGACTCTCTTGAATTCCGACTAGGCATCTCATTCTTACACAAACTTATGCATGATCGTATTGACTGTCCTGATATTTTATAGCTTGTTGGCTTGCATATTCCAACCTTCAACACTAGATTTAAGACTAAATTCAATATTAATTATCACAGAACTAATTTTGGTTTTTAAATCGTCTATTAATGCGATCTGCAATATGTTTAATCAACTTCCACCAACTTGCGATGTATTTTTTAACCTTTAACATCCTTACTAGAATTTTGTTAATTGCGAAATGTAATGTTATTATTTTTAATTGTTACTTTTAAGACTTAAATTGTCTTGTAATTGGGAATTTGTTTGCTGTTGGGCAATAAACATTATTATTATTAAATATAAACGAACTTTTGATCCACCCTGTACTTAGTGTTGGTCTGTCTGTGTTATCCACGATCGGTCTTTCTGCCATCGCCTCTATTGTCAATATAATGTAATTATATTTTTTATTGAAATTTATGTTATTTTTTTGTTAATAGGTTTCTTTAGTAAAGGACATTGTAAATTTTTATTTAAACCTAAATGGATTTATTAAAAAATATATGGGGCGAGTAGAAGATGGCAGAGCGGAGTCCCCGGACTCGTTTCTCGCGAGGCAACAAAAGTGGCGTATGTGTGCGCGCCGGAATGAATATAAGGTGTCTTGGGGGTGGTCGTAAAACGGGACAAAGAGCGCCGCTGCGTTACCTAAAGGGGTCATAAAGCGTCTGCCTGTGGAATTGGGTCACCAGGCGACCCACATTCGGAAGCCCCGACGCCGCGGCGAAACGGAGTGGGGACGGCGGCGGCGGTGGCGGCACCGTCGTCTACGTCGGCGTCGGCGTCGCGACGCACGAGAGGGGGGCGGTGTGTGTGTGTGTGTGTATGTGTGCAACGGTGCATCGGAAGCGGGGCAGACAAAACACTATCGATCGGCGGACGGCGACGCGACGCTCTCGCGACGGGCCCAACGCGCTTTTCGGGAAGAAAGGGTAGGGACCGACAAAAACATCCCTTACCATTCCATCAGAAACATTGAGAAAATATCGATTGATTTTCTTTTTTTAGAACAATTGTTGTTTAACATGTTAACATATATTATAAAGATGGTGGTAATGTTTCACATTGCAGAAAATTTTGCCAGATTTTGCGATTTTATTATGGCGCTTGAAAACGTCCACTAAAGATGATATAGGTGATATATATAATAAGTTTAGCTGTATTCTAATGCTGAAAACCGCATCATTTTACCTTTTCTGTGAATCTTTTAATCTTACTCGAAACGGCCAATCCACGGGTCACGTTTAAACAATTCCCATTTCACGATTGAGATTCGAATGGCTCAAAATGGATAAAAATGATTATTTTCGGGAAAAATAAATATTTCACATTTTTTCTAGTATCATAGAGAGTATTCCTGATTTTATTTTCAGATTTTTTTGTGACAAAAAAAGTCATCGAAATTTGAAAAAATCGTAAAAATGCAAAATCGGCTGAAAATCCAAAAAATTTTAAATAGCTTCATTTTATACCAAAATGTAGCTAAATAATAGGAGAATAATCTGTAAGAATTTTAGCTCGAACAAAAATTTAGTTTTCTTTCAGCATCCTCGCAAAGTTGACCTTTGTAAAGTGAGCTGAAATTATTCTGGATTTTACAATATTCTTACGGCGCTCTCGAACGTCTAAAAAATATGAAAATAAGCTAAAATATAGACACATTCTTTGGAAATCTAATGTTGAAAACCGCGTCCTTTTATCTTTTTTGTAAAGCTTGTAGTCTTTGCATAACTGCGGACGCATCCAAAACAGTCAATCGACGGGCTCTCCTTAAACCGTTCCCATAAGGGCCCATGTTAATTTAACGATGAGATTCGAATCGTTCAAAATGGATGAAAATGATTATTTTCGAGAAAAATAAATGTTTCACATTCTTTCTAGTATCATAAAGAGTATTCCTGATTTTTTTTTCAGATTTTTCTGTGACAAAAAAAAATCATCGAAATTTGAAAAAATCAGAAAAATGCAAAATCGGCCAAAAATCCAAAAATCTTTAAATAGCTTCATATTATACCAAAATGTAGCTAAAGAATAGGTGAATAATCTGTAAGAATTTTAGCCCCAACAAAAATTTAGTTTTCGATCAGCATCCTCGTAAAATTGACCTTTATAAAATGAGCTGAAATTATTCTGGATTTTACGATTTTCTTACGGCGCTCTCAAACGTCTAAAAAAATATGAATATAAGCGGAAATATAGATACATTCTTTGGGAATTCAATGTTGAAAACCGTGTCCTTTTATCTTTTTTGTGAAGCTTGTAGTCTTTGCATAACTGCGGACGCATCCAAAACGGCCAATTGGCGGGTTGTACTTAAACCGTTCCCATAAGGGCCCATGTTAATTTCACGATAAGATTCGAATCGCTCAAAATGCATGAAAATGATTATTTTCGAGAAAAATAAATGTTTCACATTCTTTCTAGTATCATAAAGGGTATTCCTGATTTTTTTTTCAGTTCTTCTGTGACAAGAAAAAGTAATTGAAATTTGAAAAAATCGTAAAAATGCAAAATCGGCCGAAAATCCAAAAATCTTTAAATGGCTTCATATTATACCAAAATGTAGCTAAAGAATATGAGAATAATCTGTAAGAATTTTAGCCCCAACAAAAATTCAGTTTTCTTTCAGCATCCTCATAAAGTTGACCTTTGAAAAGTGAGCTAAAATTATTCTGGATTTTACAATATTCTTACGGCGCTCTAGAACGTCTAAAAAATATGAAACTAAGCGAAAATATAGATACATTCTTTAGGAATCTAATGTTGAAAACCGCGTCCTTTTATCTTTTTTGTAAAGCTTGCAGTCTTTGTGTAACTGCGGATGCATCCAAAACGGCCAATCGGCGGGCTGTACTTAAACCATTCCCATAAGGGCCCATGTTAATTTCACGATGAGATTCGAATCGTTCAAAATGGATGAAAATGATTATTTTTTTGGAGAAAAATAAATGTTTCGCATTTTTTCTAGTATCATAAAGAATATTCCTGATTTTTTTTTCAGATTTTTCTGTGACAAAAAAAGTCATCGAAATTTGAAAAAATCGTAAAAATGCAAAATCGGCTGAAAATCCAAAAAATTTTAAATAGCTTCATCTTATACCAAAATGTAGCTAAAGAATAGGAGAATAATCTGTAAGAATTTTAGCCCTAACAAAAATTCAGTTTTCTTTCAGCATCCTCGCAAAATTGACCTTTGTAAAGTGAGCTGAAATTATTCTGGATTTTACGATATTCTTACGGCGCTCTTGAACGTCTAAAAAAGATGAAAATAAGCGGAGATATAGATATATTCTTTTGGAATCTAATGTTGAAAACCGCGTCCTTTTATCTTTTTTGTGAAGCTTGTAGTCTTTGCATAACTGCGGACGCGTCCAAAACGGCCAATTGGCGGGCTGTACTTAAACCGTTCCCATAAGGGCCCATGTTAATTTCACGATAAGATTCGAATCGCTCAAAATGGATGAAAATGATTATTTTCGAGAAAAATAAATGTTTCACATTCTTTCTAGTATCATAAAGAGTATTCCTGATTTTTTTTTTCAGATTTTTCTGTGACAAAAAAAAAGTAATCGAAATTTGAAAAAATCGTAAAATTGCAAAATCATGAAGAGCTTTGGATTTTTTTTAAGATTTAAAAAAATACATTGAAATTAAAAATAATGGCGAAAATTCAAAATATAGCTAAAACATGGGAGAATAATTAGTGAGAATTTCTTCCCTTTCCTACGCTAAACTTCCAAAGTTGTAAAGTTGTACGGCCTCTTAAAACTGCATAAGCATAACTCATCCATCAGACATGTAGTCTCATACATATTGACACCATTTATAATCCTATCTTATTAATTAATTTATTTAAAACAAATTATATTTCAAACCGTCATTCTCCATTAAATTATTAATAAAATTTCCCACTAAAAAAATCCTGAGAAAGGCCAAATGGTGTCTTTTGACGTAAGTAATTTCTCCTTTTTATTTTTTATTCCCATTAGAAACGATTTTGTATTTTACTTTGTTTATTATATTAATAGCAAACAACTATATATTTAGTAATATTTATATTATACACCTTTCTTACATAGAGTATTTAAAATAAAGAAGTGAATAAAGACAAGAAAATTTTTATCAAGAAAACTCCACGTACTCACCAACAAATATATTCAAATTACAATGGAATTAAAGAAGGAAAATTTCTGGCAATGATCAATACAATTCGATGGATCATTTATTTTATTTAAATCAATTCAACTAAATTACTTAGAAATGTATTGATTTTATTTCTGCAGTTGTGCTATAAATAAATAAATAAATTAAATACACAACTTAATTGTGTGTCGTAGATAGTGGAGGCACTTAATTTTTGAAAATCCATGATCACTTAAAATAAAACACTTAATGATTTTCAACTATTATTATAAGTTCTTCACCTGAAAATAGTTGAAAATCATTAAGTGTTTTATTTTAAGTTAATTGTGTGTAATTAGAAACAAACATATATTGGAAATGTGTGATTAAGTTAATCATGCATTTCATCTGATTCTTAAAAGTCATTTATTTCCGTCTACAATTCTTGTTCAACGTGTGAAACGAACGAAATTTTCGACTCTTTTAATGATATTTTCATTTTCCCTTTGTTTTGGTAGTTAAAATTGTTTTATGATCAGAGAACAGTTTCATGAATAGCAGCGCTGTTTACTTCGGTTAAATAAGTTAAAATGTTTCCAACTCTTGTGCAATCTCTGTCAGTTTGTTAACCAACGGTATAAGATTGAAACCACTTATAATAATTTAGCTTTACGAGTATTTTTGAGAATGTGTATGATATATAATACTTGCAAGAGCTATTGTTTATTTTTCTATGGGGTATTGCAAGTAGTTTTTATTTTCAGTCTTTTTTTTATGGGCGACATATTTTTTTTATAGCGTCCAAAAAATAAATCGCGCAAAAATTGACGTTTAATCCGGGGTTTTCTGTGGACGTGGGCGTTCGAGCCGAAGTAGGGGGGACGCCGGGCGTCGTTCCCTCCCGTGCGATGTTGCGTATCGGCGGCGCCGGTCTGCAGTCTGCACCGCACGGACATTGATCGATGTGCGTCTTGAGCGTCTTGAGCGTCGCGGCCATCGTCTGCGTCCACGTCCGCCTCCCTTCGCTCTTTGTCGATTCAATCATTAAATGCACCGGAGAGAAGACACCGAGACGCGTCCTTTGTTCCTCGCAAAAAGGACGAAGGAGGAGATACCACCCCCGGACCGGCGGGATTTATGCCCATTTTTATTGGTCCTCGCGAAAAAACTAACATTTGTTATTCGTGTTTACGTTCTGCTCCCTTGCCGATAACCATTTTAAGGTTGCACATTTATTACACACTGGTATAAAGTAGTTCGGTAAAAACATGTATAATTTTTATGCTGCGCCAACTCGTTCCGGGATGCTCCACTTTCCGCGGAAACTTTACGAATCGCAAAGAAAGTGATCGATCGCCTCCAAGTTTTATATACCCCCTTTTTTTTCATTACAAAAAAAAAAACAGAAACTTTGCACAGATTTATGATTTAATTTTCTATATGCATTTATTGATAAAAAACAATTTATTGTCATATCATTTAATTATTTATATTAAATGGGTTATATTAAGATATCTATAATAATAATAATAAAATATAATTAATCAGACAGATAGCTGGCTGATCCAGAAGATGTTTTAATTGCGTAATTAAAGAAATTTAATTAAATGAAATATTTGTTATGTAAATTATATTAATTTAAATTTCGTTTACAAAAACTAACAATATATTAAATAAAAATGATTTGAAAATTATTAATAAATTATTTCTACATTTAGCCCGGGAAGTAGTTGTTTTAATGTGCATTTGTTTAACGTACTTACGTGGCTTAAGTCATAAGTCACAGAGCTAAATGTGAAAATAATTTATTAATTATTTTCAAATCAGTTTTATTTAATATATTCAAATAACTCTGACCAAGTGGATGAATACTCTTTTCTATTTATAAAAACTAACAAATTTTTGTTACTGTTGAAGCAATTATCACTTTGGTTATTAATTATAATTACTAATTAATAAATATTACTTGATTTTTAAGTAAATTAATTTGATATAGAATTATTTAAAACAAAGAAACTCCGAAAACCCTTTGTCCGAACAAACTGCACCGCCCGGCGCGTCCACCATAATTTATTTCACAGCCAGAAGGGTGCATTTATGCGTAATTAACAACCGCACACAAACACACACGTATACACGTGTGTAATTATTTCGAGTCGTGTACGTAAATGAGGACGTGTTAAATATGTTGATCGGCTCAATTAATCTCTGATCTATCTTGCATGTTTTTAACAGATCCTGACAGTGTAGTTGCCTCGTCGGGCCGCTGTTCAGTCCCCCTTAATTTACGAGCAAATTGCTCGTGTAAAGGCACAACGGTGTCAACTGCACGTGCACTGCGACACACATACGTACATCCATGCATACACACAAATGACACACCGGCACACACGCAAAACCTATAAACGCGCCGCTGTATCTGATTGTCCATAAAGAAGGAAAACGTTTAGTCAAATGTTTGTCTTTGTTCGTGTTTGTTCCGATGTTACAAATGGGTTTTTCTGGGCAAATTAGAATTGGATTAAAAACTGAATATTCAACAATTCAGAGCTTGCTGTTCATAAATATTTTTTTTCCTGGGTAAATACTTGATCCAGATTATTATCCCATTCACTCTCATCATTTTCATGCAGTTTGTAGTTATTTGGAGATTTTTATATATTTAAATAAAATTAGATGGTTCGGACATGTATGCCGCATGAAAGAAGATAGAACAGCAAGAAGAATATATGAAACAAGATCGCAAGGAAGAAATTATCGGGGAAGACCGAGAAAAACATGGAATGACTTAATTAGAGAAGAAGCAGGAAAAAAGGACATAGACTGGAAGGACATTAAACAATTAACCAAGGACAGAAAGACATTGAGAGAAAAATATAGAAACAGACACTAAACAAAAGCTCCTTACACCTAACGGTAGAAAGGAAAAAATTTAAAAAAAGAAAATAAAAAAAGAAAATTACAGGGAGCCTTATGAGAATAATTAGTGAATGACGCCGGTCTGATCGACTCTGGTGAGCAAGGTTTCGGTTTGGTAAAGATTTATCAATTTACTTATGCGATAAGAAGATGCAGACTGAATCATTGGATAGACGAATGCTGTAGTTATACTTCACATAAAAACTCGTAAATGTAAATTGTTTGTGATCGTCACAAAAAAAATGCAAAATACTTTTAAAAAAAAATTCAAGAGATCACTTGGAGCATATCCTGTTCAAAAATCATCAATTTCCTGGGGAATAATTAAGACAGCTTATTCTTTCATTCATTCTGAGCGTTATGATATAACTTGAAGTTGTTAGAACACTTTTATTTTTTTTATCCTTATAGGAACGTTTAAGTGGGCCTAAGTGAGCAGTCCAGGGGCTACTGCCACTCGAACCTAACCTAACCTAACCTTATAGGAACGTTTGAAGTGAGGCTCGTCTGATCGACACTGATGTTTCGGTTCAATAAACATTTTTTCAAATTTCGTTTGCGATAGAAACTTACCGTTTGAAGCAATAGACAGAGGATTATTGTAGCTATACTTCATATAAAATCTCATTATGGTAAATTATTTGTGATCGGCACAAAATAAATACAAAATCGAAATATACTTTTTCAAGAGTTTTCATTGTAAGTGTCTTCTATACAATAACCTTTTACTTTCTAGATGTTAATATTCTTCCATCATTTTTGATCATGTTGGTGTAATTTAAAGTTATTTAGCGATTTTTGCATTTTTGGTCAAATTTACATGGAAACTTTTGAAGTGAGATTGGTCTGATTGACACTAGTGGGCAATGTTTCAGTTCGGTGAAGATTTCTCAATTAGGGTAAAAAAATGCGGATTAAAGCATTGGATAAAGAGATGTTATAGATATACTATAAAAACTCATTATTGTAACTTATTTGTGATCGCTACAAAAAAAAAACTAACAAAATCAAATTATGCTTTTTCAAGAATTTTGAATTAATTTCTCACTTAACCCGTGGTGAAACATATTTAATTAATAGACTTTGATTAAAACAATCAAAGCCTATTTTCAAGAATTTACGAGTGATCACTTTGAACCGCTGCTGTTTAAAAATAATTATTTCCTATGCAAATAATTAATACATCGTTTTCATCTATTCATTCTGAATATTTTGATATAATTTGAAGTTATTTGAAGATTTCTATTTTTTCCACCAAATTTACTTTAAAACGTTTGAAATAAGGCTGGTCTGATTAACTTTCATGGGCAATGTTTCGGTTCAATAAACATTCTTCAATTTACGTTTGCGATAAAAACTTACCGTTTGAAGCATTAGACAGGGAAATATTGTAGCTCTACTTCACATAAAATCTCATTATAGCAAATTATTAGTAATCGTCACAAAAAATAACAAATCCGAAATATTATTTTTCAAAAATATACAAGTTTTCATTTTGAGTGTCTGCTGTTTAAAAACTATTAACTTCATGGATGTAAAATTAACACTGATTATTCTTCCATTTTACTTGTTTTAGTGTAATTTAAAGTTATTTGAAAACTTTTAGTTTTTTTGGTCAAATTTACATGGAGACGCAATTGAAGTGAGGTCGGTCTGATCGATACGGGTGAGCAAGGTTTCGGTTCGGTAAAGATTTGTCAAAGCTATTCAAAACAAATTAATATTTCCATTATCAATTTCTGTTTGCAAATATTTACATAACATGCGTGCATAAAATATGGAAACAATACTGGTGTGTGCGTGTGTGTGTCGTTTGTGTGTAAATGTGTTTGTAGTCGCTATCCATATTTTTGTTTACCCCGGCAAAGTTTACATAAGTGCATCAGACTAGTTGTCTGGATATCTGCCGGAAAATCGGGGGCGCGCAAATAATAAATTGATGTCATACGGGACTGGGAAAAAGTTGCGCGGAATTGATCTCCGCCGCGGAAACTCGAACGGCACCGAAAATAAAGTTTTTCCAGAATGCACTTAAATCACTTTTGTCGAGAAACGAATCGAAGTTTATACCTGTTTTCTTTTATATTAGAGTATAAGTTCGGGAATTTGCATGTTTAAATTGAAATGAAGCAATTAAAATTCATACTAATAATTCATCAAAAATTGTGTTGATTTTAATTAATAAAAAATACTTTCCTTTCTCCTATTATTTTATTTAAAAAAAGAGAGAAAGCTTAAACTTTGATTTATCCTTTTTAAAAATAAAATAAAACAATGGGAGAAAGGAAAGCATTTTTTTTTTATTTGATAGATCGATTTGTTCATCTATTAATTTCCAAGTTTTCCAATAAATTTATTTTATTCTGATTTCTACATTATAGAGAATACTTAAATCTTCTAATCTTCTTTATGTTTGTTGTGGAGACTTTAATTATTTAAATAAAAATAGTTGTCCTTTCTCATACTTATTTTTTATTATGTTGTTTACTAAACTAGATAATCAACTTCTACAAGTAGTTGAAATTTTTATAAATATTTATCAAAACTTCAACTATTTAAGATGGAAACGTTTCCGAAATATATCTAGTTTAATAAAAAATAAGTACGAGAAAGGAAAACTATTTTTATTTAAATACTCAAATCTTTGTTAAAATTGTAATGATCTTCGAGAAGATGGTTTGCATTCATAGATGTTTGTTTATTCTGGATTCATGCATCATTTTGTTCCCAAACCACTGAGAGCTGGCATATCCGAGGTAAAAAAAAAATAGGAAAAAAAAATATTTTTGTTCTTTTATCCTCTCTATCTGAACTATCTTTCAGTTTGAGTGATGTATATTTTAGGTCAGTTTTTATATTTTAACATATATACTCCATATGTTTAACTCGTTTGTTTTATTTTTATTGTTTTTTTTTTTTTATTTTTTATCTTGATTTCTCATGATATATTGAAAAGTCATATAATTTTCTCTTTCAAAATATTCATAAATATAAAAATACGTCTTCCATAATTTTCGATTTATGTTTGCATTTTTCTCTGAATATTTTCATTTCTAATGAGGATCATTAAATTAAAACAAATTTTTCTTATGCATGTGTTTTCTTTTTTTTTGTGTTTCTTTATTTCGATGTCATCCCTCTAATTCGGCACAAACACGACTTTCGGCGGTGAATGCACACACATTTCCGAGTGATGGAACAGGGTCTGGCTGCAGATGCAATTCCATCTCCTTCATGCCTTCCATCTCCACTCCGCCCCCCTCGGCTCGTCGGCTTTCTTTTACGATCCTCTGGTGTAGTGACTGCGGAGCGCCGTTTCGTGCAACCGCAGATTTGTCTAAGTCTCTATTTGTATTCATAGCGCAGACCCCTTTCCGTCCTACCCGGCATTTCCTCTATCCCATCCTCCATCCTCGATGCAGCCGCGTTGGGTTTTTGCTCGTCTTTTTTTCGTTTTCACTTCATCGAAGCTTCCTACCAACAAAAAAAAATAATAATAAAGAGCATAGAATAAATGTATTCTATTTCACTGTAATGAAATTAAAATAATTGACTTTTGAAAAATATTTATTCAAATTATTTTAATAGTAATTGAAAAGGGTTTAAGGTTGCGTTTTAGCAATACACTAAAGTGAAAATAATCATCGATGTAAAAGAATTGGGCTCAAGAATTAATAACGTGAATATGTACTTCCATTTTAGGTAGAAAAATATCGGCCTAATTAAAAAAAAACTGTCAATTATTACACATCACGCAGAAAGACCGATGGTCGAACCCCTTCCAACAAAATTCATCAAAAATTCATTTTGTGCTACAAAGGGCTGAAACCCTCTAAAGAGATAGACTAAAGTCTACTGAACTCAAATATGTCCGCCAAAAGTCTTTATTTTGTTCAGAAATATTTTTTACGAATTTTTAAATTCAGGCGAAAAAGATCAAATATGTACCCCTTCCAACAAAATTCATCAGAAATTCATTTTGTGCTACAAAGGGCTGAAACCCTCTAGAGAGATAGATTAAAGTCAACTGAACTCAAATATGTCCGCCAAAAGTCTTTGTTTTGTTCAGAAATATTTTTTATGAATTTTTAAATTTCGGCGAAAAAGATCAAATATGTACCCCTTCCAACAAAATTCATCAAAAATTCATTTTGCCCTACAAAGGGCTGAAACCCTCTATAGAGATATAATAAAGTCTACTGAACTCATATATGTGCGCCAAAAGTTTTTGTTTTGTTCAGAAATATTTTTTATGAAATTTTAAAGTCAGGCGGAAAAGTTCCAAGGGCTACCCCTTCCAAAAAAAATTCATCAAAAATTCATTTTGTTCTACAAAGGGCTGAAACCCTCTAGAGAGATGGATTAAAGTCTACTGAACTCAAATATGTGCGCCAAAAGTCTTTATTTTGTTCAGAAATATTTTTTATGAATTTTTAAATTCAGGCGAAAAAGATCAAATATGTACCCCTTCCAACAAAATTCATCAAAAATTCATTTTGTCCTACAAAGGGCTGAAACCCTCTAGAGAGATAGATTAAAGTCTACTGAACTCAAATATGTGCGCCAAAAGTCTTTATTTTGTTCAGAAATATTTTTTATGAATTTTTAAATTTCGGCGAAAAAGATCAAATATGTACCCCTTCCAACAAAATTCATCAAAAATTCATTTTGCCCTACAAAGGGCTGAAACCCTCTATAGAGATATAATAAAGTCTACTGAACTCATATATGTGCGCCAAAAGTTTTTGTTTTGTTCAGAAATATTTTTTATGAAATTTTAAAGTCAGGCGGAAAAGTTCCAAGGGCTACCCCTTCCAAAAAAAATTCATCAAAAATTCATTTTGTTCTACAAAGGGCTGAAACCCTCTAGAGAGATGGATTAAAGTCTACTGAACTCAAATATGTGCGCCAAAAGTCTTTATTTTGTTCAGAAATATTTTTTATGAATTTTTAAAGTCAGGCGAAAAAGATCAAATATGTACCCCTTCCAACAAAATTCATCAAAAATTCATTTTGTCCTACAAAGGGCTGAAACCCTCTAGAGAGATAGATTAAAGTCTACTGAACTCAAATATGTGCGCCAAAAGTCTTTATTTTGTTCAGAAATATTTTTTATGAATTTTTAAATTTCGGCGAAAAAGATCAAATATGTACCCCTTCCAACAAAATTCATCAAAAATTCATTTTGTGCTACAAAGGGCTGAAACCCTCTAGAGAGATGGATTAAAGTCTACTGAACTCAAATATGTGCGCCAAAAGTCTTTATTTTGTTTAGAAATATTTTTTATGAATTTTTAAAGTCAGGCGAAAAAGATCAAATATGTACCCCTTCCAACAAAATTCATCAAAAATTCATTTTGTGCTACAAAGGGCTGAAACCCTCTAGAGAGATGGATTAAGGTCTACTGAACTCAAATATGTGCGCCAAAAGTCTTTATTTTGTTCAGAAATATTTTTTATGAATTTTTAAAGTCAGGCGAAAAAGATCAAATATGTACCCCTTCCAACAAAATTCATCAAAAATTCATTTTGTGCTACAAAGGGCTGAAACCCTCTAGAGAGATAGATTAAAGTCTTCTGAACTGAAATATGTGCGCCAAAAGTCTTTATTTTGTTCAGAAATATTTTTTATGAATTTTTAAAGTTCGGCGAAAAAGATCAAATATGTACCCCTTTCAACAAAATTCATCAAAAATTCATTTTGTCCTACAAAGGGCTGAAACCCTCTAAAGAGATAGATTAAAGTCTACTGAACTCAAATATGTGCGCGAAAAGTCTTTATTTTGTTCAGATATATTTTTTATGAATTTTTAAAGTCAGGCGAAAAAGATCAAATATGTACCCCTTCCAACAAAATTCATCAAAAATTCATTTTGTGCTACAAAGGGCTGAAACCCTCTAGAGAGATAGATTAAAGTCTACTGAACTCAAATATGTGCGCCAAAAGTCTTTATTTTGTTCAGAAATATTTTTTATGAATTTTTAAATTTCGGCGAAAAAGATCAAATATGTACCCCTGCCAACAAAATTCATCAAAAATTCATTTTGTGCTACAAAGGGCTGAAACCCTCTAGAGAGATAGATTAAAGTCTACTGAACTCAAATATGTGCGCCAAAAGTCTTTATTTTGTTCAGAAATATTTTTTATGAATTTTTAAAGTTCGGCGAAAAAGATCAAATATGTACCCCTGCCAACAAAATTCATCAAAAATTCATTTTGTGCTACAAAGGGCTGAAACCCTCTAGAGAGATAGATTAAAGTCTACTGAACTCAAATATGTGCGCCAAAAGTCTTTATTTTGTTCAGAAATATTTTTTATGAATTTTTAAAGTTCGGCGAAAAAGATCAAATATGTACCCCTGCCAACAAAATTCATCAAAAATTCATTTTGTGCTACAAAGGGCTGAAACCCTCTAGAGAGATAGATTAAAGTCTACTGAACTCAAATATGTACGCCAAAAGTCTTTATTTTGTTCAGAAATATTTTAGATGTTTATGATTGTAATGTAACGATTGTATAATCGGAACGCTGTTTACCAATCAGTTAAACTAGAATACTCAATACCGAAGGTTTAAGTTGCCAAAGCTATTACCACCAATTGTAGAAATAGCCCTAAGTAAAACAAAAACTAAAATGCGATCAAATTGAAAAAAACTGGCGAAAGGCTGTTGGCCGATAGCCGATTGTCGGTAAATAAAATAATAATATTTGTTGTTAAATTCATTCAACAATACAAATACTGACAATAAAGATTCTTTATATATATATATAACATATTTTGCTCTGTCTATATTAAACTATGTTTGTTTGTTTTGGCCTTTAATGGAAACAATAATATTACGAGATTTATAAAATTATAAAAGTTTCAATATTATTTATGTTATAACAAAAATATAGTTATGAATAATTCATTTTGTAATAATAATAGCAAGTTTCCTCTATTGAGCGTTTTCGTAAAGCTGCGTTAAATTCTGCAGGCCAGCTCTAAAAACCCTCCCCTCCCACCGTTTCCCCTCCCCGCCCGCAAGTCGGAACAAGCGTACGTGCGGCATGAACACATTTAATAGACTTTGATAAGGGTTTAGCTTTTATCGATAACCGATTCCGAAGCCCTCGAAGCCGCCGGTGCAGGTGCAACTAACACCCGAAACCCGGAGACGGTCTGGTTTCGTTGATAGGTTAAAGTTGAGGGCCGGCCGCTAGGAACGGATAGCCCACGCTCTGACCCGTGAACCGGGCGGAAACTAATGAGTCCTGTTGTGCATCGGGGAGGGCCGCCCCCGTCGGGTTCGCATCCCGGGAAGTTGCCTTGTACCCGACGACGACTCATTAATGAAACATGATAACTCCGACAAGCGCCATCTTGTCGCCGGCTATCCTTCGGGGATCGATCCTATCTATCATTCATCCTTATTACAATGCTATTTATACTCCTGTGGCTTCTCTCTGTGTCCCCCCACTTTCGCATGCTTAATTGATGCACGAAAAGTCGTATTTCCTGCGGTGCGGCGGCGGGGGAGAAAGGGAGTCGGACTGAACAAATATGTTGCGCGTTTGCTATTTGCGAGTTTGCATTTAGCTTAATGGCTTAATGTAACGGTCTGTTAAGTCATTCGCTTAATTATTAAGAAAATACTTAATTTGAATAATATATCAGTGATTTAAACATGTTCTATATTTAAAAAATAAATAAAAAACCTTTGGATTTATATAAAAGCAGGAATAATTTATTTTTCTATTATTATATATATATATATGTATGTATATATAAGGAATAGATATTGGATTGAAAGATTATAGAAGGAGAAGAATAATATTTTTTTTATTAAAGTTGCAATTCTCTTGAATACGAGGAAGAAGAATAAGAAAATGCCAGCGTGGAGCGTTTAATCGAAATTGTTGTTAAAGCATATAATAATCCGAGATTACTCGTTATTATCGCGGCGTTAATGGTGCGACATGTAACAGTTTAAGGGTCACCCGATCTTCCTGGGTGGGCAAGACAACTCGCCCGGCAGATCCCAGATGCTTTAATTACCCATCAAACGCCGCGTGACCACGGTCGAAGAGTGCACCGCCGATGGATTTTATATATAATAACTGGATTAGCATTCTAATGCGGTCCGCATTGTGAGATACGGAGATCAAGATCTCATTAATTCGACACTGAAATGGTTCGTTGGTCGCGCAAATTAAATCGAGTCCCTGCACTCCGAGCAAAAAGTGTCCCCCGCTTCCTCCACCCAACGCCTCACTCCTCCCGAGCCCGGTTCGAAAACCCTCGACGCTAACGCTCTCCCCCCTAAGCCAGACGTGCATTCGGCGAATTTCCAGCGTTTCTTCTTCGGCACGAATCGATACCAGACGATTAATCTAAAGCTGATGACAATGCCGAGTTGATAACTTTTCATCGGAAACTCATTTACTGCGGTTTCGTGTATATATATATATATATATATAACTGTTCGGGGATGCAAAGGGAAAATAAGTCAAATATTTAAGAATCAGAAAAAAGCTTGAAATGAACTATAAAAAAGCAATTAAACATTCATAAATATATGTTTCTCTTAACCAAAATGTTTTATTTATTTTTCTTGTACAGGATATTATCCAAAATTATTGTTTCCTGTAAAAATAACACCATGTGGCCTACTTCTGAATGGGTCAAACAAAAAAAGCCAACGATTTTTTAGTGTGAATTAACACTAATACATTTGAAATTGTTTGATCGATACTTTAGGAGATATCAAAAAAAATGGTTTTCTTGTTCCCCTACCTACTATACTTTAGATTCAACCTCCAGTTAATAGATTCGCAAATTCAGTAAACTTTCTCATCTACAAGCAGTAAACATTACTTTTTTTAACTATATAGTTTCCTCGACATCCAATACGGGTAAAAGAGGATAAGATTAAGAAAGAAAGAAACTATATAGTTTTTGAGTTTACGTAAAGTGTTTAATCACAAGTAAAAAGACGTATTCCTTACTTCACAATATATTTTTATGTTAGAGACAGAATGTACTCATTATGAATAACAAACTTGCTTTTCTTGGCAGAAATAATAAAAAGGTAATCTTTAAGAAAATTCCAAAATACTTCACGAAAAAAAAAAAAATGGAAACAATCAACACGAACCATAACATCGCAGTAGACGATCATTACTGAATACCACATGTGCATTTCTTCGGGCTGAACTTTATGAATCAACGTCGTCGCCGAGGCTGGAAGTTCGAATTTAAAGCGGCGTCGGAACGCCGCAAAGCCGGATATTTGCGACGCGGCATTCCGACGGAGGCCTCTCCAAGTGGGAATTATTATAATTGTGGTTCTTCCCGCGCTAATTACGTCTAATAGTTGGAAACTCTCTCGGTGCATAACTGCTAACAGCGCTTCCTGGATGGGTATAAACTCTCCCGGAACGTTTGCGGGGAGGAAATCACAAACTTACAAAAAAAAGAAAATATAATGAAGCTAAAGAAAAAATAATTTATTAATTATTCATTTGAGTATTTTTTTTTCAAATTAATTTAAATAACTGCAACCAAACGAATAAATGCTCTTTTCTATAATTATAACGAAGCGATTAAATCTTAAAAGATCTTGTAAATAAAACACTTTTTAAACTTTCTTTAACCAGTGGTTAAAACACTTTTTAAAATTTGTTTAACCACTGGTTAAACAAAGTTTTGTTAAAGGATGGAAGGTACTCCTTTGAACGACTCTAGCCCAGGACGCACGTGAAGAGCAACTGTGCTGTGACCGGTAAAAAAATGTTTGCCGGTAACAGTTTAAAAAGTGTTTTATTTACAAGTGTATTTAATATGTACCTCAAAGTGAAAGCCTACAACATAAAACAGTTTCTTAAAAGTTGGTTCTCTTTAATCACTTGATGAGACATGATCACAACATTAACAAATTGAAAAATTCACTTGATTTGTTTCATTACTTATTTTACACTTCTCGAAAATGACGAGAGTTGAAACTATTTGGACAAATAAAGTAAGTAGTGAAACGAAACAAGAGTATTTTTCAAACATATTAATAACACTAAAAAAAAATTCAAAGGTTTTATCATGTGACAAAATGAATATAACGAAGAAGTTCGTGGGAACGCGGCGTATTTGCTCGAGAAATAGTTGTCTTAATGTGCATTTGTCTGAAATACTTGCTTAAGTCAAAAAGGCATAGAGCTAAAAGAGGAAATAATTTATTAATTATTTTCAAATTCTTGTTGTATTTAATTTATTTTAAATAGCTGTGACCAAATGAATAAATACTCTTTTCTATTGAAAAGAGTAACATTTTTTACGAATTATTTGGCAAAATTGTTTGTTTTTGCTTAGTGTAATACATATTTAATATTTTTTAATTAACATTTTTTTTATATCTCGCAACTCAACGCAGCATTTTATTCCATTCAACACCGACGCTCCTTTTTTTGTATTTATTTAATTTTCGCGGTAAATTCGGCGCAATTAAGCCCGCATCTGCGTGAACGCAAAACCGCACACAACAAATAAATTTAATCCGGCGATTTTCATGAATGGAATTTATTCCGATTCACCGCCCGTTTTTATGATTATTTCCATTGAGTTTTGCGGGATTTCGCGGAGATTTATTTATTTGTGCGTGCACGCGTCGGTGCATATGTTTGTTTATGTGTGTGAGTGTATGTGTGTGTGTGGGGGGTGAACGCAACAGGTAACAACAAAAACCGCTGAATTCATATTTATCACCCCTGCCCCTGGGGTGTTTGAATGAATGAATTTTCCCTTGTTGTTTTTATTAAATAAATTAATTTAAAGAGAGTTGCGCGTGAAAATGAAATAATTTTAATTGGTTGTTTCTAACTGGAATGCTGTTTATGTTGTCATTTCTAGTAAATTGGGTTGCATATATATAACATTAAATATCAACTTTAACGCAATAAAGTAAGTAGATTCAGTTCTTCACTTTTTTTATACACTATATTTATTTATTTTATTTATTTATTTAATCAATGGAAACCATTGCATACAGTAACATAGATACATAATAAAATAGAATAGTTACAATAATTAAATTATAGAATTAACAAAATTTATGTACATTTCAAGTACCAAGTACTCATTAACAATAATGAATTATTACAAAATATGGGGCGCTTTTATATATATCCGACAAAATGAGATAATCCATAGTGTGATTAGAGGTCTTATTAAAACAATTTTACATAACTCAAATTAAATCCTAGTGATCAACTTTAACGTTTAAATTAAAATTAAAATACAATTTATATAATAATATTTGATATAGGCAACTTAATTTACTGAAAATGACAAAATTTATGTTCTCATTTTGAGTAAATTGAGTTGCCTATATAAACATCAAACATAAAATTTAATATATTGTTCCAGGTTAGAGCCTTCAAATAAACAAATTCTCATTTTTAAAGAACTATTTCCTATCTTTTGTAATTGCCTCGTGACTATTTTCGATAGCATGGCAATTATTTAACGGTAATGTGTGATACAGATTTTAATGAAATCGTATGAGTCATTTAGTATATCCATGGTTATTAATTATGTCAAGGCGGAAATATCACTGATCGATAGCCAATTAACAGATACAAATTATTAATTTGATTTTGTAATTTTTATAATTTATTTTGTATATATTTATTTATTTATTTATTTATTTAACGGATTTACCTTTTTACAAATCTACAATATAATTAATAATATTTATGTATAGTGGATTGTAGAACAAAAATAGAGAAATAACTGTTACAGATTATATTAAAATTGTTGAAATATATACAAGACTGAACCTTATAGACAGACATAATAATAACACATTAAAATAGTCTTAAATAACAGAGGCAAATAACACTGATAATTTGCAAAACATTTGAAACCACGAAGGAAAGGAATATATATATATATATATATATATATATATAATTCCGAATATTTTGTGTATTTTGCTGGGTATATTTGTTAATACAGATTATTATTATAATTATATGAATCAATAAAGTATGGAGTAATTTAAATTCCATTCGTTTGAAGCCGATACCGATTATGGATTTTTTCAAATTTTTTATTTGTGTCCAAACTGTATTTAATCCATCCAATAACAGTTTATGTTGTCATTTGATGTAAATTTGGTTGCATATTAGACAATAATAAAATACGTAATTTTATTAGCTGTATTATTATTTTATTGTAACTTTACTTTCAACTTTTTATTATCATACGAAAAGTGAGTAAAATTTGTATTGTAATTGCTATGATATAATAGACATATTATGTAATTGAAATAAATTCAATATTTATTTAGTGTCGCTGTTGCTTTAATATTATAATAATTTCGTTACGGTGAGTGATAAGGCTGGTTACATTTATTGTAATCCGGAGAAGTTTAAACAAGAAATAAAGCGAATGTAAAATTAAACCTTACGATCGTTTTTACGAGCGTTGAGAAAGTGAAGCCTCTCCGGCGCGATATTTCCCATAACAGAGTCCATATTGTGCGTGGAATGCGGTATGCACAATCATTGACGGACACCGCTTTAAGTTTCCATTAAATCGCTATTATAGCGGCGTTTCCAGGCCGTCCTCCCCCCGCCGCCGCCCCGGGCGCGCCGTGCACCTCGGCGACGGCGGTGACAAAACGGCTCATGCTTGGCGAACTCCATTTGACATGGGTGGATGTAACGCGCAGAAAATTACGTCCGTCTGCGATTTTAATGGTGCGATTACGGCCATCCCCGCGAAGCGACGCGACTCGCTAATGCGTGTCTTTCTCCTCTTCGCCGTTGTTGCCTCAGTTGCCTCACGGCCTGGATTTATGCTCGGGCCGTTTATTATGCCCTCGCACCTCTTGCAGCGACGTTATTACCTTGTAATTAACTCGGAACATGTGTAATGCTCTCTTAATATTATTATTGGATGGTGGGGTCTTACGTAAGGAAATTTATATTAAGCAAACATTCTCTCGTTACATTACGAGCGAAGCCATAAAATTCGCATTCTGTCATATTTACCACTCTTTCAATTTCGCCTATAATTCTTAACTTACCTACGTGATAAATCTCTTTGAGTATGTGACAAAATCGGAGAATTATATACCGTTTAGTTTTGGTTAACCTGAAGATCGGTTTTACCTATCTAGTCTGCTGGAATTCGGATGACCATAATTTCCACCTGTAGGACGCTGCAGTGGTACGGAAGTCGAAAGGATGTTCTTAGGTTGGATTCATGAGAGAAAAATCCACCTCCTACGCTTCCTTCAGACTAGGAAACATTCGTAAAGAGCTAGACGGCACTTCCTTGGACAATCTTGCCAATTTCATCTTGTCCGGGATGGAAACGGAGAACTTATTACGAAAAACTAGTTCTGGGGTACAGCTATCAGTCTTTGTTGGCATATCGACAAGCTCATTCAAGATTATTCCATAACCCTGTTTACTAGTATTCCATTTCCCGGCCGAGTTGATTCTGATCGCTGTAGTAGCTGCAACATACCTGCAGTGAAAGTCAACAGGAGCGGTTATATCTAGCGCTTTGGAGGGTGTAGATATGACCGCGCCCGTTATGAGTAGTTCTGCTGATTTCTGTACCTTACTTAATGCAGCCTGGTGAATTTTCTTGTCAAGAGCTGTCCACCACACTGCAGCACCGCAGAAAGTCATACCAACGCAGTAATTTTGAACGTTGTGAGAAGCTACACTTCACGAAAACCATTTAATGCAAAATGAGGTCTATTTTTTACATATGGTCTGGATCAATTGTATAACTAGTTTCGACGGCGTAATTCCAATTTAACTTAAAACACATACTAGGACGATTGAAGTGGTGTGAATTATTCGGTGCCAGATGTATCTTCGTCTTTTTAGAATCAAACACTCTCTTAAGGAATATAAGAGGGCGGTCAATGCGTTGGTCGTCGTGGCATCCGAAATGTGGGTTATGGATTCCAGGAGTAATAATCTCCGAAAGAAGAAACTTATCCTGGCTTATATAACCCACATTTCTGATGCAACGACGACCAATGCAATGACCGCTCGGCCACCGCGGCTCCATTCTATTCCTTAAGATAATGTTTGATTCTAAAAAGACAGAGATATATCTAGCACTGAACTATTATTCACATCACTTCAATCGTTTATTCCTTATCAGAGTGTTTGGTTCTAACAAGATGGAGATACCTCTGGCACCGAATAATCCACATCACTTTAAGAAAGATGATAGCGCAGTTAATGTGAGCGCTGTGCGTTACGATCAGACGATCATTAGCATCCTGAAATGCGAATTAGTTGAGTAAAGTCTTCCATTCTTCAATAGAGCAAGATGGAGCTACTGTTCACGCCACAAAATCCGCATTTCCTCGAAAAAGATGACGATACAGCAAATGTGAGGGGTGTGTGTTACGCTCAAATGATGATCAACCACTTTTCGACATCTTAATCGCGCAGAATAAGGTCTTCCATTCATCAATAAAGCATTTGATTCTAGCAAGATGGAGCTACCTTTCACTTTCACACTGCATAATCCGATTCGGCAAGAATGCAATACTTTGTGTTTTTTTGGGATCAGAAAGGTGTGGTGTATCATGAGCTTCTAAAATTTGGTGAAAACGTTAACACTAATCGCTACAGACAATAAATTATCGATTTAAACCATGAATTGATCGAAAAATGAACAGAATGCGCCAGAAGACACGACAATGTACACAAAGCAAAACCGGTTCAGGATACAATCAAAACACTTGATTTGGAGCTGCTACCCCACCAGACATTACCCCTTCCGACTACCATTTGTTTTCTTCGATGGGGCACGTATTGTCTGAGCAGCACTTCGATTGCTACAAAGAAATCGAAAATTGGGTGATTGATTGGTTTGCTTCAAAAGACGTAACCATGGATTGCCAGAAAGTTGACCAAGATGTGTAGAAATCAATGGTCCATACTTTGATTATTTTTTTTAATTTCCCATTAAAAATTAGTGTTTCATTCTAAAGAAAAAATCACTCATTTCATACCGGTACACCCGTTGTTTAAAATACATGAATCTGTAAATAATTTCACTGGGACGCATAAACAAAAAAAAAAACTAAAAACAGACATGATTATTGCCCCCGGTGCATAAAATATTTCAATTAACACCAAAGCGGTGGTAATTTATCGCGTTCGCCGTTCGCCGGCGTGACATCCGTATGACAGGGCTGACAGGTTATTCGCCGCAATGCCCGACTATTTAATACTACACAGTATGTTAATGCGGAGCGCGCTGCTCTCTTGCAGTCGGCAAGAAACGATCGGCGCGCGGCGGAGGAGGCATTTATCATCGGGACATCAATCCCAAATGGATTTTGTCCCGCGGGACTTCTTAATGTATCGCCGGCGTTTTAATGATTTATGGGCGTAATCGCAAGTTTTTATTGAAATAAAGTTATTTTTTACTTAATGAAGCACACACTTTTCTTGATTTGTTTGTATTTTAAAGTTGCTGATAGATTTTTCCATTTCATTGAAATCAATCCATTAGGAAGAAAAATATATCTACAGTATTAAATCAGATACTCCCAGAATCCTTTACATAAGCCTTAAAATTCAATCAAATATGAGCTCACCAATATCACTTCCATCCTTCTTATCTCAAAAATTTGCCTCAAATCCCATAAACATAGAATTAATTAATTCCCTATGTATTCCTCGTCACAAAACTATAAGTCGTAAACGTAAATTCCTCCAAGAACTTCATTTCACAATATCAAAAACAGTTAAATGATAAACGAGAATCGTTGTTTCGTCCGCTAAAGAAAAGCGAACTTGTCCTGTTTATGAAAACAGGAAACCTTTGATATGGTTGAGCTTTGCTTGTTGAAAAGGTATGCAAAAAAAATCTCCTCTCTTCTTCGCTGATTCATTATTGTTATCTTTTTTTTTTAATGTAAAATTAGTACTTCTTTAACACGCGTTGTATTCCGTTGAACCGGAGAGAAAACAGAGGGGTGAGGAGAGGAGGGCGCATCAGTTTACAGCCGGGTTGGGCGCAACGAGCACTTGACAGTGCCGAACACGGAAGCAATGGGCGAGCACAAAAGGGAATATTGCGCCATTATTCAGGGGGAACAAATTTCAACAGATAACGCCGCCTAACTTTAATTTGCATTTTCCTTGTTTCTGGAGCGCAAACAATCCCCATAATCCATTTTATACACGTGGAATCGGAGGCCACACACACACACACACAGAAAGACCTACACACTCACACACACACGAGACCAATTTGCACCTAACCTCCTGAAATATTCCATTCATACATCTCGAACCATTACGTTTCCGAGACCCTCTTAATTAAATTTCGCCTCCTTACATACATGCATATTAAACTAGCAAACATTAAATTAACTTATTTAATTGCGTGTTTATTACAGAAGAAGAACAAATGATGAACTATTACAAGAGCTGAAGCAAAAACATATTTTAGTAAGAATTTTTTACAATGTAATTTTGATTCAAATGAAACTAAAATATGTTTTTGCTTCAGATCTTGTAATAGTGATTTGTTTTTCTTGGTTTTCCCGTTTCCTTAACGGTCTTTCAAATTCTGTTCCAAAATAGTTAATAAAAGAGTATAAGACATACAAAATGTTGAAAGGATTATTTGTTTAATTTTTAAATAATAAAAGACGATTTAATTTCCTTCTCTTCACTAAAATTAGTGAAGAAAGAAATCAAATCGTGTTATATTAATGATTAGTACTCCATATAACTCAAAGCAAATAATGAATACAATTTTCAAATATCCTTCTCATCGTCCTTTTCCACCAAACCTAAATATATGTTGCACGAATTTTCCTTCTTTACTACTCGCATAAAGTTATTGAATGCCAATTAGGCAGCACCCAACTAATACACGAGACAGGATTATTTACACAGCGCGTTTGATTCCAGTTATTACTTTATTGAATACACGCGCATAAATTTCATCCGGATATTTATTATTGGGCCGCCGGGAGCCTACGCGATCCGCTCTGATTAACTGCCGACGCCGAGTGGCGTTGTTGGTCTTTGAAAGGAAGAGCCCATCTGACCTTTTCAGCGCGCGGGTTTCTTCGGATCGCGGAAACAAAAATGAAAGCGAATAAAAATAAGGCAGAAAGAAAGATAGAACGAAAAAACACAACGCGCGGGGATCTAATTCGCTAACAACAACAACAACAACGCGGATTCCAGAGAAATGCGCTTATTAAATTAAAAGCATTCAGGCGTTAAATGAGATTTTTTTCTGGGCGCAACTCCTCGTCCAGTAGCTAATCGGGGAATTACTCATAACGAGCTTTACATTGTTGCACTGAGGTAAGCTCATTTTAATAATAATAAAAAAAAACAAATAATAATTAGTATTTGTTTTAATATGAATATATTATATATATTTTTCAATATTATTTCAATAGATAACTATATATTATAATACATTTTATTTAAAGTAAAATTGCCTTAATAAAAATAAAATGTGTTTATTTAGAAATTAACATGTATAATAATAATAATAAATTTATTACCCAACAGGAAACAGTAGCCCAATTACAGGATAATACAAAATAATTTTACATTATAATAATAGCAAGACAAATCATAATGTTTATAACAATTTTCTGTTTTGTTTATCCTGGGCTATCGACCAGAGATCTTTTTGCCCTTCCAGAATTTATACAAACATGTTTATTCAGATACTATGATAACAAAATTTTACAAAATTTATTATAACAATATGTACAATTGTGTTAATAGTCTTTCATGGGCTATCTACCATAGGTCTTTCTGCCCCCAGAATTTATTTCACTAGATTTACGTAAAAACGAAAAAGAAAAAAAAAACGTTTCATTAGTTTTAATTAAAAGATAATATCACGTGTATAATTATGATTGAGTATTAAATAATAACAACATTTATATAATTAAGATCGAGGAAACGGGAGATGCTTATGCTGATCCAAGATGGAATTAGAGTAGACACGCAGAAAAAAATTTCCATGTCCGCCGTCATAATGCCAGATCGTATCAGGCCTCATTGTTATTCCAGATTAGTGCATTATGCAATAAGAATAATTGCTTTATGCAGCGGATGAAAGAGAGGAAAATAACAAAACAAAAAAAAAATAATAGAGTGGTCTACTTAAGTGTAATCCCGAGCCCGGAATAAACATTATGATTTTTCAAGTGAGACCCATTACCAATTACACATGCGATACAGTTGCGCCGGTAATTACTAATTACCAGTCGTGATGTTTAATTGCGCGTCAAGATGTCTCGGAGTGTGACAATCCTGTTTTGCGTTTCGCGCTTGTGCATCATCCCGTTCCCTTTCCTCTTTTCCAACAGGAAGTGCACACACAATCGCACACACACGAGGATTGCGCGAAACACGCCGCGGCTCCGGTTCTGACTCTGCATTCATCATCATTCGCCCGCCGCACGTTATTAATAAATTATCTGGAAATATTCGTTCCTTATTGCTGGATGCATTCCGATTTATGTATATTTGTAAAATACGGATTATGGATGGTACCGCGAGGGAAGAGTTATTGTACTGTTCAACACAACTATTTTTCATTTCAATTCTGCTTACTAATATTTCAACGTACCCTCGTTGACTTTGCTGCATTTCATTTGATTTTTTTTAATTATTATAACTGTAATCAATTTAAACTCATCACGTGTGTATGGAAAAAATCGAGAAAACAGCGATAATCACAAATTGACCCATGAAATTCTAATATTCCTCCTAAAAGCCAAAGAGGAATTATCCGTTAAATAAACTATTATTATTATTAAATACAAATTCCCTACACCAATTCGTTTTATTATTTTAATCGGACGATAGTGATCATGATATAAAAAAAACATTACATTTATTAACAAAAAAAAAAGAAAAAAATATATAAATGCAGGCAGTACGACCGCAGGCCGATAGCCGTTTTACGGAAAAATGTATTATATGCATATATTTGTAATTTGTAAATATTGTTTATGCTTCCTCTTTATGCTTTCTCTAATTCAAGATTGTACCTCTCTCTCTCTCTCTTTCTGTCTAATAATGTCTTCATAATATACCAAATTGCGAATTGGGGAATAGTATTTGTTAATTTTATTCTAATATATAGAGAAGTTTATAAGTATTATACTCGCAATTTTTTTATTTGAAAATTGAGCGAAAAAAAAATATTGATTTTTCTTTATTCTCAAGGACGACTCGAATAGTGTATAGACATAATTCTAAAGGAGCTGAATTCTTAAAGAATAGAGTGCTTAAAGATCGAATATTCGGCACTCAAGAGATTCTACATTAAATTTGTCAAGCAACCGAGAATGATCATATCCTCTCTCAGGATAATGCCCCTCAGTCTTCGGGTATAGAAATTTAAGAAATCTTCGTTGAACACTTTCCACGAGATTAATCTGAAGTTGAGATTGTGGATACCAAGCATATTCCAACTTTGAACGTACATAAACATTGAATAGAGATTTCAAAGCATTCGGATTCCGCAAGTTCGCAGAATTACGATGGAAAAATCCTAATGCTTTAAAGGAACTCTTAACAAGAGATTGAACGTGAGCATTAAATGTAAATTTATCATCAAACCAAACACCAAGATCTTTGAAGACAATGACTTGCTCAATAGAATAGTTACTCGCTACAGAGTTAAATATAATTGGTTTGGATTTTTTTTAAAGGAGATAAATTTACATTTATTGCTGTTCAGATTAAGTTTATTTATACTGCATCAATTCGAACTAACATTAAGTTGATTTTGTAAACTTATGCAATCATTTATATTCGTAATTGTTGAAAAAATCTTTAGACCATCAGCATATAAAAGGTGTTTGCACTCTAGTAGATTGGAAAGATCGTTAATGAAAAAATTGAATAATAACGGGCCCAGTATGGAGCCTTAAGGGACCCCCGAACTTGGAAAATAAGATATTAGACTTAAAATTATTAATCACTACATATGATTCACAATATGAAAGATAAGATGAAATGAGTGAAGTGGAATGATCACAAAAACCAAAGTAATTAAGTTTTTCAAATAAAAATGAATGATCAACTCTGTCAAATGCTTTTGACATGTCAGTATATTACATTAATCTGCCCGGATGAATCAAATGATCTAGCAATATCACGTGTAATAATGGTCAAGTTAGTTACCGTAGAACGTTTCGGAATGAAACCGTGTTGATAATGGGATAAATATGGAGAAGTATGAAAATAAATTTGATCATACAATGTTTTCTCAAATATTTTAGCAATATGAGAAAGTATTGCTATTGGTCGATAGTTTGCAATATTTCGATGATTAGTCAACGTCTTTGGTATATCCGCGAATGACCTTTGCCGTCGAAGTGCACTACAAACCTCACCTCTTCGGTATAGGGCAAATTGATATAATTTTAAATTTACTAGAAAAAATTGATATTTTTAGAAACAGATTAAAAATAATTGCAAGGGGATAGCAGAGAATAGAAGCACAATCTTTGGGTAAGAAAGCTGGTAGGTTATCATGACGAAAATCTATTTTGGAGCTTCTTTAAATGTTTAAGGACCATTCTATCACATACTTCCACAAAAGAAAATGAAGGTATATTGCTAAGGTTTACCGTTGCAGTTAACGCAATATTGCCTTTAAAAAGTTGTTGTCGAAGTCGGAAGGACGTTCCGCCCTCCGTTCGTCTTTTAAACTCATATCTCCAGAACAGAATTTTACTAACCTATTTCCAACCCGATCAGTTATAAAAACTTTCACCATACAATCTGCATATTTTTTCGGCTGTCGCCTTAGCACCTTCTTTAAATTCCCAAAGCATTCACATGACCAATGTGTACTTTCCATTTCAGAGGATAAAGAAGCAGTTTATTGTAACGTGTATTATACAAAGTTGATGACAAAAGACTAACGAAAATTAAAAAATATATTTTAACTACAGAAAATTGAGTGAAAAATAAAAGATGAAAAATAAAATATAATGCAATCATCGAAAAAGAGTAAAATTTTCTTGATGAATAAATTATATTCGGTGATCAATTATCTCAATTATTGAATTATTTTGTATGATTACTGTTATTGTAACAATATATGAATAATAGAGAAAGGATAGACTCATTTCTCTATTATTCACATATTATTTTTCTCTATGTTTGAACTATTTACTGTGATTATTGTTTCCCACTAAGATTTCTGCAGTCGATTGTTTGTTGCAACATAATCTAGTGAGAATAATGAAATTTGGAAGTAATCGTCAGAACGTTTCAGAAATTGAAAAAAAAATGTAAATAAACAATTTACTATGGAAATTAGTGTGGGAAACAATATTCACAAAATATAGTTCAATCATCGATAAAAATAATTCAAAATTCTCTATGTTCAAACTATATGACTATTATGATAATCAAAGAATATACAAAAAGTTAATTTTCTCAATGATTAAAAATCTTTAAATTAATAAAATATTTATGATTTTCAACACTTTTTTGTTTAATTTCATTACAATTGTTTCGCTACGCTGTAGCTTCTTAACTTATTCACCTGAAGAAGCTACAGTGTGAAATTAAGTAAAAAAGTGTTGAAAATCATAAATATTTTATTAATTAAAGTATATTTTTTTATTAATTAAAGTATTTGTGAAGAAACGTTTTTTCAAGTGCTTTTTCATTTTCAACTCTTTTTTATTTAATTTCATTACAATTGTTTTGCTACGCTGTAGCTTCTTAACTTCTTCACCTGAAGAAGCTACAGCGTGAAATTAAATAAATTTTTTTTGAAAATCATAAATATTTTATTAATTAAAGTATTTTTTTATTAATTAAAGTATTTGTGAAGAAACGTTTTTTCAAGTGCTTCTTTATTTTCAACACTTTTTTATTTAATTTCATTACAATTGTTTTGCTACGCTGTAGCTTCTTAACTTCTTCACCTGAAGAAGCTACAGTGTGAAATTAAATAGAAAAGTGTTGAAAATCATAAATATTTTCTTAATTAAAGTATATTTTTTATTAATTAAAGTATTTGCGAAGAAAAGTTTTTACAAGTGTTTTTCTATATTAATCATTCAAATCTTCACACAACTCACAACCACTCATATCAAAGTAACCACGGATTTTAAGAAATTAAGTGCCTCATTAATCAACGAGATCAAAAATCTTATTAATTAAAAATTCTATGGTTAAGGCTGTTAATTGATGAAACTCCATTATAAATAATTTTAGAAGTAAAACACTGGATTGGTTTTAAGTTTCACATATTTATTGTAGAAAACACTGCTACAATTGTTTCGATACACAATATCATCATCAGGCAGCTGATGTGATTGAAACATTTTTTTATGAATACTAATTTATTGTGTTTTTATATTATCTCCCTGATAACGCTAAAGGAAACGGAATATTTTTGAATGAAGTATTTTTTAATAAATAGTATTTTAAACTTTATGAATGTACACGTATGATATGAATGACGCGAGCGAGGTAGTAGTTGTAGTAGTCTGTGGGCAAGGATAAGACAGACGGACTTACGGTACGCACGCGGACGGATGGAGAGGTAGGCAGACGAACGGGAAGGAAGGAAAAGTTCGGGTGTTCCTATGACCTAGGGTAACCCGAAATGGAATGGGATGGCGCGTGAGGATGAGGAGCCGGAGTGTGGAAGCCGTCGCCGTCGCAGCAGCAGCAGCAGCAGCCAGTGGCGTCACTGACCTGCTGGTACCTACGTACGGACACGCACTGCGAGAGTGACGTCACGAGGACAACGACCAGACTATGGATATCGATTGGTTGCGGGTGTGCGCCTACCCTGACTTGCCTGCCTGCTTCAGCCTGCTGCCTGACTAATAATCCATAACTCTAATTGCATGACTCTTTCTCTCCGCATCCACTCAAGCCGTCTGTCTGTCTGTCCGTCCGTTCACCAGTCTATCCCTCTGAATAGCATATTTTTTTCATTGTTCCAAAATTTTAATAAATTTAAGGAAATTCTAATATAGTCTAAAAATTATTAAAATAAGACTACTCATATCAATTGCGAAAAATAACCCACTTTACTTAAAGATATTCAAATAATTAAATAAAATAATCATAGCCAGTGATTTTTATTTTTTTTTATATTGTAATCACTAACTATAATTATTTTATAAATAGAAAAGATTCACTTGGTCACAGTTATTTAAATAAATTAAATAAAAAATTGAAAATAATTAATAAATTATTTTCACATTTAGCTCTGTGACATTTTGATTTACGTTACGTAAGTACTTTAAACAAATGCACATTAAAATGTGAATTTCGTTTTCCTTGTTTGCTTAAACAGGACAAGTTGGCCTTCCTTTAGTGGACGAAACAATGATTCTCGGTCGTCTACTTTGTAGACCCAAATCGTTGACGATGCCACTTGAAATTAGGCAAAAGGTGGCGCTTGCGTCGTCTTTAGTTTATTATAAATGCACGTTAATTTAATAATAAATATAATTTTATTAATATCCGTTATTTTCAAGTTTTTAGGTAATTTATTTACCGGATAAGTGCCTATAAGTGTTCATTATTAAATATCAATAGTTTTATGCAAGTGAAAAGAGTTGCGAAAGAATGTGTTTTCTAAATGCAAGATGGATCATATAATCGGCGCCGTGAGGGGATTTTTCCGTTTTTTTTTTTTTTTTCATTGTGGAAGATAAACAAATAATCAATTGACTGCAGAGTCGCAAGTGAAAATAGAGTGTTATACGAAACAAAGTTTAGAATTGTTTTCATTATTATATTTGAACATGTATAATGAAGTAGAAGCCTACATAATAATAAAATCAATTTTTTTCGTGTAAGTAAAGAAAGCGAGAGTGGAATTGTATTTTTCGGATAATTAAAAAAAAATCCTATTTAATTAGTAAAATTGAAAATAAGTGAAGTAATTTGCAGTTAATCGAGTTGCCTTTGAAATAAAGCAAGAAAATGGCATTATCTGATCAAAGCCAGGCGAACGCTTTTCACCATTACACGTACAATTTTTCGAGCAATCCCTGAATCACATTGATATCAACGCAAATAAATTACCCTCTGGCGGCGTCATTAAGTGTGTAATTAATTACTGATAGCGAGGAGCGATTGGTGATTGGCGCACTCTTACTTATTCACGTCCTTTTTTTGTGTTATTGTTGCGTTCTTCCGTAGTACGGACATAATTTCAGCGAGCGCAATAATCATTGCGGCCGGCGGCGGTTTCGCACATACTTTATTGCGATATTGATTGTGCCCATAAATAATTGCTAATAATAATGCGAAAAGGGGGACCGCGGCCGCCTCCGTCGATCCGCCGGATCGAAACGCAAGATCATCTCCGGTAATAATATCGACAATTATATAGAAACGCGTACCGCGGGATGAGGTGTGTTTCCTTTTCGGTGCGTGTGAAACACTCAATTAGCCGGTGCCGTAAATTGCACACCTACCGAGTTCACCGTATGCAGATGAGGATCGTAAACGTGGTGGTTATTTAATTAAATTTGATGTGTTGTTAAAAGGGAGGAGTTTATTGCGCCACGGATTAAAAGCCAACGGTGAAAAAATTATAATGATTGATTTTCTTGTTAAGAATTAGTCTTCCTACCAAATCCTACACATAATTTGATTACGGATTTATTAATTAATTGCAAATATTTTCATTAAAAAAGGACATAACTGTTTACATACGTAGTAAAAATGTCATTACAATCCATTAATTCCAAGCCCATTAACAGTTAGATGGAAACTTATCTTTATTGCATGTTATGTCCTGTACATAATATCGTAAGCAACCCTATTAGCACGCTTACTAATTGATACACAATATTTTTCAATTAAACAGGATAATTCGCTTGTAATTCAATGTCCGGCGTGGGTATTTGCCCGGGAAGTAGTTGTTTTAATATGCATTTGTTTAACGTACTTACATAGCGTAAGTCAAAAGTCACAGAGCTAAATGTGGAAATAATTTATTAATTATTTTCAAATCATTTTTATTTAATACAATTGAAAAAGACTGTTGAAACTACCTAATTAGTTTCAACCCGAACCCCTAATTTGCATTTTTATTATGGATCCAAATGTCATAAATGTAGCCCGTAAAGATTAAGTCTTATTTGTGGAAGTTGTGAGAGTTCACAATGAGCCTAGAAACGGCCGAGCGGAATTTCTGTGAAAGCGGAATGTGCGGTTACGGGTTGCCAAAAAAAAAAACATTTGGTGGACAAACGAACGCTTTCCGAAGGGGAAAACGTTATCATCTCCCCCACACCCCTTCACCTTTGCAAGAAGAGGAACATTTTTCTAAACAACAGAGAGACGTCTTCGAAACTTTATACAGTAAACATCGCGACACAAATTTGTAAATTGTTGTTAATTTAATATAGTCATTTTAAACTTAATTCAACGTAAATATTTTTTGGTCTTTCGAAACAATCCTAACAAAGACATTTCACAAATACACATATATTGAATTTTTAGACATTACAACCAACTTCTGTTATTAGCTTTTCGAAAAATTTGGGAATTGCCGAAAGGATAAATATTGGGTCTATAATATTGTTACGAAATCTGATTTAATCAGACTCGGAAATAAGTAACATAATGTCTGTTTATTTATTTACAGTACACTTAACACGTTCATTAACACTATACTGTCACTATTTATTTATTACGGGATGTTGAGATCTCTGACGTTCGTGATAGACTGACTGCAGCGCCGCTAGCGCTAGTGCTTGTTTCTCGAACTTTCCGGAACTTTCGATGACGCCGCGTTTACCGTCGCGCGCTCTGTGGAACATTCTAGAGTGATGTTTCCAGTTTCTTCTTTCACTTTCTTTACAATATTCAACTCTTTCCTTGTCGCCACTTCCAAAAATAGTGATAATATTTGCAATTTTTCAACACAACATAAATATTTGTTAAATAATAGCCAGAGTTTATCTAGACAAAGAAAACGTACATTCCTTTAAGAAAGAGGCCGGTAAACGATCAGGCTCTGGACTATAATTAGGCTTTAGCAAGCAAAGGGAATCTAAGATTTCTGTTATTTCAAGTATGGTGGGGGATGAATGTGAATATTAGTTGAATGAAAATAGTTATTGAAGGTATTTGGGATGGCTGTTGATGAACGATAAATACGTCAACTTTTTTGCAAATAGTTCGATAATGTCATTCTTTTCATTCACAGGATTTAGTTCATCCATGAATAAGGTAGAAACCGGTACGCTGAGAATTGACATGAGTCCAAAAATGTTTAGGGCTATATTTGATATCATTTTCAACCCGATGTATGTATTTTTCGTAGAATATTTGGTACATGGATTTACCTTTATCCATTACTGTCATAATCTATAAAATTTTAGTAAATAAAACACGTTTTTACTTCATTTGTATAACTCGGATTGTTTTATTGTCACCGATGTGAAGTCCGGCGCATCCACCATCTTACAAAACATAAAATGTTGATATTATCTCAAAAAATTATTGACAAAATAGTGTTAACCCATTAATAATCAAACACATCAGATACTCTAATAACTTAAAATCCTTAAAAACATTTATTTTCAGTGAATTATTGCAGTAAGAATTCAATGAAATTTGTATAATTTTCAAAGTGCCAAAAGTCATTGTTGAGCGCTGTCGATTTTTGATTTTATTGGCCATAAATATTTATTAAGGCTTTGTTTGTAAAATCAAAGAATAAAAATATGCCATATATATGTTGTTTGAATCATGATTGAAATATTAATTTGAAATAAAAAAAAAACACTTGGTTTAGTGTTTTTTTTATTTCAAATTAATATTTCAATCATGATTCACCGAGTGAACATAGTGAAAGATAATCTATATAGTATTAAGTTCATTCTGAATAAAATCCTAACTTAACCGGTGGTAAAACATTTTTAATTTATAATGACAGGAAATTAAAACACTGGTTTATTTATGTTTCACAGTGTGATTATTTAAATTCATCCTGAGAATTATCTCATGTTTAAAATTCCCCTTGCGCCTTTTAAGAATCACGATATTGAAGAATCCCATCTTTGATTTCCGATCCATCCGCGAGGTTCATTTAAAACCGGATAATTCACTTCAAACAACAGCAATGAAAAGAAGATAAAACAAACGAAAGAAAAAAGGTTTCACAAGTACAGATTTTCTTCTTGAGTTATTACATCCAATTTCTCATCCGTTGTGAAAGAGTCACGAGTTACCGTTCCGACTTTGAGCGGCGATTTTTCCAGTCATCCCGTGCAGGCAGGCAGGCAGGCAGGCTAAACAACAGACAATTGACGAGGAATTATTTGCTCGCGAAAGTAAATGAGGGAAGGAAGGTAATGCGGGATTACCGTAAAACCATTATTCAAAGACTGCACACGATACGTCTTTATCAAAACGAACCAACGAACGAACGAGCGAATGGATTTTAGAAAATTATAGCGCGCAGATTATTGCGCTATCATCATTAACTTTACCCCCGTTGTCATAATTGGAAATGGAAATCTAATTATATAAATTTTCGCAGAGGTTTCTTTTTACGTGGTTGAATTTACGAAGTCTGATACTTAAAAATAATAAATCAGTTCAAAATAAACAAAAAAAAAACTTCTCAATAAATATCTGCCCTTTCTAAAACCATTTATCAACCCTATTTCCAAACTACGAGGATAGTACCAGAAGTACTTAGCCTGACATATAGATGGCGGTAGCTTTTTGAAAATGATAACAATATTCACGAATCGCAGTATACGTAAGGATTATTGGAACTTGCTAAATGAGTATGTTTAATTAATTTCTCACTAAACCCGTGGTGAAACATTTTTGAATTAATTCAGGATGATTTAATTGAAATTAAAACACTTGGTTTGTTTCACTTATTTATATTTTCTCCAACTAGTTTCGACCATTGGTCCCTGAAGATGACCATTATTAGTAGTAATAAATATTAGTGACGAAAAGTTTTTACAAGTATATTTCTTATATTAATCATTTACATTTTCACTCAACTCACAACCATTTATATCAAAACCATTCTTTATTTAATCGACCTTTTAAAAAAATAATTCAATAAAATCACCACATATCACGCTGAATTTTTTTATGCAAATCGACACTCACTCATTGTTGTCATTATTATTGCACCCGTATGCAATGTTGTTGATGTATTTTTTTTTTCGTTCCGTCGTAGAATTAACAGGGAAACGTAAAGGTTCCAAGAAGTCGAAAGAGAGAGCGCACGCTGGCATTATTTCGCTCGTATTTCAAATATTAGTTTCATTCTTGAAAAGCGTGGATGGCACTTTTGCCGGGATCTGCGGTTACTGCGCGGCCACTTGCACGCGACATTTTTCACACTCGTTACATGATACATTTGTTTGTCGCACTGCAATAAATATCTGCCCACACACGCGGCGATTCAATAAAATCCAGAGACAGAATCAAAAATAAAATTACACAAAATAAAAAAAGACGTAAACGCTGTTAAATTGTGATAATACGCAATTATATTAACACAATGACTGAAAAACAGATGGTCGATAGTCTTTAAGGAAGAATATATAAAATGTAAACCTAATGTTATTTTTATAATAAAGATCAAATCAATATTTAGTTTAATTATTTCAATTTATTAGTTTTCACTGATATAAATTCAAGACACAACGTGGTCAATAATTAAAATCAAATTTAGTTGTTGGTAATGATAATCTAAAAGTTACAATTATAATAATAATAATAATACATTTATTTACGGAATCACCTTTTTACAAAATATAAGCTACAAAAAAAATATATTACGAATATATATATATATATATAAATAATACTCTAACTGATATATGAATATAAAATAACAGTGAACAATACTAATATTTAAATTACGATACAATTAAATATTGATATTAACCAATATTGGACCGATCAAGACCATACAAACATCTTTTAAAATGAAAAAATGAAGGCTGAATTAATTAAATGAAGTATGAAATCAAACTGAAATGTTTAAATAATTTATTAATTATTTTAAAATCATTTTTATTTCATCAAATTGAGTTTTTTTAATTTAATTAATTTAAAATTTTAAACAAAAGGGATTTATTTATTTATATGTAATATTTGTTGTAGATAAAAATTGTCAAATTCTAATATATTGTTAATTCTCTACATTTTTTTTATCAACGACAAATATTAAATTAAAAGAATAAAAAAGAAAATAATTAAATTACTTAATCACTTTCTTTCTATTTGCTCTGCAATTAAATAATTTAATTTTATATATAAATATCTTTATTTATGAATTTTGTACAATGAGGTGTGTGTTTACATTTTAATATATGTTATAATACTGTCTGTTACAATTTAATTATTTTCTTTTTTATTCTTTAATTTAATTAAACTGCAATGTGAAACGTTACCACCATCTTTATACAACAAATTTTAATATTATTAATAATATTTTCTTTAATGCAGTATAGCAGGAAGAGTCGGTTAAACAAGAATTAAATATATTTTCTTAATACATAATACAATATTTATTGTATTAAGATTTTAATATGTTGTATATAGGCGGTAGATAGATGGCGCTATTCGACTATAAATAACAAAATTTTCAACGGGATTATAAATCCGCTCATTGTTTTGTGTTTCGTTGAGTATGAAAGGGCCGCGGCGTTTCGGGGATGGAAACGCGCGTCCCACCCCCGCCGTTTTCATCGAAACTATTAATTTCCGGTTCGATCGTGAATTTGAAAAGTAGCTATCTCGAAACGGCGGTAAATTGCACCGGAAGCACCCAGATATTTTATTATGGAGTCGGTAATCCCGGTTTATGATATCGACCTCGAGTTATCTGAGGACGCGATGCGCCGCGACGCTCCTGGGAGCCGTCATTCCGCTAGACGGTGGCGTCAAGTGCCTCACAGTTGGGACGCTGGAATGGGATTTTCGGGATGAGCCTCGGGACGCAGAGCGGGGGGCGGTGCGGGGGGAAGCGGCGGGGACCGCACTAACACTATCTCTACTTTAGCTGCATTCGTATGCAACTCGTCTTCCCCGTCCCCCCTTTCCCCCTGCACTTTGCGCTCTCCGAAACCCCCTACGTTCAACCGCCCACCCGACGCGCCAGACAATGGTCCACCTACATAACCCAACCCAACCTAACCATCGTTATTTACGAGGGGAGTAAATAAAGTGAGGAAAGGGGGGATAAATTGTGGTTTTAAGGGTTCGATTGTTACGTCGGGTGTAATTAAAACTGGAACGTTATTTTCTTCCTATATTTTTTTTTTAATAATTTATAAACTCAATAATTACAAATGTAACTCTCACATTTTATCTATTTCTTAATAATTTATAGATGCAAGAAATATTTTCTTAATTAAAATTGCTTTAAAAATAATTATAATTTTATTCCCTTTCATAATGATTATCTCTCTTTTTGTAATAATAATTGTCATTCTAAATCCCTTCAAATATATATATATATATATATATATATATATATATATATATATATATATATATATTATTCCGCCTTCCTTTAAAAGCGATTTTAATCTTTCTCATGTCTAATTATCAAATTGAATTGTTTTAAGAATAATTATCATTCTAAATCCCTTTAACAAAAATTATTATTATGACTTCCCATGATAATGATTCTTTATATTTCTTATGTAAAATTTTCATACTGAAATCCTTTGAGAATAATTACTCAATCCCTTTGAGAGGAATTATTATTTTTATACCTATGAAAATAATTACCTTTCTATGTCCCTTTAAGAGTAATGCTCATTTCCAATCCTTCTGAGAATTATTTTCGTTATCATCCCTTCGATAATGATTACTTTTCTGAGTCCCTTTAGAATAATTGTATTCCTAATGCCCTAATGATCCACATAAATGAATTGATGAATGATGATTGGAGATTTTTTGAATTTAGAAAGGATTTTAGGCTTACAGGGAATAAAGAATTTTTATAAGAACTATGTTTTTACATTTAACTCAATTTAAATTAAAATACCTGAGAAATAACCTCGAGACGAAGAGAGAGAAGGAAAAAGAAATCATTAAAAATTGAAACAAAACCAACACACACACAAAAACGATACGAAACCCACATCAAATCCAATAATCAATAAATAATTACTCTCCTCGTGCATACGTACAATTTATTTTTTTGTACAAATACCAGGAACTGCATTCAGATTACGTCTCTATTTTTTTCCTCCTCTCTTATTCCAAACATGCGTTCTCGCCTTACGTAACCGACGTAAATACCCATAATTACCAGTTTTGATTGAATCCTGCACGATCGCGAGCGCACATAATAAATTGAAAGAGAGGCGCGCAACAATTGCATGCGCGCATTCTTTGCGCAATTAAGAACTGCACCGCACATAAAATATATGTAAGTGTGTGTGTGTGTGTTGTTTTTTTTTTTGCGAAAATAATTACCTTACCCGGACAACGTGGAAATAATTATCGTCTCTTTTCGCGCGGGAGAGATTAAAAAATGAATTGTAGGATTATTTTTTTTCTGTGTGTGTGTAATTAAGATTGTTCTATTCGTCTTTAATTGGCTTTGATTTGCGTTCGTGGTGATTTCACGAGTTGATTCCACGCACGTGTTAATCATGATTCTAATAAGCGTATACAAATTTTCGTTTTTTTTTTACATAGATTGAGTTGAAAAATAATAAAGCAAGGCACTCTAGATGACGAAAGTTTTCGATTATATTGTAGTCCTATGTCAAAAAAATACTCTGAATCTTCTTATAAAATAAAAAAATTATAATTCCAAATCTATTTCATCGCCTTCGGAAGTACTTAACGTGATAAGTGCGAAATTAATTCGAAACATAAATAATAAAGAGACAAAGTAATATATATTTATAAAACAAAAAAATACATTCGATGTTTTAATATAAATACGTGTGTAATCTATTAAGTTTATATATATATATATATATTATTCAATTCCCGAAGTAGTCCAAATAGTTATGTTCCGGAATGATACACTTTTTTAAACATGAATTATTTGATTAAAATTTAATATTTTTGTTTGAATTATTTTATTGAAAGCGCTGTTATTTATGAAATCAATTACTTTTCGATCGCTTTCTGCTCTTTCGATTAATTGCGCTGTCGAGGCGCGGTTGTATCTTGTTAGATCTCGCCAGACGGGATTGGACCGTTTCGATTATTACGGGGTAATTATAAAAAATCCGATGATTATTAAACCGGACTGTAATTTAATGTAAATACGTATGTAATATAGTACGGCAATTAAGATTACATTGGCTAAATGCCAAGATAATTATTGTTGATAAAAAGAGACGATTTTTGAATTTTCTATTTGATTCTCATTAATCATAATCGCAATGCTCGCTGGTAATTGAAAAATGGATTTGATTTATTTTACTATTGATAAATTATTGTATTATTTATTTTATACTTACAATATGTACATTTATAATTATCTTTCTTGATATCTTAGGAAAAATAACAAATATAATAAAATTTCTTTTCGGGAAGACATTAATAACAACATTAATACCCGTTACAGGGGTAGGTTATCCTTCTCTTATAATATATATCGACTTTATAATGATAAACCACAAGCATTCAAGAGTGTAATTCAAAAAAAAAGTAAGAAAGCCTCGATAAAAAAGAGTATTCATTCATTTAGTCAAAGTTATTTAAATAAATTGAATAACAAAACTCTGAAAATCATTAATAAATTTATTCCATCTTTAGCTACTGTGATATTTTGACTTACGTTACGTAAGTAAGAAGTAGTTGTTTTAATGTACATTTATTTTAAAGTACTCACATAGCATAAGTCAAAAAGTTATAGTAGGTATAGAGGGAATACTTTATTAATTATTTTAAAATTCTTTTTTATTTGATTTAACTAAGCCTGTGTTAGCGAACGTATTAGGTTGAGGCCAAATATTAAAGTCAATGTTTTATGTTCCTTTTTTTAATCTTATGTTTATATAATTTTCTATAACTCGTATATAATGTTTTTATATCTATAAAATATATATATTTTTTTATTCATTGACCCTTTCACCTCTCGATGTAGGGTAGCTAAAATATATAAGAACAAAAATTATGATTTGTTAATGCATTTCCTATTCATAATAATATGTTTTAAATTTGTAATGAAAACTTGTGAATAAAGATTGTTATTACTAATTAATTCATTAATTCTTTAATTACGGAAAATCACCTTTTTACAATGTAATTACAAAATACAACAATATATTCAATTTATTTGATAAAATTTAGACTAATAATTATAATAGATAATTTCTGGCAATGATCAATAAAATTCGATCAATCCCTTTTCCCAACTGCAAAACACTGTTTTACAAACATCTATTGAAACGACTACTTCCCGAGTATATACCCCGCCTGACATTGGATATTTGTAAAACTTACAGTGTAAGTAATATTTGCAGTTGGAAAAAGGGATTGAACGAATTTTATTCATCATTGCTATTTTAATTTCATTGTAAGTTAATTATCACAGACTGAGTGAATATGAACAGTTGATTAATGTATTGAGAAAAAAGTTTAACGTAGACTATTTCTATAAACAAAGTATTTTGTCTACGAACATTTAATCGCACAAAAAATCAATTTTAAAACTTCCATCCTTTAACAGGGGATTATTTTATTTTGTGCTCCCGGCGCATTCACCAAACTGTATCTACTTATGCGATACAACCAGTAATTTATTGCTATTTCGTAAGAGAAATGTTAAGTTTAATGTGAATGTTATTAAATAAATTCACATTCTATGTATTTATATCTATTAAACAAGCAGCTTAGACTGTGATTATACGAAATAAAGTGCACATTAAACTTAATTATTATTTCTTATTTTGATTAATGATATTTCCCGAAATTTAAAACATGCCAGATCTTACCCCTATACTGACGATATGAAGGTTTTAATAGAAGTGAATTCTATGGATGAGTGTGTAAAACTTCAATTTGCTCTTAATGTAATTTGTAATGATGTGGATATGAATGTAGATAATTGCATGGTAATGACATTTGTTAGGAAAATGAAACGAATTGAATATGAATATTCAATTAATAATATAACTCTTGTAAGGATAAATGGAATTATAGATTTAGGGATACACTGTGATGACTGTCTGTGTTTTACTTATCACGTATCTTGTGTTTGCAACAAAGCAATGAGATCGTTGGGTTTTATTATGCGGCCTGGTTCAGAACTTTACTAATGAGTCAAAAGTCACAGAGCTAAATGTGGAAATAATTTATTAATAATTTTCAAATCATTTTTATTTAATTTATTTAAATAACTGTGACCAAGTGAGTTAATACTCTTCTATTTATAAGATTATTCACTGAATATTTTTTTCCGCTGGTTCTAATAAATAAAGGACAATATTTATTAGAACCAGCGGAAAAAAATATTCTATCGATTGTAAAATTTTGAAAATAAGATTCTATATAACAAAAACAGAAAGTTTCTTATTTGTTTTCTTGAAGTTCTGTTCAAAATTATTCCATGTTTCGTTATAATGAATTTTGTTTTTAAGATTTTACATTTTGTTGTGGGAATATTTTGAAAATACGAATGTACGAGATATAACAAATTTTGAAAAAAAAATGCAAATGTAGCCTCTTTTTTAAATTTAATTACCGAAAAAAAGCCTGAAGAAAGATTCTGTTTATTTTATGATATATCACTCCTTCAGAATATTGACAAAATAGCTTGAGAAATATTGAAACATAATTTTGCAATAATAAAATTAAAAATATTCATACTGTAATTTATTATATAGCAGTAAATATACAGGGTTATTACAAATGATAGACCCATTTTTAAAAATTCGTATTTATTAATGTATAAATCCTAAATTAAACATTTTTGTAGGCATGAAAAAAGGAAATTTCAAAATTTTTAAAGTTGCAATATTGAATGTGGATTTTGCAAACCACATATGTGAATTGTTGACTTTTTCACTAAGGTAGAAATTTTGCTTCATCGCAAAAAAAATATACGCTGTAGAAACGCGTCATCCTTTATCATTTTTGGCATATAAACACGATATCTTTATAAATAGAAAACAGTATTCATTCACTTGGTCACAGTTATTTAAATATATTAAATAAAAATTATTTGAAAATAATTAATAAATTATTTCCACATTTACGATATCTTTAGTTATTCGTGCTTAAACGGTGGACACAATGAATATTTATAATATATTAAAGAAAACTTTGAAACTTCCTCTTTTCATGGTTAAAGAGATTGTTAATTTTGGATTTGTACTTTAATAAATACGAATTTTTCAAAATCCATCATTTTTAATGATATATAATGACATGGTATCTTAGGCTTGGCATGACTTCTCACATAATCAGAGCAGTGTTTCGGAATGCAAATGGCTATCAAATATATTATCAAAAGATATCGGTCAAAATGTAGTAAATTCTCATTTATATATGTTCTTGCGACTGTACCAGTTCAATTGTTGATATTCAATTATGGGTAGAGTAATAAAAGTGCACAACATTTTGCACCGTTTATTTATAATTAAATGCACTTTATCTAAAACCTTGTCTATTTCTCCTTCTTTTATTTTTCCACCTTCCTTTTTGTTGCTTTTTTTTCTCTTTCTCTCTTGCGGGTCAGAGATAAGAAGGTGCAGGCCGTAAATTTGAAATGTTGTCGGAGGTGTGTCACTATCGGGTATTCCGACACGCGCTCGCTTCCATTGTGATTGCGGGATAATGCGCCATTATTTCACTTTAATCACATGCAACCGCCTTGGAAAACTGCCCGTAAATTACGCCCCGATGAAAATGAATTAAAAAAATAATAACCATAAATTAAAAAAAAACTAAGGCGAAAATATAATACAAGTATAAGTGAGGGAGAAAAAAAGGGTGATGTGTCCATCATAACACTTTCCGTGTATTATTGATAATTGAGGCTTCTACTTCGTTATATATCGGATAAGAATATAATAAAATAAAACAAGTTGAAACTATAGTAACTAAATATAAAATCCTGTTTCCGTTTCTTTGGAATGATGGTTGATATGGATTTTCAAATATTTTGGCATTAATTTCTGTTTTATACACATATTGTTGTAGTAAATGTAGTAATTAGATTTGACAAAATTAATCTTCTTTATGTTGGTTGTTGGTTGTGGATGCTTTATTTATTTAAATAAAAATACAAGTATTTTTATTTAAATTGACAAAATTAATTAGGTTTCTTCTATATTTCTTAACGAGAGCTGCTGCACTGCATCACATTTACTATAATTAAATCCTGTTATACAAACAAAGTTAAAAAGTGTTTTATTATAAACTTCCCTTATGTATAGTCTTTAGCTAAATAAGCCAATAAGTTATGGTTGGTGTCATTTTCTAGATGATAACATTCATCTGCGCTTTTATCATTTCTTACCTTACGCAAGTTGTTCAAAATATTCCAGATGAATTTCGATCGCAGATGCGTTACCGAAACATGAAAATTGTTTTCTCATAGCATTTTAATATTTTTGTCGTTGATGTTTGAAGCATGCTTAGTATTTTTTTCTAGACTGTTATTTTGTACTGTTACTAGGGTACATATATGCAATTATCGTATGTACTCTCTTAAAATACGACGTTAATAGCAAGGTAGTGGTATTAAAGTTCGAGGAAAACGCTTGTTGTGGTCCTCATTATTATTTATTAGAAATTTTAAAAGAAATATTTAATTTAAAAAACTATTGTACGATTTTTAAATGAAACCCACTTACTTTCGAAAGAAAAAAATCCACGCTGGAATTTAATCCCCATTAAGAACAAATCCGCTTGTGCGCGCATTTCAAATCACCTTTCCGCCGTCATTATTGTTTACTTTTCCAATTCTTTCTCTCTTTGTGTGTTCTTTTTTTTTCCCTATCCTTACATTAAACAACACGGTCCGACGTAGACAGCATGTAATTAATCACGGCATTCGAAATGACAGTGCACGGGATTATGTTTTAATTAGGTTAATTAGCGAGCGCGTTTTAATTATGAATTAATCTGGGAAATTCAATGTGACAATTATATTATGCGGCAGTCGCTCAAACGGACGGCGCGGGGTTGGCGCGAGGGGGGCGCAGCCGGACGGAATGAAATAGTTGCAATTTGTTTATATAATGCATTTTCGCGATGTTTACAAGTGCGCCGTTTCGGCGCTAATTACGTTTATGCAATGAATTATTTATGGATGTGATTTGTTAACATTTATTGTTTGATTATTCATAAAAATTAATATTTCCTTATAATGATAATGATAATGATAATAATAAACTTTATTTCCTTAACGGGCAATAGCCTCCATCTGGCTATCACTTACAAGTGATAGATGGAGCAATATCAGGAGAATATAGCAGGTGGGATAGGACTTCCAATTTCAATGTTTCCATGTATTCCTTGACCACTTTCTCAACATAGAGTCGAGCATTGTCATGATGTAAAATCATTCTATCATGTCTCTAGTTGTATTTCAACGCATTAATTGCATTCGATAACAGTCGCCTGTGATTATTCGTTTTAGTTGTTTTTATCAGCTGATAATACACTGGCCCTCCAAATACAGAGCATGAGCTGTGAATATTCGAAGCATGGCCTGGATATCCACATGAATTTTGAATTTTGGCGCTTGAAGTTATCGTAATGAACCCATTTTCGCCCCCAGCCACAATGCGATTCAGAAACCCCTTCTATCACTGCCTTTGAAGCAACTACTCACAAGCAAACAAACGCTGTTCAACATCCCTCGGCAACCAACTTCCTTGCTTCTGAGTCATTCCCATGACTTTGAGCCATTTTGAAATTACATGTTGATTCACTCTTAATGAGCATGCCAATTCTTCTTGGCTTTGGCACTTTTGGTCTTCATCAATTAATGCCTCCAATTCTACATCTTCGAAAACCCTTTCTCTTGCACCTCCATGCCGATCTTTGACGTGAAAATCACCGTTCCTGAAGCGTTTAAACCACTCACGACACGTGCTTTCACTAATAACGGCCTCACCATAAGTAGTTGAGAGTATTCGATAAGCCTAAACCGCAGATTTCTTCATATTGACGCAAATAATTAAAAATTCCCGCAAATGACGAGAATTTGGCTCGTAAATTGACATCTCTAATCGAGAATAACTTGATGACACAGGCATAAATCACTAATGCTTCTATGAGGTTATATTGAAAGATATCTAACTTTATTGCATGACGTCTATAATCCATCTATTTTGACAGCTATTTACCGCTAAAGCAAGTTATAGGAAAACGGCGAAAGCAAAGTTGTACACCTAATATATGCAAACATATTTATTCAGATAATACATACGTTACAATGTAAACATTTAATTTAGACAATACATGATGATGCTAGTCTGTTTTGGGCTATCGACCAGAAATCTTTCTGCCCTGTCTTGAATTTATGGTGATGTGAAATGCTAGCTAGCTGAATTATTTATGAGTTTAGGATACGTTACGTAAATACTTTAAACAAATTCACATTACAACAACTACTTCTCGGGCAAATACCCCCGCCAAACATGTGTCTAAAGTACTTACGTAACGTAAGTCAAAATGTCACGGAGCTAAATGTGGAAATAATTTATTAATTTATAAATATTATTTATATATACAGTGTGTTATACAAACAGAGTTATTTATTTGTTTAAATATCCTTTAAATTAAATTAACATGTATAACGAAGTAGAAGCCTTAACTATCAAGAATTTAATTTATGGATTACTTTAAAATCATTTTTAACTAACTAACCATCTTTATTCAAATGTGTATATATATGTACAATAATATAAAAAAATTAGAATTATATTCTGTAGATGATGAATCGGCTATCGACCGTAGGTCTTACAGCCTGTCTATGTCTCGTTCTTGTCGTTGTCTATCTAATCGTAATCATTTTTATTTAATTTATTTAAATAACTGTGACTTTTCTACTTTCTCCTTACTTCATTTTTATAAAAATGTAAAGTTTTTCTTATAACTATATTTAACGCAATTGCACTATTTTCCCCCGCTCCATCTTTTATTTTTCTATTATTTTTATTCTTCCCTTCCTAGTTCCTGGCATGGAACCAATTCCTCTCCTCTCCTCTCTCCCCTCTCGATTGAAATTGATTGCGAACTTTTATTTTCGCCGCACGGATTTTCCAATTTTACGAAATAATAAAACTGCGAAAACAGCCCAATAACGTTTGAGCTCCGCACTGCAAAAAAAAAGAAAAAAAAAAATAGGAGCGAGAGCGAGTAAAAATGAGGGGAAATATTTGCAGGCGATTCAATCGCCGCTGCAATTCCGAATCGAACGCGAAGTTCCTTTCTTTTTGCCCGGATTCGGAATCGGAAAAAAATGGAAACTAAAATTGAAATAAAAAAAAATAAAAGAAAGGAAAATACGCGCACACGCGCGCGTTTATAAATGTGTAAAATATTTAATTATCCTTTGAGGATTGGCGGATAATTGTTTGGGATTTACGAGTAGAGGATTTTGTTTGGTTGTTTGATAAAATGTTAATAATGATAATAATCGCTGAAATGAACAATCTTGCCCTTTTCCTCGTCTCGATTTTTTAAAAAAAGTGTCTTTCATAAATTAAATAAAAATAATTTGAAAATAATTAATTAATTAATTAATTATTTTAAAATTCTGTCGTGCGTCTTACTTCGAGGAACGATAAAAAATATTGACGATCAATAACGAGCTTCTGGAACCATTTGCAATCAAGAAATATCAATTTGGCAAAGAAAAGACCATCTATCAGTGATGAAAAATCAACTACTTTTTCAGCGAAGACAATATGAACACCAACATCTACAACGACGATGAAAAACACTCCGCCTTCCGTAGGGAGAAATCTTTTGTCACCAAAGAAGAAAAATCACACACACGAGGTGATAACACCAACCTACGCATATTCGTAGGTTCAGCTGAAAGTAAACTCGTCTGCTCAGAATATGCGAAACATTTAAAAAAGAAAGAAAAAATTGGAAGAGTTACAGAAATAAATTTCATTCCATGCAAAACTTTGCTTAAAGTTCGTGAAGAATTTCAGTACAAACTTGGGTATTGTCTTGCACGAAGTGGTTGTCAGTTTTAATGGTTTTTCTTTAATTTGTTGTTCTTTTGTAATTTATAATTATTGCAATATACGCAATGAAGTAAATAAGCTATTAAATTATTGCCCTACTTGACGTTTTTTTATGTCTTTTTATTTATTTTTATTTTATATCTTCCAAATTGAAAAAAGGCTTCATACTTATTTAGCGTATTTTGAATTTATATAAAATTTAGAATCTTCAGATAGAAATTTAGAATTTCATGATATATCCAAATTCAGGATGAAAAATAGTGTTTCCATTTAAAAAATAATCGCTTACATGATATCTCAAAAACAAAAGACGCTCCTCAAGTGACAATTACAGTAAAATATATCTCATTTAAAATAGAATTTGACGTGTTCGAGGATTTTTTTACGAAAACGATCACTAAAAGATTTTTGTTGCGATAGTTCCAGACTTTACACTAGTCCTGCATATGTTTCAAAATTTCAAAGTATTCATTCTGGAATACAATATGTATTATAAATAGAAAAGAGTATTCATTCACTTATTTAAATATATTAAATAAACATTATTTGAAAATAATAAATTTATTGCATTATGCAATATTTTATTGATATGCAACAGCAGGTATACTTTATGTAATTCAATGTCCGGCGTGGGTATTTGCCCGGGTAGTAGTTGTTTTAATGTGCATTTGTTTAACGTAACGTCAAAAGTCACAGAGCTAAATGTGGAAATAATTTATTAATAATTTTCAAATCATTTTTATTTAATAAATATATATTATTTTCAAATCTCAATAAAATCAATAATACTCGTAATATGTATTCTTTTATTATTATCTAATAAATAACATCAATTAGGTTAATTAAAAACTGAATAGAATAAAATAAAAAAAAAAGGCGATTACGCTTGACAGAAATGTGCATTTAAAGCCAATATAAACAGTCGGCGAGTTTCTAAATCGAATAAAATGTCAGGAGAAAAATTAAAATTAACGGTCTCATGATTTACACCGACCGCGCCGGTTGTAAAATGAACGCAATAAATTATATATACAGGACGTCAAAAGGTCAGTGTCAAACATAAAAAAAAAGTGAATCGGAATCGTACATGTACACAATTATATGAAAAAAAATGTGTACATACGTGTAAGGAATAAAAAAAAAGGTTGGTGCGGGAAATTTTGTTATTTTCCGCATTGCTTAGCTGGAAATCGAAGTGTTAATTAGCTGGGAGTATGGATTTGTTTTTCAGCGGTAATAATTATAGTGATTATTTTATTTCGTGATTGAAAAGTGTATGAATATTAAAATAATTATAATCTTTTGTTAGCTGATTGCAGAGGCTGTTTAATTAAATAAATAAAATTCGTATACTTTCTCCTATTTGTTTCGTTAAACTACACCGCTCAACATATGAATTGGTTCACTTACAGGAAAATATATTTTTAGCGCTTACGCGCCCCACCGCTCTCGCGGACAGATGTATGAGGGTGAATTGCACCCTCAGACAAAACAGAGATCGACCGGACGAAAAGATGTATATAACTTTTTAAATAAAATGTTATTCATTGAAACACCGTTGAAATTTCTTGGACTTAACGCTAACAACCTAAACCCAACACCGCTTAACATATATAAATGATAATTCAATTCATTTATTTACGGTAAATCACCTTTATACAGAATAATAACAATATTCAAAATGTTTAGATAAATAGCATGCCTGTAAATCACATATAAACAGAATAACACAATTTTACATATATAACATATTTTAATATCAGTAGCGGAAACAGAAAAATAAAAATTAACCCAAGTTGTCGACTCTAGCGATGAAAAAAATAATTGAAATATCAAAAACGGTAATCTCAGTGACATTAAACAAATAAATTATGCCATAAAATTGAACTAAATAGATAAATTATAAATAAATATTGATAAAATAAATAATAACTCGCAAAATAAATAATAAAAAATAATTTAGTACTTTTGCATATATATCGGTTTGTTGAGGTAATATTTACATCTTTTTTTTCCCTCAAGTATATATTTTTTTAATTTTTGTAATTGCTTAATTGAATTTCTAATTTGATAGTCATTTGTTTACATTCCGAAACACAGTTCTGATTATGTAGGAAGTCATGCCAAACACCTAAGGTTGTTTACTCTTACTGGATTTTATATAAGTGTACCTGTTGAAATGTTGAACAGTGTTTGCTGGTTTCTTCGCATATTTTCAAAAAGCTGAAATTTTCTTCGGATATTAAGTAAGTTTGAGAATATACAAACAAATAACCCATCCAAATTTTTTTTCTCATTTTTTTTTTCAGTTTCAGACAAAAAGGACGAATTTGCGTTTCAATTCTCGTATATTGGAAATACAACAAATTGTAATTGGAGTTTCTTGAGGATAAGCTTCGTGAAGTTTTCTGGTGATAATAATTAAATCCTCCTCTTTTAGAATATGCAAAAAAATAAAAATAACCCAGAAAATATTTCCACTAACTGCAATCTATTTCCCATTACTAGTCTTAGCAAAATCCTAACTCATTTTATTTCTGTAATTTTTTTGTTTGTTTGTTATTATTTTCGATCGAACTTCAAGGTGTGCCGCGCGCAAAATTTAGAAATCCGCACTTAATTGAGCGTGCGCTTTCGGCTGGAGGCCATCGCGGAGGAGCCACTTCGGCACTGTTGCTAATTTATTTCGCATGGAAAATAACGGTCGCGGATCGATAGATAATAACGGTGCACGTGCATAAAGAAGAAATTCGCTAAATTGCTTCCTCTCGCTCGTTTTTTTCTTTTCTTTCCTCCTTTTTCTCTCTCCCTCCCTCTCCGCGCGCTTTGCTTCGCTTTCAAAGACAGGTGTGGTCCATCTTTTTATGCGCCTGTTGCTACCTCGGAAAATCAGAATGTAGAAAAAATCGAGTAGGTTTTTATAAGTAACAAAAAAAATAATAAATTAGACAAAAAAACATAAGGAAGACTTTTTAGATGTAAAGTCATAGACCTTAAATCGATAGCACACAGTATGAAAACCAATGTTTTTATAGTTATCAAAAAAAAGTAATAAATTAGAAAAAAATCAATGGTTGAGGCTGTCACTTGATGAAACTGCATATTCACAATTAGATGAAAATACAAAAATGTTTTAGTTTCACTATTATTTATTGATGATGATGCCTCTGTGTTGGCGAAACAATTGTAGCAGTGTTTCTACAATAAATAATAGTGAAACTAAAATATTTTTGTGTTTTTATCTAATTAGAAAAAAATATCAGACAAATTTCACAAATGGAGTGGAGTCATAGACTTTAGAAAAAAAAACTCCCACTGAAAAAAAAGTCATAAAAAAAGGTTGTATCAATATGTATTCATTCTTAATCAAAATTACGGGAAGACCTAAATAATTCTCATATAGTAATTCATTTCAAAAAAATCTTTAAATCTCTTCTTCTTAGTCACATCAATTTGGAAAACATATCTTGCAACATTTAGGAATATATATATATATATATATATAGATATATATACATTCCTAAATGTATATATATATATAAATATATATATATATATATATATAGAGAGAGAGAGAGGTTTTTTTTAACAGTATACATATCCCCTATGTATACATGTAAAATACCCAAGTCAAACGCATTGATGTGTGTGTTTAGTTGCCTATAATACGCAACCAGAACGATCTATTCCCTCAACTAGGATTATTAAAAAAACAATTAAACAATTTTCTATTTCTGTTTATGACAGTATTGAAATGCACAATGTGGAAGAATTTTTGCGATCGTTTGCTCTACTGTCTTGCAGTTTCTGGTGGTCATTTGTATATATTTTCGATCAAATATTTCACACAATTTGAAGTTTAGCATTTGACGTTTAGTTATGTGTTATAGGCAAATAAACATACACACATTAATCGGTTCAATGCGTTTGACTTATTTTTTTTTGCAGGTATACAGTTCGCCTAATGTATACTGATAAAAAAACCTCTCTGTATATATATATTATATATAAGTGTTAATAATAATGGTGATTGAATTAAAATATTATTTATAACGGAAATGTAATGAAGATAAATAAAAAAACAACTTTAAGGCTAATCGTTATTGTTTTCTATCATTCGATCAATGATGCGAGATACCCTAACAAAACAAAATAATAAAAAAAAACGAAAAATATGAAATTCCGTGGAATAAAAGTTGATCGAGGGGAACCGATAAGGGCAGGTTGCTATGTAATAATTGTGTCTGGACACAAAAGTGAAACGTATTCGTGTGCGTGTACATGAATTCCGTTCGTGTGTGTGTGTGTGTGGTTATTCTGGCACATCGAAGCCCGCATGACATTTCTGCGAGCCGATTAAAACCGACGTGGCTTTAATGGGCACGCAGACACGCACCATCCGCACGCCATCTCTGTCTTTCCACACACGCACTCACACGATCGCTCAAAAAGCACACATCACGACATCTCTCGTGACGTCACGGAACAACAAAAAAATATATATTGTATACGTTTATGTGATAGGAGTCAAACTGAAAATTACACGGTGTGCATTTTGTGTATGTGTGTATCTTAAATGTTTGCGTTTTAACTAAATTAAAATGAAAATAAATTCTAATAAAAAATTCAAGTTATTAATTTATGAAGTTTTCGAGATTATTTATGAAATATTTCAGACTTCCAACGCTAACTTCGTCCTCGATTTTTGTTATACGCTCGATACATACATTTATATTTACTTAACAAGAATAAATATTGTGTTAGTCTGTCCGGGCTATTGACCTGGGGTCTTTTTGCCCTTAAGTTTTTATTTTTATATATTTTCGTCCAAAAAAATAACTGATTCTGTAAATATTTTCCTTAATCCTTAATTTCAGAATTTCTAACCTTCAAGATTTTAGATATATCTTAATGAAATCTAGATCTTGATCTGTAGAAGAAAATGAAGCAAAACGAACGAAATCGAGCGTTTCTCTTTTCCTCCCATCAGATTTCTAAGAATGCATATTAATAATACAAAAGAAAGAAAAAAAAAAACTACAAAAAGAACACTTCCATCCAATCCAATCCATAATTCATGACCAGCGGTTACATAACGTAAGGTCAAACGGAATCTGCCCAAGCCCAGAATCCCCTCCCCCCTGCCGCCCCGCTCCGGCCGGAATCCTTCGGATTATACGCCCGGAATTCGCGAACCGGCGACCTTGGCTCTCGATAGAATGTCGAAAATCATATAAAAATAAATAAATAGCGCCAAAACGAAACGCGAAAAAAAAAAATTGCAACTCCGAATGTGGTTCCTGCCGAAAACTAGAAACGTGAGAACGCGCGGAGAGTGAGACGGACCGATCGATTTAAATAACTAATTGCCTTCGGAATTATGACCGGCCCGAATGTTTATAATTAGAAGCCGTGGAGTGAGTGAGAGAGAGAGAAGGAGAGGGAACAAAGCGGACTTTGCGAATTTTTTTTTTCTGCGCGCGCTGGAATAATAATGGCGAAAAAAGAGTTGCGAAAATTTCGGTCTCAAGGTTGGACGTTTCTTTTTTTTTTTCGTTATTGCCAGCGCTGCGTGCACGCTCGGATTAATCAAGGTTCGTTTGCGAATTTTTTTCGTGCGCGCGAAAGCGGTATTCATGCGTGAACGAGGTGTTGTCGGATCGGGTTTTTGAATTTCTTGTTTTTTTTTTTTTAGTGTGTCGACTAATCTTTGGTACTAAGTTTCAAAATTCATAATCTCAAAAAAAAAAACATATAAACATAATTGAATTATAATAAATTAAAAACGACGCAAGCGCCACCTATTGCCTAATAATAATTTGAATTAATTGAGACATTTATGAATATCGTTGCAAATTTATGAAAATAAGAGATGTTTACTTTACACCTCTAATTTTCAGAAAGTTGCAAGAAAGCTACTGCTTATAAATAGTGATGAGCAATATCGAGTAATATTAGTAATCGAGTATTACTAAATGAGCAATTTTAAATAAATAAAGTCACTAAATAACAAACAAATGATTTTTTTAATAGATAAGGAAGTATTCCTTATCGCACGAAAAAAAATCGCAAACGAACCTTCATTAATCCGAGCGTGCACGCAGCGCTCGCAATAACGAAAATAATTTTATAATCGAATATGTTGCATTAATAAAATTATCATCTACAAACATCTTTATTCTGACAGCAGAATTACAATTCTTTACAAATATTTATATTTACAATACATATTGGTGGGTTAGTAGTCTGTCATGGGCTATCGACCTGAGGTCTTTCTGCCTAAAATTATCATACACTTAATTTTACAATAACAAAAAAGATCAACATTGCCCATCTTTACAAATTATACATAGAGCTTATATTCATTGAAATAAAATCCTCACTGTAATTGTAATTTTTACGTCTACTATAAAAAAAGTATTTTTTACAATATGAAAATAATCATACCCTTAGGTGCTAATCAAACGAATCTAAAAAAAATATTTCATTTTAAAATCAATCAATCCCCATAATTTCTTTTTTTTTCTCAAGGACAAAGCGAGTGATAATAATCGGTTTGTGGAGTTTAATACGTTCTACAATCAATTTATAAAACATTCAGATTGAATTTATGATTGATTTCTTAATGTATCTTAATCCCCCGGATGAATAAATTATTTCCAACTATGCGATTTTCATGAGCATGTAACAATTATTTAGTGTTATTCATTATGACACGACTCGCTTGTTTTGTGAATTATTGCCGTTACAGACGAGTTGTGCGTTATATTTTATTCATGAATATCCGCATTAGTATAATATCGCAATTTGTTATATGGTTTACCTCAAATCGTAAATTAATAAGTGCACATTGTTTCGCAATTTCTATCGCAACTTTTCTTTTTTTTCAAAATTCGCGAGTTTTTTTTTATTACATTGCTTCTTTTATATTCGAGTCTCCTTTATTTTGATTTCTCAATACTGATATTTTTTGTTTTTCTTAGTTTCATTAAGCTGGTGCTCCAATTAATTTCTCAATCCTAATACATTTTGTTTTTTTTTTTAGTTTCATTAATCTGTTGCTCTACTTAATTTTTCAATAATAATAATTTTTTCTCTCCGGTCGATAGCCGATTCATCATCTACAGAATATAATTCTAATTTTTGTATATTATTGTACATACATATACACATTTGAATAAAGATGGTTAGTTAGTTATTTTTTTCTTAGTTTCATTAAGATGGTGCTCCACTTAATTTCATATTTGTTTGCTTCTGTAAGCCGGATCTCCACTTCGTATGATTTTGTTTATATAAGCTGCAGTTTCACTTGGGTATAATATGGAAATAACTTTATTTATAACTTCTACTGAACCTTTTTCTGACTAGTTTAAAAACTTAATGATGGAAAATAGAAGAAAATATTTACAAAATATACAAAAGTGGGAGCTAAAGGATTTCTCCGTCGTATGGGGTGGATTTTGCGCCCGGCAACAAGCAGGTACCCGGGAATTCGTCGAAGAAGGTCCGCCATCTGGAACAGCCCCTAACTGGCGACGTTGACCATTTCGGGCGTATTTATATAAATTATCCCCTTTGGAACATATTGTTTAAAATTGCTTCGATCCATGGACGGGAATTTTTGGGCATAAAAGAAATTCCTCGTCTAACCCGAACATGCCGCCCCCCTGAACGAATGAAGTCTCTTCGACACAATTTGATGGAAGAACTGCTAACCTGGTTACCGTCCTCATGGACTCGTCCAAAAAGCCACTTTAATGGAGGCAGGTTTTCTTCCTTGATGAACACTAGATCCCCAACCTGGATCTCGCTAGAATTGCATAACAATAACAATTGTATAATGCAACAATTTTTGAAATTAATTATGCGAAAATAATTTATTTTTCTTTTTATTTAATTCATTTAAATAGCTGTGACCAAATGAATAAATCCTTTTTTCGAAAATGAAAAGTGAATTTTAGTTCGTGTATTTGTTTAATATATTCCACATTATTTTTTGTTTCTTTTAATTCATTAATTTTTTTATAAGTTTTCCTCCTTGACGATTAACTTGGCAACAGGGGTCAGACGTTTCGAAAATATTATGATGCGCCGCGTGCGAGATTATTTATTACGTGCTAAATAAACAATCCGCGTCTATTATCGGAATTATTATGCACTTTTTATTTTGCACTGCGATCGGTGTTGCAATCGTTTGCGAATATTTCTCTGCGTTTTTTTTTAATTTCGCAGATTATACGGTCGTTTTCTTCTCATGCATATATTTTTAATGCATGCTACTGACGTCCACGGATGGGAATCCCTGGGATTGTTTGTTGTTAATCGGGGATTATTCGAAATGTTTTGAAAGTTTAGTAAGTAGCGGATGAGTCAAGTGATATAAATTATTTATTTATTTTTTATGTCGGAATAATCTAAGTAAAAAGATAAAACTGATTAGATTTTTTAATTCGAAAAATATGTTATTATAAATTTACAGCAATTCCAAGCAAACAAGCAAATGTGCATAGCAATAATAATTATATATTCGGGGCTATTCTCCAAGATAAATGTTAAGTTTAATGTGTACGTTATTTTGTATCATCACAGTCTAAGCAACTTTTGTAATATATATATATATATATATATATATTACAGAAAGGTTTATTTATCAGTAAACATTTCCCCTATATTTACCTGCAAAAAAATCATAGGAGAAATATATACTGTTAAAAAGACCTCTCTGTATATACAATGTGTACAGAAAATGAGTGAAAACCTTCAGAACTCAATTCATTAATTAATTTTTAATAGAAAATCCAAATAAAAAATTGTTGTATGGTTCTTCATTGAGGCTCACGAGGTTTTCGGAATTTTAAATATGTGACTATAAATTAGTATTGTTTTTTAAATACTTTGTAAAAAATCAATACAATTAACAATCAATTAGACACGTGTATAATTCCATTGATGTAAATGATTAATAAATCGGATATTTTTACAATTTTATAACTTCATCAGAAGCATTCCTTTAATGAAAATAGATCTGGCAAGCGGATGATGTAGCAGCGGATGATGTAGCAGTTATAAACAGGATAAATGCACACTTGTTTGATCCAGCGTTGCCAAATGTATAGTTCTTTTAAGTAGCCCGTGAGGCTTAAGGAAGGACCGTGTGACTTATTTTCGTTAATATTTTTATCTAAAAATTAGTCAAAGAGTCACGCTACCTAAAGCTTTCCACTCATTTTCTGTACACCTTGTATATATTCATAGAATCTGAATTCAATTAATAACATATACGTTAAACTTAATATTTTATGTGAGGAATAGCCTCGATTATTGCTCTTATTGAGCACTCCGTGATATTTTTTGTCGTTTTTAATATGTTTAGAAAATCTTTATTTCTGAAAGATACATTAAATTACATTACAATATTTACTATCATAAACATCTAGTTAAGCCTCAGAAAATGGCCATCGATCATCGGTCTTTCTGTCTTTTGTTTTTAATTATTTCAATTATAATAAAATGGAGCAATATTGCACAATTCTGCAAGCGTGGCTGATTTGAAACACAATGGCATTCCGCTGTGCGGTATTAATCAAAAGCTTAAAGTGCGACTTATTCATCCGGAGCCGTTCGCACATTTCTCGAAAACCGTTACCTCTGCATCAGCACACGCTACGAGGCGATTGTGCGTCATGTGCCGCATGAGAAAACGGATTGTGCAAATAAGATAAGAATGTAGCTGATGATCAATGCCGATCAAGGTTACTTGTGCATCAGTTTGGTGGATACAACGAGGTCTTGGGGAAATTACTAGCAGGATTTTCTGAAAGTTTGATTTTTAATACAGTAAATTTCTGATGAACAAGAATGATTGTAGAATGTGTATCCGATGTGATGTATGTTTTGGTTATCCAAGAAGCGTTTCTGAAATCATAGATGAGGGTAGGAGAGTCTTGGAGAACAGGCTGGTTGGATTTTTTAAATGGTTATGAATAAGTAATCAGAACAGAGATCAGGAATATGGATTATCAAAATAGCCCTGATTGTATTATACATTAAATTAATTAGAAAATACGCAGGAATTTTGTCAGATGAATTTGGTTATTCTGAATATATTGCAGGAAGATTTTCAGATAGTTTTTAAACTCCTTCATATATATATTTTTTATTTAGGCCATTTATAACACCAAGGAAAAATATTAATAGAAAAAAGGATTAATTCGCTTGGTCACAGTTATTTAAAGTAAATTAAATAAAAAGTATAGATAGAATAAAAAACTAACATGTATAGTTTCAAAAATTATATTTTATTAAATAAAATTAAATAAAGATGTTATTGTAATTATATTTTATTGTCTCACAACTAATGTTTCACCACACAGTGGCATCATCAGGTGACGATGTTAATGAAATATAATTTTTGAAACTATACACGTTAGTGTTTTATTCTATCTACACAAGTATGGAGTTTCAATAAATAACAGTCTCAACAATTTCAATAAATAAAAAGTATATATTTATTAATTGTTTTCAAATTCTTTTCATTTAATTTATTCCAAGAAAAAATTCCATCTACACAAACAAAAATATAACAATTAATCCTCTCTCTGACACACACTCCACATACATTTCACGAACGCACAACGGCGATGATATAACAACATTATCATTTCTGAGAATGAGGTGAAGGGGAGCGGCGAGGGGAAGACGACCGAAGGTCACGTGACCCGCAGTTTAAGCAAATTCGCTCTCGTTATCATCTACGCTGTGCGTGCGCTAATATCGCGCGCGCACTCGAAAAAAATGTGCGATGACATTGAACTTGAACTCCAATTGATAAGCGTTTCCCAGGCCGAAGTGTGTGTGTTATGAAACACCACGTTCCGCGAATGTCGCTTTCTCAAAATATCTTTGCGTTTTTTTTTTATATGTATGTGTGTTTGTGATATTCGTTTATTGTTATTTTGCGCGCCGCTTATCGGGCATTCCGGATTAATTAACTTTTATCTTTGCTGAAAGTTGCGAATGGATTGATTATTTTAATTAAATATTATTAGAACAATCTCAGTTCTTGATTAAGGTATATTAAAAAAATCGAATCACATGATTCTATAATAAATAAATCTGAGTAATTAAGACAAAATGTGAATTAATTAATAAATGAGCTTCCACTTTGTTGTACCGCAAGTATTTTTATTCATTTCGTATTTCACGATTTTCACAATTCTATGGATATTCGTTATACATTGTATTAAATTTAAATAAAAACACTTGTAAAGAATACTTTCGTTGTACTTTTTATTGTTCTTAAGTTCTATTTGGATGTGTTATTTCAGTAAAGTGATTATAAAAGTGTCATTTTATTCAAGACTTCGATATTTCACATTACATAAGTTTGATTTATAATTAAAATAGTTATGACTTTAGATTTTAAAATTGTCATTTGTTTTTCACATTCCCGTTATGAATAAATTTTTTTTAGTTATAAATTATTAATCATTAATTTCCCTGAAATCAGTCTAAAATTGACATGAATCCAATTTATAGTGAAAATTGTGGAGAAAACTATTACTAATCTTTGAATCACTAGTAACTACCTCCGATAAATGTACCATTTAAGGGTGACTTACTCTTCCTTCTGCTTCTTTGTAGACGGAGTTGGTCGCCGGGAACGGCCTTCCAAGACAACATCCGAAGACAATGCTCAAAAACTACAGATAGGATTGAAACAGTTCGACCCCCGGTATTATACAAAATTCAATTTTATATTTCAAATAATTCTTTCTAATTTAGTTATTAATCTATTACAGGGTTCTTTTAAATTTTCTCTTATTCTGATAGAGGCAGTTTTTTTTCCTCGATACTAGAAGCATAATTAATTGAAAATCCAGTAAGGATTATTTTTTTAATCATTAAATTCACTCAAATCAACCCAAAATTGTTATGAATACAACTTTGACTAAAAATTGTGGAGAAACTACGAATTAGGTCATTTTGGACTTTTCCTTATTGTTATAGAGATGGCTTTTCTCAATACTAGAAGCAAAATTAATTGAAATTTATAATATAAATTATTGTGAAGTAAGGAATAATAGTCTTCTTTTGTGATCTGTGCACTTCTTCTTTTGTAATCTTGTTTCTGTTAGCTTAAATGATTAAGCTAACAGAAACAAGATCTTCCATCAATTTTTTTACCACGAAGATTAACGCATTCTTAGAACAGATAATAATAATAATAATAACTTTATTGTCCAACAGCTGAACCAATTACAGGAAAATGTTATAAAAAAAACTTATAATAAGTAATAATAATAATAGTAATTATATAATACAGTATAAATAAAAAAACATACAAAAAACAGATAATTAACTAATAAGACGTAACTGTTAGTATCATGTATCTGGTAAAAAGGAGGTGTGCGTTGCCTCATTAGGCCCATTGTGCTACCTCCAATAGATCACTCATCCTCAGTTCAGCCAGCCTACCTTGTTTAGGTAGTCTAGTATTGCCGAGGTAGGTAGATCTCTTATATAAACCAAATCTGGCCATCTGTCACCCAGTATGGACTCTCTTAATGACGAGAGTGCTGGACACTCTCAAAGAAAGTGCCAAGCTGTCTCGTCTTCCATGCAAAACGTAGAGTCAACCATCCCCATCTTGTAGAGGTGCCAGTTTAGTCTACAGTGACCAGTGAGGATGGCAGTTAAGTGCCTAAGATTCCTTCTAGTCAGTTGCAGGTACCGTTTCGCAGATCTCTCATTAGGATTAATTAGAGAGCCTGCAACCGTCAAAGTCATCCCAGCGCCTCCTAAATTTTTCTAATATATTGTATATCATATAGTTCAATAAGCTTAAAAAAAATAAAGTAGAGCCTCAAAAATTAAAAAGTTTAATATATGTATGTATATCGTAATAGATAATTTTGCTATGTGGTTTATTTTTTAAAATCTATTTAGTAAATTAGAAATTTATATTATTATTGTTTGTATTTTTTGAAGGATTACTTGAAATTATGTGTGTGGATAATATTGTTTAACAATGTTGTTTAAAGAAACGGATTGATTTTCCTGTAGCGTATCAACGGACAAAGCAATTTATATCTTCGGTGCAGAAGTGCAATTCACCCCCCTCCCCCTTGCCCGCCCCCCTCACCAGCGCTATATGCATGCGTCGGCTGCAGGCTGGGGCGATGGCGGGGGTCGAAAAGTGTGGGTGGCGTCGGTCGGAAAATAAATGAAAAAGGGGGGGTAGGGCACGATTTTCGGTTTGCTTTTTGCAGTGTCCGCTCGTATTTCAGTGTTCTATTTACGGTTACAGATTATTGATTTATGACTCGTAGATATGCTCCGCTGCTTCAGTTTTTATTCCATCTGCATCAATATTCCACCTACCGTTTTTTCGACGGCCGGAGCTCTAATACCTTTTTAAAATATTACCGACCCCGTTCGACCCCATCGGACGCTGAGAGCACACCACCCCCCCTGCTCTCCTCACCGCTCATCCCCCCGATGATTACCTTTTCCGCCGGCCCCGACCGCAATCCCGTCCGAACAGTCCTGAATATTAAATTCATTACGGACGAAACTATTATCCTGACGCTAATTCTGATCCTGGTCGGGTCGATGATGAGAAGCATGGTGATGGTTTTGCAAGCTTAATAAAGCTCGAGCTATAAATAGTTTTTTTCGTTTATTTATAATAACAACAAATATTATTCCAAAGTACAAACATTAATACAACACTATTTTTTTTTTAAACAAGCATTAATCTTCATTAAATAACTCTTCTTATGTTTAATTAATTTCTCACTTAACCTGTGGTGAAATATTTTTGAATTAAATCATCCTGAACTCTTCTTATGTATTAAAACTATTATTCAAAATTCAAATATTAAAAAAATTAATGAATCAATTATAACAATTTAATTTACATTCACATTTACACGGACTCTAATTTAAAAATCAAAATCATCTGTGATACAGAGTAAGAGACAGCGGAACGCATTGTACTGGTATGTGGCTCTTTTCCCACACAGCAAACACGTCCAATGGATATACATTTAATATCCATTTTCGAATATTGGAATATCCGTATTTAATTCATGAAATGATATCCATTGAATATACTTTGATGAATTTGATGAATTCATTGAATATCCATTGTAGCAATTCTTCTAATCGGAAAAAGACGTCGATACTTTTCTACTAAACTACCAGAATTATCGCTACAAAACTCATAAACAAAAGCCATATTTGCATATATCCTATGACTCAAAATATGAGACATTTCTATTATTTTGTGAAATAACTACAACTGTCATTGAACATATTTGCACATTTGGGATATATGGTGCGTTCTAAATCAGAGAATAGCTATGGCGCAAAAAATACCCGAATTCATGCATTTTAAGAAGGACGCAATTGGCCAGAATACTGAATTTCATCTGGCTTCAGATTGCGCCAGAGTGATGGAACTTCAGGTGCTAGTAAGCGAAATTGGTTCAATGGAGCAGGGTTTCTGACGAAAACCTACGTAATCCCTGCTGATATATCAAAAAATATGAAAAATACTTTGTTCTTCCATGCATGTATGCTCTGTTGTTGTAGTTTTTTTTTTTAATTAACACCATCATGAGTTCAAAATTTGCATCAAAACTTTCTCATGAATGTAGGATAAGCCCAGAAACAACTGCAGCCAAAATATTCTATACATCTAGTGTACCGAAGGCCACAAAATCAGTAAAGGTAACAAAATGGCAGACAAACTGGCCTGCAAGGCTACCAATAATATTTTTTATGTCAGATATTATTTATTTTTGTGGTCCCTGTATGTATGAACTACAAAAATCAAAAAATGTCTGGCATAACAAATATCCATGGCCTGATTTATCACATGCATTTTTGTCACTCAATCCAAGCAATGATTTTTTTCCCCAAAACATTCGGACCACACGTTATATGTATTAAATTAATTCCGTAAAATAACTGGATATAAATTTAATATTGTTGCAGAGCGCTTGAACAAAAGATTAATAGAACTAAAAGTAATACGTATAATAAGATAATTCGGTAGAAAGTCCATGACAGACTACTAACACAATTGTACATATTGTTATAATTTTTTAAAAATTTTGTTGTCATATTGTCTGAATAAAGACGTTTGTATATAAGATAATTCAAATTGGATTGGATGATGATAAACTCGATTTTGTTGCTTAAGTCCAGAACCAGCCCCACTTACATTAATTCATCCATCTTATTAAAGACCATTACAAAATCGAACCGAATCAAGCGTTGATTTTTTATATCCACATGTATCCATCAAACTAAATAGATTAAATATCCAACACTAACAAATTTCAACAAGTGTTAGAATGAAATCAAAATTCGTCGTTATTTAAAATTCAAGAAACCGCATTCTGGACAGAGGGGCAGCGGGGTGTTAATCCAAAAAAAAAAAAACTCCGGCTGCCAACGCACGTGACGGCCAATTACTATTCAAAACAGTGCCTGGCACCGTTAAACGTGCTCATCGCATATTCTCACACGTTGCAATTTGAAGCGTTTCCTTCTGCGAAACGAAATTTCCAGTAATTGTTTTTCGCCGGGCGTTTCGACACCTCCAGAACGGGATCCTGTTTGTGAAGGCAGCGATTTCGCAAATCGAAAAAGAGCCTACTCCGGAGCGTTGCACACGTCACGGATTAATGGCACGACATTAAATCTCGTATAAAAAGTACGACGGAGCGAGCGGTGATTATTGGTATTACGGTTCCGCGATGCAAAAGGCTGCCGTTTGTTAATTATTGTTCAATCTGTAATTTCGAGCGATTATAAAAAGTTTGCTCGACTTAATGGCTTGCTCGTGTGAGAATATTGAAGATTGATAATTTATTTTTTTAATCAATACTTGTTATTCTTTTTTGTTTGTTTGTTAATTAAATCAATTTAGATTTGAAAGGCTATCCACAAAATTTAGGAAAAGCAGAAGGACTGGATGGTCTTAAGGTAGAAGATTGGAAGCAAATTGGGCACGAAGGGAAGAAGAAATTTACAGTTCTTTTGAACAAGATGTGAAAAAATTCTTGTTTTGCTTATAAACATTAAGCATACAATAGCACTATAACAATAAAATGAAAGTGTTTGTCTATCCTGGACTATCGACGAGAGATATTTCAACCCATGTATATATGTTCCTTCTTAAATTTATAATTTCTAATGTTTTTTTTATCTACTTATGAACCGTTTGTCTAAACTTCAGTTCGTATCCATTTTCTTCACTTTTAATATTGAAAGAATGGGCTTTCTTTTTATAAATTTAGAAAATTCTGATGTATCCAAATAATTGTAGTCCGAGTGCATCTCAGATGTTCGGTTTTACCACGATTTTCCGAATCCAAAGAACAAAACTGTAATTTATTGCCGCATCTGTAGAATTTGGCCAAATTATTCCTCGAACGTTAAAAAAGAACGAAAAACTACAGAAGCGATTAATACAATAATAAAAAAATCCTTTCCCAAAAAAAAACAAACTTTCATTTATTGCGCATCTGTAGAATTTGAGCAAATTTTTCTTCGAACGATAAAAGAGAAGGGAAAACTACAGAAAGCGAATAATATAATAAAAATCCTTTGTAAAAATCACGTCGAGTCCTGGACAAATAATAAATAAAAATCAATAAGTCTATTATTCAAAAGTTAAGTTAAAGACTGTTTTGTTTTAAGGCTTTCAGAAATATCAGAATTGTAGATTATATTTCGTATTTCTTCAACAACTTTCTTTTAGTTTATTTTATTGCAGAATCTGCAATTCTAATTTTCCAAATACTAACAAATACTAATAGAAAAAAATGTTTTCAAAAAAATCTATTATTCAAAACTTATAAAACTTTTTTGAAGACTTTTTTTCATTGGTTTTTGGAAACATTAAAATTGCAGGTTCTATTTCGAATAGAAAGCTTTCGAAAACAAATCCTCAACAGTGAAATTCGAAGTAAATTGTCTATTAATGACGTGCAGATTCTCATCGATCATAATAATTTAAACACAAATAAAAAAGTTAATTATTCAAAACTTAATAACGTTTTTTTAAAACCTTTTTGTCTATTGTATTTGGAAGTATCAAAATTGCAAATTCTATTTCGATAAGAAAGCTTTCGAAAAAAAAAAATCCCCAGGCGCCAAATTCGAAGTGAATTGTCCATTAATAACGCGTGGATTCTCATCGATAATAATAATCCAAATACCAATAATAAAAATGTCTTTTAAAAAAGTCAATTATTTTCAAAAGTCAATTATAGTTTCAATTATTTGAAACTAAATAAACTGCTTTTGATTTTTTTTAAGTTGGTATTTTGAAGTATCAAAATTTTTGAGAAAAAAAATCCCGGGGCGCGAAATTCGAAGTGAATTGTCCATTAATGAGGCGCGGATTCTCATCGATAATTTATGATAAACCGCACCTGTGGCGAGTTGCATAACGCCGGAACGGCACATAAATTATCTTAAAGGAAAAGCGAGCAAATCGAGCCGCGGATTTGCCCAGATGTATGTTGCGGACACGTGCGTATATGTTCACAACATGCATCCAATGTACACACACATATACACAAGCATGCATTACACACACACACACGCATGCATTTACGTGTAATGTATGTTCGGTGCAACAACTAAAACAGTTAACGATTCAATGTCACGGTCCCGTCATTGGCAATCGGCCACATGGTTTCTATAGCTTGTATGCTCACACATACATCGTTAAGTGTGCGAGTGTGTGTGTGAATGTATGGTTTCGCACGGCGAGCTGTTTAAATATAATTCCGTTCCGTAATTCTCGGGCTACGCAGGATTTTCGCGTTTTCTTATTTTTAGAAGTCTGCTGAAATAAATCTAAAGCCGCATACCGGACAATCAGTAAGTAAATGCAGCTCGTTAACTAAATCCTTAGAATATAATTAGAGACAGCAATATATTTAATACAAGACTGATAACAAAGTAATAGTAAAAGTATTTGTTTAATTAAATTAAATTGATATTAATTTTAAATTTTATTTATATCTATGAATTGCAGAAATTTTCAATATACAACATTGAGGTATAATTTAAATTAATTAAATATAAAGTGGAAAAGAAACATCTCTGATGGGATTTGAACCCATGTCATTGGTGTAGGCTGTAGCGCACTCGACCGGCAATCGGCAATCTAGTAACATAAGTGAGTAAGTCAAACTTAGGAGAAGTCCCACATTCCTTCCGTAAATGGATTTTCACGTTCCACAACCCCAAAATAATAATAATAATAACACTGTAAACTTTTCTTCGTTAAATTTATTTTAATCCAGATGACATTTCAAACACATTCTCAATGAAGAAACAGTTTACAATAACTATTTCTCCATTAATCTTTACGTAACTCACACCAGCTGCAATAATTGTTTCACCACACTATGTGCAGATAAAAATTCATAATTATGGATAAAGAATCGATAAACCTACAGCCTAATTCTAACGCATTGTATTTCAAAACAAAACAAAAACGTATAATAATTATATAGAGCGAAGCCCGTCAATAAAGAGTAATTAAACGCGGAATAAGGAACACACGAGGATCACGAAGTGCAGTGCGGAGCGCACGTAGCCCCGCACACAAAGGATCGGACTTGTTTAAAGTGGGCACTCATCAGTCATTCAGTCCATTTCTTAATACCCCAAGACGCCGGAGAATAACGCGAATGCGGGAGATTTATGTGTAATAATTAGGCATGTAATGGAAAGCACTTCGCGCGGTTCGTTAACTCGATAAAACACTCTGCGCGAGAGAAGGAAGGCCTGCAAAAAAAATGAAATGTATGTGTATATCCTTAACGCATTGAGGAAAACGTCAAATGGATACAGTTTTTTTTTTTGTAAAGTTGTGCTAATGTGTTATTAATTTTCGAATTAATTAAAGTGGAAAAGAAACATCTCTGATGGGATTTGAACCCGACCGGTAATCAGGGGACGTGGGTTCAAATCCCATCAGAGATGTTTCTTTTCCACTTTGTATTTAATTAAATTTAAATTATACCTCAATGTTGTACATTGAACATTTTTGAAATATTAAAACCTAAAAACTCGAGTAAATCCAACTTTAAGCGAAAATAACAGAAACACCCTCAATGGCATATTTATAAATTGTTAGATGATCTAAAAAGATATATATTTCTTTATCCCAGCAGTATAATTTTAAAATAATCCATCAAGGGCTTTTCAAATTACGAATTTTTGAAATATTAAACGCTAAAAATTCTATCGTAAATCCAATTTTAAACGAAATTAGCAGAAAAACTATGGTCGGGGTATTTTTAGATTTTTATTTGATCTAAAAGTAGATTTATTTCTCTATCCATGCAGTATGATTTTACAATATTCCGTCAAGCACCTTTCAAGTCCAAAAGTGTCGATCAACGCGTCTCGTTTCTATAATAACTGAATGTAACTGTTCATTTAAAAGCTCTTGAGTAGCCGGAAATAAATATTTCTTCTTGTAATATTTATATACTCCACGCTTTTTCTATTATTTTAAGAGTATTTCAGAATTTTTTGATATGTTTTCGAAAAAAAAATAATATCGCCAAAATTTGAATATTTTTCAAGGGGTACGCTTGGGAAAAAGTGGATTTTGGTGAAAAATCCGAAACTCACGAAATAACTTCAAATTATGCCAAAATATTCCTAATGAATAGAAGCATGAAATGTGTAAATTTAAGCAACGTAGAATAAATAGTTTTTGCATAAAAGGAGCGTGAATTGGACCTATGAAAAATTAGCGAAAAAATCGTTCAACTTTGTGATTTTTTATTTTAGACAAGCACACAACCTCATTTTAAAATTTTTTGAGAGAATTGTTGAAATATCCTTCCTGAATCTAGTTTTTCAAGTTCCAAGTTTCTATCGCATCTGCAAACAAAATTACCATAATTTAAACTACAGTACGTCCAAAAGTGTCGATTGACATGACTCGCTTAAATCGTTTCCGTAACACTGCACGTAAATGGAACTAATTTAAAAGCTCTTGATTAACCGGAAATATTTTTTTTTCCTACACAATAAATACTCCACGCTTTTTCTACCATTAATAAGAACATTTCAGATTTGTTTTGGATTTTTTCGAAAGAAAAAAAAATTCATCAAAATTTGAATATTTTTTAAGGGGTCCCCCTTGGGAAAAAATGGATTTTGGTGGAAAATTCGAATTTTATGGAATAGCTTCAAATTATACCAAAATATTCCTAATGAATTGAAGCATCAACTGTGTAAATTTAAGCAACGTAGAATAAATAATTTTTGCATAGGAGGTGTGTGAATCGAACCTATGAAAAATGTGCGAAAAAATCATTCAACTTTGTGATTTTTTTTATACAATCACACAAACCTCATTTTAATAATTTTTGTTTGAAATGTTGAAAAATCCTTCCTGAATTTTGCTTTTTAAGTTGCGAGATTCTATCGCATCTGCAAACAAAATTATCATAATTTAAACAGCGGTACGTCCAAAAGTGTCGATCGACGCGCCTCGCTTAAATCGTTTCCATAAGACTGCATGTAAATGGAGCTGTCAATTTAAAAGCTCCCAAGTAATCGGAAATATTTTTTTTCGTGCAAAATAAATACTCCACGCTTTTGCTGTCATTATTAAGAGCATTTCAGAATTTTTTGAGATTTTTTCTGAAAAAAAAAGAATATTGCCAAAATGTGAATAAAAATTTAGAAAAAAGTGGATTTTCGTGAAAAATCCGAAACTCACGAAATAACTTCAAATTATACCAAAATATTCCTAATGAATGGAAGCATCAACTGTGTAAATTTAAGCAATGTAGAATAAATAGTTTTCGCATAGGAGGGGTGTGAATTGGTTCTAGGAAAAATGTGCGAAAATATCGTCCAACTTTGTGATTTTTTTTAGACAAACGCAGAAAACTCAATTTAATAAATTTATGTGTGAAATATAGATAAATCCTTCCTTAATCTTGTTTTTCCTGTTCCAAGACTCTATCGCATCTGTGAACAAAGTTATCTTAGTTTAAACAATGACGCGTCCAAAATGGTCGATCGGCGCGTCCCGCTTAAACCGTTTCCATAAGACTGCATATACATGAAACTGTCTTCTGCAAAAATAATCGAATAACATTCAGTCGCACACAATTAAAGTCAGTTAATGTGATTACTTATACCAAAACATTTAAATATCAAAATTGACCCATAATAGTCAATTTTTCCATAGACAAACTAACATCTCCTTAAACAACAATTCTGTCCCTTTCATGACCGTTGATGTTTTAGGAACGCATATATGTATTTGTTAATCATGTGAAGGTTTATAATAATATTAAAAATGGTGAGAAGAATAAACAAGTGAAGAAAGGAATTTCTTCACTTGTTTATTTGAGCACTAGATATACATTTCGAGCAGTGTTAATTATCAATAGTTGACTGTTAAGATAACTGCCAGTCAACTATTGATAATGAATACATAGTGTTCGAAATGTTAACTGACAGTTAACTATTGGTAATGAACACAGTGTTCGAAATTTTAATAGCAGTTAACTTAACAATTAATTATTATTGAAATATTGAAAGCTCCAATAAATCGATGCAAATCTAACTTTAAGCGAAACTGATAGAAAAACTCTGGATGGGGCGTTTTAAGGTTTTTGTATGATTTGAAAGAGGGAAATTTTCTTAATCCAGCCAATAATATTTTGTAATAATTTATCAAGGAATTTTATATAAAAACAATGATAAAATTATTTAATTAAAGGTATAAACCCAACGAACTCGAGCCTGTATATCTGTGCGTGCGAAAACAGAGGGCGTGCGAAGCGTGACGAGTCGGAACAAACAAAAATAAAAGTCGCTGAATACAAAAAAAAATAAATAATGGCAAAGGATGGAGCGTATCAGAGCGAAAGAAGTTGGAAGAAGAGTCTTCTCCGCGCGGTCCTGGTAACAGTAATTAGCGTCGATCGCCGGCGCTCGAGCGTGAAATGCAATCTCATTTTTGCAAAGGTTGCAGAGGTGAGTTCTCCCTCTGTCACGTCCTCTGGTGCCGCCACTGGTCCACCGCTAATTGTATTGACAGTGCTAAATGACTCCTTCTCTTTCTCTCAAGATTCCACCTACCCGTGATTTATTACCATGCTAATTAATAACCACTAACGAGAACACTTCACAACTGTTATTAGGTAATAATTAAGTCCGACTCGCAAAAGGAACGCAATCAGTTACACACACCGGGCTCTCTTTTTTACTCCTTTCTCTCTCTCTCTCTCTTTACCTTTTTTTTGCTTATTGTTATGCACACACGCGGACACGTTTATCACGATCCTCCCGTGTGCTCCTCCGGCACGCATCCACCGCCTCCTTCGTCTTCTTTCCCTCGTGACATGCACGACGCACCAGGCTGACTTAATCTTTGTCGTAAATTGCAATTACGATTACACGGAGGCCACTTCCGTAAACTTTAATTTATTGCGCGGCGCAAACCTTATCAAACTAAAACGAAGAAGCAGGAAAAAAAAAAGATTCTACAGGAAATAGAAATAATGTCGGTAAATCACTCCATTTAGTCTTTCGTTAATTAATGAGGGGGATTATTTCTATTTATTCTTTGCGGAAGAGAGGTGTATTTCTTTGTGTTGCGTTGCTTTTTTTATGTTGATCAAAATAATTTAAATTCTTCCTACAAGATTTCTAAGTAGTAATTACCGCTGGATTTTTGCTCCTTTAGACTATACTTAGCGTCACTATACTTAGCGTCACAAAATTTTTGGAGTGACCGGAACAAATAATAATCCGATGGTGCCAGGTCTAGATAATATGGTGGGTGTGGCATTGTATCCCATTCAAGCTGTAAAAGCTTTTGGCGAGTGACCAAACTTGTGTGAGGTCTCGCGTTGTCTTGGTGAAACACTACACCTTTCCTGTTGTTTAGTTCTGGCCTTTTCTGTTGAAGTGCATCATTCAGTTTGTCCAGCTGATGACAGTAGACTTCCGAATTAATCGTTGTGTTATCCGGTAAAAGCTAAAAAAATAAAAAAAAAAACGATTCCTTTAAAATGCCACCAAACAGATGGTGAATATTTGGAAATTGTTTGAGCCTGTTCATCTTTTTTGCTCGATGACCTCTTGCGTTTGACGTTGTTGTATACAACCCATTTTTCGTCCCCAGTGATGATGCGCTTCAAAAACGGATCATTTTCGTTACGTTTGAGAAGCGAATCGCAGACGTCAATGCGGCGACACAGATTTCTGTGAGAACATGGGGAGCCCATACATCGAGCTTCGAGGATAATCCCAGGCCTTTCAAGTGGTCATAAACTGTTGAATTTGATAAATTTAACCTCAATCCGATCTGACGTGTTGTTATTCGCCGGTTCGCATCAACTAATGCCTTTAAGGCGTCTTTATCAGCTTCAACCTAGGATATGTAGGTAAAACCATAAAAGCCTCCGATCTTTCGGCTAATAGTTATCAATATCAAAGTGCACGCTTTATTTACAGTGTTCAGTTATATATGAGATGCCTTAAAATGTGGTGCATCTTCGACATCAAAATTGCCGGATCGAAATTTATGAGAACCAGTTCTGGCACTGGCACCTTCTCCATACACATCGGTCAATTTCTTTCTGGCTTGCACAGCATTTTTACCCTTTCTGTAGTAAAACAGTAAGATATGTCGAAAATGCTGCTTATCGCTTTCCACATTTAAAAGGGCAACCAAAAACAACTGCGTAGAATTAATTGGAATTTTTCACACACAAGCCTTGCTCTCAAAACATATAAATGTTATACGGCTTGAGTGTGAAGTTGGGTGCAAAAATTACAATTAAATCCTCTGTCGAGAAAAAACGAAATTACTTTCCGAACAACCCAATATAACAATTCTCGTGATAAAAAATGTCTAGCCATATAAATCAACTACAGGTTACAGTAAGCAATTCGTATACACTATGAAATCTGTGAGGAAAACCTTAATTTAATCATAATGATGGTTGCGACCGTAACTACGTGGTAATCCATAATCACTGAATAAAACCTTAATTTGTTATCAACAATTAACCCAGGATTTTTGACTGCCTCAACAAAAATCAAAGGTACATTGTTTAAAGAGATGTGCATGCCATTTTCATTTATTTTTTTTTGCTGAACAGTATTGCTACTGATTTATTAGGATTAATTTGAGGTTACCCGCATAAAGCACCTATAACATAGCCACGTTTTTAAGAGGGAAGACTAGCATGCTTAAATTTTGTTGAAATCGATTGTTCAATTTACAAAAAATGTTTTCAAATAAAAGTTATATGAAATGTTATCAGGTTGTGTAAGCTTAAAACATAGCTATCTACAAAAAGGACCTTTTTTCACAACATTGTGAAATTATTAGTGTTTTTATATCAAAAGGCAAGTGTTACGTATTTTTTTTTAATTATTATTATGGATAATGATAAGGATTTTATGAAAAGCAAAATAAGAGAAAAGGAGATTATGCCATAAAAAAAGAAAAAAGGATCTATGCTGCCAGGACTGCGCAGAATGAAATTACGCAAGTATTATGTATTTTTTCTATTATTATGGATAATAGTAAGGATTTTATGAAAAGCAAGAGAAAAAAAAGAGAAAAGCAGATTATGCCATAAACCCCCTATGCCAAAAAAACGGTAAAAATAAAGTGATGAATGTGTGCGCCGGCTGACGGACAAACAAGCAAGATCGGACAAACAAGGCGAGCGTTGCTGGCCCAAGAGAGGAAAACAAGAGGAGGAGGTCGCCGCGAACAAAGAGGCCTGAAGTAAAGCGGAAACTAGTAGGAGGAAGAAGGCGACGTTGAGTATTTGGCGCCATGGCAGCCCTTGCGGTCCGCGGCGGGCCGGGGGGAGCGGCGGGGGCGAGAGCGTGTCCGAGGGGTTGAAACTCCACCTTCTCTCGGCACGGGGGTGCGGGAGACGCGCGCCCATTGGACGAGACCGGGCCCTCCGTTTCGGACACGCCTGTGCGTAGGGAACGCGCTTTGTTTTCACGCACCGGGTCCGCGTGTTTTCCACTGGACGACTTCCGTATTTACATCACGGAAACGGATAAGGGACAAAAACTGTAAAGAGTTGGTGGAGGGGGAAGAAACAAGGTAAATTATTATTATCATTGTTTATTTTTTTCTTTATTTTTAAAATCGATTCCATTAAGTGAAGTAACATTACTACCTCTTTACAATACAGAAAACTTAGCCACCGCCTGAAGGCATATAAAAAATAGCAAACCATTAAAATGCATAAAACATAACCATGCCTTTTAAGTGCATAAAACATAGCATCCCATTTAAAGCACATTAAACATAGCATCCCATTTAAAGCACGTAAAACATAGCCATCCCCTAAAAACACATGTAGCATAGCCCTTTAAGTGCACAAAACAGCATCCGATTAAAAACACGTAAAACATAGCCATCCCCTAAAAAAAACATGAAGCATAGACCTTTAAGTGCATAAAACATTGCATCCCATTTAAAGCATGTAAAACAAAACAATCCCCTAAAAACACATGAAGCATAGGCATCCCCTTAAATCACATAAAACATAGCCATTCTCTTGAAAGCATCTTAAATATTGCCGTCGCCTTAAATCACATAAAATATTGGGTGGTTATGGTTTATGTGATTTAAGGGGGTTAGTGTGTTTTATGTGCCTTTAAGGCGGTGACTATGATTTATATGCTAAAGCCTCATGAAACATAGCCTAAAAGCGCATAAACATAATCATATCCTTAAAGCACATAAACATATCCACCCGCACATAAAACATAATTATTCCCTTAAAGTACATATAATATAATTATCCTATTAAAATCATATGTCTAAAGTTAATACTTTTTCTTAATTTAATTATAAAAAAGGAAATTATTATCACCTAGCGACGCCAATTAGTTTTTTCTCTTTTTTTGTTGTTGTTATTATTTCTTTATTTTTGTTCCACAATTCACTATACATAAATATTATTAATTATATTGTAGATTTGTAAAAAGGTAAATCCGTTAAATAAATAAATAAATTACTTGGGGTTATACGAATTTCTGAGTAAAATTAACTGGAACGAAACATCACACTTTGCTAATGTAGATTTAGGCTTTAAATGCTTTTTATGACACTGTGAATAATGCTATTGCTAAATTTGTATCTAAAAAGTAAATGAAATCTAAGTCGAAATATCCTGCGTATTAAACCACGCAGGATATTTCGACTTAGATTTCATTAATGAGCTAATTAATCTTTTAAACGTAAAACGTAATCTTAGAGTAAATCTTAAATCGAGTAGGTTAAATGCTATGCATGCCCAGCAGTTTGCTAAAGTTAGAAAGCAGCTCAAAATATTGTTTATATGTTTATATGCCTGACGTGATTTAACGTCAGGCATATAAACAATATAAATTTAATATAGAACAAAGCATTGCATCAAATCCAAGACAGTTTTGGTCTTTTGTTAAATTCAAAAGAAATAATACTTCGAGAATTCCTACAACAATCGCACATAATAATAAAATACTTGGTAATCCCAGTGGCTTTCGTGATTTTTTTCTCCTCATAATACGTCTGATCCCAATCTTCAAACATCTGATTTTAGTGATGTCATCCACATACACAACTCCCAAAATTGTCTACGATATTCTCAAAAAACTTGTTAATAATTTTACGTCAGTAGATGACAAAATTCCGTCCTTTTTTCTAAAAGACTGTGCTAAATTATTCTGTGAGCATTATTCAATCTATCCATTAGTTCGAATACTTTTCCCCAATGCTTAAAAATTGCTGCTATTTTTCCAATACCCAAAACACCGCATTATCTTAATAATATAGAGAATTATCGTCCCATAACTATACTTCCTCATATCGCAAAAATCTTTGAACGTTTGCTTTATAATAAAATTTTACAGCATATTAGCCCATATTTATCAATGCATCAGCTTGTAAATCATTTTTGTGTAATTTTGGCCGCCTGCTTTGTTTTTTCGTCTTTATCGAATTGTAAAATATAGCGAATTTTCTTCACGTTCACTTCCATCTATTACACGATCGAGTGAATCAACTGAACACACAACTGTCAAAGATAAATCTACGAAAATTATTTTGTTGTTGTTGTCATTGTTCTTATTAATTAATGATAGCCTGATTAATTATCCTTGGGCGGATCCGGTGTTTTTATGGGAAAATACAGAATTTATTTTTTTGTTTTAGCTGGGGAAGGGAGCTGCGGATCCCTTGATGCGGCTGTCCATTCTTTCACCAAGGCGGTGATTTTATTCTGTTCCGTATTTCCAGAACTCGTCGATTTTCCAGTCATTTTTTCTCAAAACCAGTAAACGATTTAGACACTTGCCGGGACAGTACCTTGCAGATGAAGGAGCCACCCTGTTCACCTTCTTTGAGTCCTCCTCCGAAACCCGAAGTTGCACACCAACCGGGCCAGCATCCTTTGCTGACGCGCGACTAGTGCTCCCTTAGGGCTCCCTGTTTAGATGGTATCAGACCTCAGACTATGACCAACGAACATAAACTGGACCAGACTCGAATTCGTTCGAGTCATGGCGCTTCCTTTATCCTACTCCGGAGAGTGGTGGTGATGATGGTGATGAGAAGTTTGAAATTTAAGATCCCCCTTCAGGGAATTGCAGCCCTTGCCGCATGTTTCCCCTACATTGGAATGGTCATCCTATTTTTTTTTTGTTCAGTGGGTTTCAGTCAGTGTTTTTCCATATCTGTTCCTTTCAGAACCACCGGAGCCCATCGATGGTGCTCCAACGCCAGACACCCGCCGGGTCCGATACCTGCACGGATCTCGCGACGGATGCTCTCAGCAAAGAATCTTCAATGGTTGGTTTCAACACCATCTATTGAGAAAAAAACATGGATGACTTTTTTTCACACCCAATACATAAAAAAAATATTTGCCGTGAAGTGAAATGTGCATCAATTTGTATATTTTTTAAGAGATGGCTGTGATTTAAGGTGATTGAACATAGCCATCCCCTGGAAAAAATAGCCACCTTGATGCACATTTTTTTATGTATTTACTCCTATTTTATTTTTGTTGTTTCGTTTATTTCTTCATTGCTGCTGTCGCAACGGATCGTTCGAGTAGATATATATTTTATAGTCCACGTCACCGTTCCACCCACGCGAAACTCGCCGCTCGTGACTTTACGGTTTCCCACATTAATTTAAGATGTATAATTCACCCCCGGCTCCCATGAAAATTTCACGTTTTCAAACGCAAACGCAAACGGTCGCAATTTTTCTTTATTGCACTTATCTATTTTTAAAAACAAGCAATTTCGCCCATCGCATTATTCCTCTTCGCAAATACTTTTCAACAATGTCACGTTGTATATTATTGGATACTAACGTTTCTACTTCGCCGATATTAAATTAAAACACTTTTAACAGACTGAATTAAATGTGTATGTTAAATTAATTTCTCTTTATTATTATTATTATTATTAGTAAACGTTAAATGAAACACTTGGTAATTATTTTCCTACACTGGTTTGATTATTCTTATAGGTTCCCCTAAAAAGTAAACCAGTGAAGAAATCATATAGTAAGATGATGTAATATTTTTGTTATTGATAATAGAGGCTTCTACTTCGTTATACATTGTTTTTAGTTTGATAATGACAAGTGAAAATTGTTGAAACTATAGTCACTAAAATAAAATTAAAGTTATACAAACAAAGTAATTTTTTGTATCTAATACACTTTTCCATGCGCCATACACAACATCCTCAATTTTATTTTTAACTTAATCATCAGATTTGACTCCAATAAAAATTCTAAAAAAAAATAATCTGCTGAATGGATTATTCAATTAGAATATCCACAAGTTTCACGTTTGGTTCATTGATGGTATTACTGTGTGCGCAATAATGTGTGCATATTGCGCTTTCATAATCAGTACAAGTGTCTTTGCTATCTGGGCTGAAAAGAATAATCACACCAAAATGTTCTCGTGCTGCGCTTCCGTAAGACTCACACATTCACTCTTGATGCATAGATAGCATAACATTGTGCGCGTATTGCGCTTCCATAATTAGTGTAAGTGCCGCGCTCTTAATTCATAGCATTACTGGGTGCGCGATATTATGCGCGTATTGCGCTTCTACAAGCAGTACAAGTGAGCTTACTACCTAGGTTCAAGAAAATAATCGCTTAATTAGACACCATATAATAGATGGTTGTTAATGAGTACTTTAACTTTTGGAAGGACCAATTTGTAACTTGTGTAAATAAAAAATAAATGGATGATTAACTACATACATTGAATCATAATTAACAGAAGACGACGCAAGCGCCATCTTTTACCTAATTTCACGTGGTATCGTCAACGATAAAACGATAATAAAAATAATGTCGCAAAAATGTGCGCGTTCCATTATATTTACTTTTCATTAATCGAGAGCTTTACTATTTGCGTAATATTGTGCGCGTATTGCGCTTCTAAAAAGCAGTCCTTGCTATATGGGTTCATGAAAATAATGGCGCAAAAATGTGCGCGTTCCACAAGATTCACTTTTCATTAATAGAGACCTTTACTATGTGCGCATTTTGCGCTTCTATGAGCAGTCCTTGCTATTTGGATCCATAAAAACAATGGCTCAAAAATGTGCGCGTGCTGCGCTTCCATAATTTTCGCTCTTGATCCATAGGTGGCTTTACTGTTATCTCCGCTGATTCGCCGAGAAAAGCGTAATTATGTAGGCGTATCGTGCTTTCATAAGTAATAATAATCCTCACCACCCAGATTCAAGACATTAATTGCTTGCATGAATGAATTAATTTCGAATTTTTATGGCGCTTCGACATTCTGGGTAATAATTATTGACGATTAGTCGCAATTTTCTTATTATCGTAGTGGATATACATTTAATTTTAAAAAAGTAAACAACTTTATACACCACTTAACCCGTTTACCAATTCACTTCTAAAACTGTGTGAAGTGAAATAAAAAAAACATGGACTGCATCGAATCGAACGCTTTGGGATTACGTCCGCGGCATGAATATTTACTTATCGTAAAATATACAGTGAAAACGGAAAATGTCAAGGGGTTGAAAGTGCACACACATGCGCCGCGCCGACACTGGGGGCTAATATTAATCGAATTGAATTGATCACCGCTTAGAAGCCGGACGAGCACTCCTTCAGCACCAAGAGAAACCGCAAAAGTGAGGCTAATTCCTAAAATTAGCGCAAGGCGCGAAATACACAGTAATTATTTACTGCTTAACCGCACGTGCTCTTAAGGGTGCGTGATCGTTGAGCCGATTTCGACTTATACGGATTTATTTTTAATAGGTTTTGCACAACATCGCACAGATTCATTTGGCTTTCCAGAAAAAAAATATGTGTTTCTTCAATAACTTAATTCATTACAGAAACAAAGGACGACGTTATAAAATAGTTGAACAAAAGAAAAATGGAAGACGGCGCAAGGGACATTTTTTGCATAATTTCATGTGGCATGACTGGTGGTTGAACGTTTTATTAAAAAAAATAACATACGTCAGTTCTCTCTTGATTCATAGATGGCTCTACTATGTGCGCAATAATGCGCGCGTATTGCGCTTCCATAAGCAGTACAAGTGCCCCTACTCTCTGGGTACAAGAAAATAATCGCTCAAAAATATGCTCGTGGTGCGCTTTCATAATATTCACTATTGTTTCATATATGGCTTTACTGTGTGCGAAATATTGCGTGTATCGCGCTTCCATATGCAGTACAAGTGTCCTTGCTGCCGGGTTCAAGAAAATAATCGCTTAAAAATGTACCCCCGTTACACTTCCATAAGATTCACTCTTAATTCATAGATGGCTTTACTGTGTGCGCAATATTTTGCGCGCATTGCGCTTCCAGTACAAAAGTCCTTGTTATCGCGCAAAAATGTGCGCGTGTTGCGTGATAAATTTACGCAAATTAATTGTGCTTTCCATAAGAAATATACGTGGTTTCAACAATTTAATTTATTATAGAAAAGGAAAGAACGACGAATCAAATTTATTGCACTTATATACACACTAATTAAGCCTTATAAAATAATTGAACAAAAAATTAACATACGCCAGGCTGTTTGATTTCCTGTGACATACGACAAGGTCGTTGAGTATAGGGCTGGGCAACTTCGCTCACAATACAGGAAAACGTCGCACAGCTGTATGTTAAAGGCGATAAATAAAATGAGCATATTAAATAAAAATAATAATTATTAAAAATAGCAATAGGGGATTCGAATCCATAAAACCACCCCCTGATTAAGCTTATGGATAAAATAATTACACTTGAACTATTTTATCAATAAGCTTAACCAGGAGATGGTTTTTAGGCTTCAGATTCTCTATTGCTAATTTTTTATAATCAAAAATTATAGAACAATTATAGTTACATATAATTATGGGCAGAAATATCTCTTGTCTATAGCCTAGATAGACTAACACCTACATGTAATGTAATTGTAGGATCGTAGAGGCTTTTACTTGGTGAAAATCCATATTATCTGCCTGATGAAGCTACTGTGTAGCGAAACAATTGTTGCAGTGTCAACTCTAATAAACTGTGGAATATTAACAAATACAGTGTGTTTTATTTACATGTAATGTAATTGTTTTGTATTATTTGTACAATCTTAATAAAAATGTGTGCATATATACAATTATAAATCACAGGTTGAATCATTCTTTTTTGTGGGGTTTAGTTACACCAATAATTATGTCCGCACTTCAGTTCGCTTAATCAGTTATCATTGTCGCTGAAAAGGATTACATAGTAGCATAATCTTAAAAAGTCCTTGTCTACTTATTCTACGAGAAAAAAGCCCAATTATCTATGGTAACTTCGTTGAAAAAATCAAGAATGCATACTTGAACTCCGCTGTACGTGTCCGTGCTAACAATCTTCAGTCACCTTTAAAGCCCACGCGAATCGATACATTAGACTTTTAATTAACACGTAAAACGATTCAATCGAGGCGATCCTACAGAGAAATACAGGAAGTTCCGTTCATACGTTTTCCAATTAAAGATGCGACGAAACTAGAACGCTTGTTAGTGGTGTTGTTTTATTTGTTGCATTATAAAAATAATTCTGAAAAAAAGGGAAAATAATTGAGAGAACAAACATTTTTAAATAAGATATAAATATCTAATTAAATTAATCAAACATTTTTACTTTGCTTGTATAAGCGAGCTTTTTGTTTGTGACATTCGGGGCTATTCTCTATGAGGAATGTTAAGTTTAACGTGTTCGTTAATTAAATTCACATTTTGTGGATACATATATATCTATTAAAAAAAAAGCTTAGACTGCAATGATAAAAAATTGCGTACACTTTAAAAATAATAGCTCTGTTCAGATTCGATTTAGTTTAATAATATTTCAATTAGACAATTAAATAAAACTGATTTGAAAATAATTAATAAATTATTTCCACGTTTATTAAATAACTGTGATCAAGTGAATAAATATTCCTTTCTACTTATAGATCGCTTAATAAAATTTCTTGTAGTAAGGATTTTTTTGTATCTGATACACCTTTCAACCCCACACAGCACTCTCAATTTGTTTTGAGTTGAACGGTAGACTTGACTCCAATTTTTAAAAAAATGGTATAGAGCTAATTCAATTGGAATATTAATTTAAGCTGTAGGTTTAATGTAATGTTTAAAAGACAGTGAGTGTTGATTGATGGAATTAACTATTCGAATGATGTGAAGAAAAAAAAACAGGCAACTCTGATGTATTTGTTATAGACGTTAAATGGTTGCAATAAATTTTCATTAAACGCAATTCCGTTCCCAGCATTAGCAATACAATTATCACAATTCGACACGCCGCTGTTTGGCAAATATATAAATGATTAGCAATTAAATCCTGATAAATGCATTATGCAAATGGTCGTCTCGCCTTTATCCGGCAATCAAGACGGAGAGAGAGGGAGAGAATCGGCAGCGGGCGAAACAGACTGGGAATGCACGAGAAGAGGAGAAGGACGGGGAATTTTTTAGCACGCAACGGACGGATGAAATTTTCGGCATTTCGGTTCCTTGTTTGTTGCACATTAGTCCTATTTGAAGTATCCTTGAGACGGACGAACGGACGGACGGACGGGCCAGACACAGCCGAAATGCGTGCATAATGAGTAGTTGTTATGCGCCAGTGACCAAATACTCGTCCCGACCGCCACAAAGAGGACGCACAAAAAATGCAAATAGAATGGCCAAGGTTAACACTTTTATACACACACACACAGGCAGAAACACACGGAAAGTATACACATGCACGCTCTAACATTTCAAAGTTGGAATAACATTTAGCAATGATCGTGCGCGTTGTTTGCGCTGGGTGTTTAATGGGCTCGAAATTCGCAATTTGCAATTGTGATTGTGGAAATCATTAAAAATTACAACAAGTGATTTCATACGAAAATTATGATTCCTCATGTCGTCAAATACCTTTTTCTACTATCTTTTCAATTCCCTACAATCTGGAATATTATAAAAAAATATCACTGCTAAACTGCGAATATTTTATTTTTCAATTAAATTAAATAAAAACAATTTGAAATTTTAATTTAAATAATTATGACCAATTTTTTGAAAAAAAAAATCCGGGTTAACTGGTCGAAAGGGCCTAGTAGCCAAAGCCATATCTTTAATTCACATCCTCAACCTTCTTATCCTCTTATCTCCCATCCTTTAAAAAAATAAATAAATAAAAGTAAATGAATCTAAATAGAAAAGAGTATGGTATTTATTCACTTGGTCACAGTTATTTAAATATATTAAATAAAAATGATTTAAAAATAATTAATAAATTATTTCCACATTAAGCTCTGTGACTTTTGACTTACCTTACGTAAGTACGTTAACGTAGCGTAAGTCAAAAGTCACAGAGCTAGACTTTTGACTTACGCTACGTTAACGTACTTACGTAAGGTAAGTCAAAAGTCACAGAGCTAAATGTGAAGATAATCTATTAATTATTTTCAAATCATTTTTATTTATTTTATTTTTTTAAATTATGCATCTGCATTTTCTTAATTATAAATTTCCCCAACATTAATTTTTAAGTGTAAGGGAAAAACTAAATTTGAGATAAATTCAGGGAAATCAGGCTAATATTTTTACTGCACCATTTATTGCTGTCCATATTGATATTCGTATCTATATTAATTGGTGCAGTGGCTTAATTGCAAGCAGATTTAAGCATTACGAAATGCTCCTTTTTTAAAAACTACTTTTTACCTGTTTCAATGACGCCTAAAAAAATTAGCGATAATTTCAGTAAAAACTGCGAAAACCTTGAATTATTTCGATCGTAACTTTATGAGGTTTGTGCAACAGTGAATTTATGATGAATTTATGTTTTATTTTTATTAAGATCTAATTTGCATATTTGAAGACAAAAAATACACACGTTAAAATGTAACATTGATTAATTATGATTATGTTTAGTTTTAATATTTTATTTTTATAGTCTGCTTGCAGCAATTCTAATAATCGACAAGATTTCTGCACACTGAGTCTAATTAAATATTCCATGTAGGTAAATTAGCCCTAGAGCAGTTCTTGATTTTTTTATAGATTTTTTTTAAATAGGAGTCAAATATGGCCACATGAAAATAACCAAAATGAGGGTGCTGGTGGAGAGATTCGAGTGTTATTTATAAACAATTGACACAATTTTATTGAGTTTATGTAATCAAAAACTGAAACATAGCTAATTTAATCATTTATGTGACCAAAAACTGAAACAGAGCTAATTTAATCATTTATGTGATGCTGGTGGAGAGATTCAAGGGTTAATTATAAACAATTGACACAATTTTATAGAGTAATGTAATCAAAAACTGAAACAGAGCCAATTTAATCACAATTGAATGAAATACGGTTGTCTAAAGAAAGAATTTCTTCTAGGAGTTTGAAGAAGGAACCAAAAATAAGGAAGATCGGCGCTAATGAAAATAACGTTACGGAAATTTTCGGAGGAAGGGAAATTTTTTGGAATTAAAATTATTCGAAAGACAAAAACTTCATGCTGGAAACAAAAGAATCGTTAAAAAAATACCAGTTGAAAGTAAACCGGAACCTTAATTGAGTTTAATAAATAACAGTCTTTATTTAATTTAATCGATAATAGTTAAAAGTATTGCATCCTTAAAAGAGATTTCAAATCAACACTTATCAAGAAAAGTTGTTTTTTTTAATGGGTTCGTGATACAAAACGGAGCGGAAGAAAGGGGGATTTTGTGAAAGGGGGAAATTTTGAAACAGCGGGGAGTTGTAGTAAAGGAGCGCTGAATTAATAGGGAGGGGGGATGGTTAAATATATTTTCTAATAGAGGTAAAAAAAAAATAATTGTGTTGATTTACCTGCGGGAAGTAATAAGGAAATGTTGAATGAATTGAATTGTTCGAAAGATAAAGGATTAGATGAGAATCGAAGCTGTTCTAAAGTTGGAGTTAGCAAGGTGGAGATTTTTAATGGAAATGAAAGGAATTTGTCCAGTAAGAAAGAAAGCAAAATTGCACCAAAGGGAAATAATTCATCTAGAGTAATGTGTAGCAATAATGGTTTTAATGGAAAACGAAGATCTCGAAATTATAGTTATGTTAAGAATTTGAATAAGATTGAAAGTGATTCAAATGGAAGCACCATTACAAGGGAAGAAGTTCTACAGATGGATAATCTAATATAAATGAGATGCATTCTGCAAGAAAAAGTTCTACAGACGGACTGTCTAATAAAAATAAATAAAAATAGGATAAATTCTTCAAGAGGAAGTTCTACTATTATTATTAGTTCAATCTAATAAATATAAGATGAATCCTTCAAGAGGAATGAGATACATTCTGCAAGAAAAAGTTCTACAGACGAACAGTCTAATAAAAATAGGATAAATTCTTCAAGAGGAAGTTCTACAGATAGATAATCTAATATAAATGAGATGCATTCTCCAAGAAAAAGTTCTACAGACGGACAGTCTAATAAAAATAGGATAAATTCTTCAAGAGGAAGTTCTACAGATGGACAATCTAATAAAAATAAGATGAATCATTCAAAAAGAAGTTCTACAGATTGACAATCTAATAAAAATAAGATGAATCATCCAAGAAGAAGTTCTACAGATGGACAATCTAATAAAAATAAGATGCATTCTCCAAGAAAAAATTCTACAGACGGACAGTCTAATAAAAATAGGTTGAATTCTTCAAGACGAAGTTCTACAGATGGATAATATAATAATAATAAGATTAATCCTTCAAGAGGATGTTCTACAGATGGATAATCTAATAAAAATAAGATGCATTCTCCAAGAAGTTCTACAGACGGATATTCTAATAAAAATAAGATGAATTCTTTAAGAGGAAGATCTACAAATAGACAATCTAATAAAAATAAGCTGAGTCCTTCAAGAAGAAGGAAAATATAATAAAAATATTGATCGAAAAGTTCTAATTAAAAAATACTTCTAATGAGTTTAATTAAGCAATTTATATACTTAAATGCACTAGCAGCATTTTTTTTTATTTTTTAAGATTTTTTTAAAGGGAATGAAATGTGACTGCTTTAAAAATGACTCAAGTGAAAGAACGTTTTAATTCCACAAGCTTTTCGAATTTTCAGCGATTTCAAAAATTTGATCATAGCGTAAGAAAATAATTTCTTAATTGAATATTATGTGTTGTTTTTTTTTTAAGATTTTTTGATTAAGAAAACAAGAAGTATTGTGTTCAACCAAATAAATTTCGCATAATTTCACTATCCGAATCCAAATCTAGAATAATCCCGGCAACTGAAAATAACCAACACCACTAAACATGCAAATTATATAATTTGCGGTTGCAGCGTGTTCAGCGCCGTTAACAATTAAGAATGCGAAATCCTTCCATCATGACCGTCACGTGTTTGCAACCATTTTTTTTTGCTTTATTTTTTCGTCGTCGTTCGCTTCAATTTCCTCCGCCGCCGTAACTTATTTTCCAACGGCGGTGCAGATCGAGGAAGTCACCGCTTTTGTTCGCTACAATTTTTTTTTTATTTTTAATTCCGAAAAATCACGAAACTAGTTTCTAAAAGCGGACACCGAATATACCTGGCTGGAAGAGAGAAGAATGGGGGAGAGCAAAAAAAAAGCTTAGAAAGCCGATCGAAGTCGTGACTGTGCTCCGGCGCAATCTCGATCGCGCGAAAAATAATAATTCACAAGCGCGATTTTTGTAATTACGATCGTTATACTTCAATAAATCCGAAGCACGCGGGAATTATTAACCGCCTAAATCCGTAATTATTGCTTATTATACAAATGCAAGGATGGCTTATCTTGATATTAGCCGTGGTTGTGGCTTAACGGTTTTTGCTGGATTTTTGCTATAAAACCGTTTTATGCAAATTATAATTATGTGTTTTTTTGCATGCATGTGCGGGTTTTATTTATTTATCTATTAGATTTTTTGCGCGTGCAGAATTTAATGCCACCTCGCCTATTAAGACGATTTAATCAATATAATGATCACAGCCAGAAAATTTCACAATTTAATTGATCCACCAGATGTCGAATTAAAACTAAAATAAAAACAACAAACCCGATCTATAAATTTCAAGTTTAATATATGCAATTAATATCATTTTCGGCTGCACCATGAATAATTTCCTCTTTTTATTATTATTATCATCATCCCATGGCGATGAAGCTATTAATTTATTTTCAACAAGGAAATGATAAACATATCGATTTTTTTTTCTTTTCAAAAATACATATAAACATCGTTTCGCAACACGCGAAATTCCCACGCAATAAATCCGGCGAATTTATTTCGGCGAAACGCGAATGAATCGCGTTATAAAAGTTTCTTAAAACGCGATAAGTTCGCCCGCAGTTTCGCGTCAATGTGGCGAATCGATTGTGGAACAAACTTTCTGGAAACTAGGTATATCTTTGTGTGTCTGTATCCATAACCGATTCCGCATATCAAAGAGATTCGAACGCAAACTTGGTTTACACAATAAATAAAAAAAATAAGTTAATTAATTAAATAACTGCGATTGAGTGAGTGAACTCTTTTCTATTACTATTATTATTAAAAAAACAATAAGTTGTAACGTAGAATCTGGATTCTTATCAATCTCTATTGACAATCAGATCGTTACGTGTTCTTTTTAGGATTTCCTCAATTTGCCCTGGATAAAAGATTAAATACTCAGTCAAAAACGGTGAAAGACCGGAACTAAGTTTATTTTACTTTTACAGAAATACAAACAGAAAAAACGTCTTGCTCGAAGTTATGGTTTTTGATTTGACCAACTTTACTTCTGGACATTCAGTCCAGAAGTAAAGTTGGTCTCCTCAACACCAGAACAACCCCACTTCTTTCAATGATAAATAATAAAGATTAAAAACTAATCAGGCACGCATAACATTGGAAAGCAAATTATAAATACGAAATTGAAAAATATTTATACAATTAATTTTTAATATGTGACATAATTTTGTAACGTACAATGATGTTGTTTATCGTTACGATTCCTTTATTTAATTTTCTTTATATGTTGTCGAAAACGCGATTTATCCAACTTGGGTCCAATCACAGAGATTCAAAATTAAACGTTTTAATTCATAGATAATTTGATATTTATTAAATTAATTTACAATTTAAAACATACATCGATTGAGAGTTTACATTTAGAATTGGCTGTCTTATTCAACTGATGACATTATGGATTCGCTGCGAATTGAATTATTGGTCATTTTATTCAATAAAAAAATAATAACATCAAAATATGTAAACTATTATTTTTACTTTACTGAATAGAAAGCTTCAACTATTTATTGAAACTGCATAAGGACCTTTTTAGGCACACAAGAATTCTCGTAGAAATTCATAATATAATTATTTATAGAAAAATATTGTAAGTATATGTAAGTGTAATATAGCGATTTCTCATGAGAATCCTCACCAGAAATATATTGATATATAAAAGTATAGCCATTTCGGTTTTCGAACCTCATCAGACCAGTGTGATCCATGTGCAATGCACATCCTCAAGGCATTGCAAATGGAACAATTAATTATTTTCAAATTCTCTTTATTTAATTTAATTCATAATTATATTTTTTGTTGTTGATGAAACGCAAATATCCGTTTCTCGTTAAATATTTTATCAATCTTTCCATTTCGCGGAAGTGCAATTATAAAATCCCGCGCGAAGTGATTTAACAGCAATAAATCATTTAATCCGAGGAAACTATTTTATCCGGCTGAAAGCTTCCTTCCTTCCTGGAGAGTCCGGTAAAGACTTCATCAAATTTTACAGCAAATCGATTCGTACGATATCCCCGTCCGTAAATTACGCATTGTCATTTCCATATTGTCCCCTCATTTAAGCGCGCCTCGTTGTTCCGTTACAATTTTCGCTAATAATATTTTTTATTTGGGTTTTTGGCCATACCGGTTCCGTGCGTTGGCAGAAATGACGAATCCTTGATTGAACGCTCAAGTCAAGGTCAACGCTGAACGGCGCACAATGAAGCCGCTGTGTGTGTGAGTGTCATAATTATGAGCTTGCCATTTGTGAAATTTGCCGAAAAAAAAAAAAGGATCGACGGCATGCAACAGGAAAGTGGCGCTGCTAAAAATTATAGTCCGGCCTTTCCGGCCTCCTCAAAGACGGCGTTTCCTGGAGATGGTTAATTAAAAATAAAACAATTTGATATGTTTTAGATGGGATCCTTCCCGGAAATTATGGATTCGCTGCGAATTGAATTATTGGTTATTTTATTCAATAAAACAAAACAAAAATCAAAATATGTAAACCATTATTTTTACTTTATGAATAGTTGAAGCTTTTATTCATTGAAACTGCATTAGGGCCATTTTACACACACAAGAATTCTCGTAGAAAATAATTATTTATAGAAAAATGTTGTAAGTGTAATATAGCGATTTCTCATGAGAATTCTCGCCAGAAATATATTGAATATGTTTATAGAAATATTATACAGGGAAAAACATTTTTATAAATAAAATTATAGCAAAACTTTTATATAAAATTCTCAGACATATTTCTGCGAGAACTATTATATGTGTAAAACGGCTCTAAAGGAAAACACTAATGTGTATAGTTTCAAAATGTAACGTTGTTTTAATTATTTATAAATGGAATAGTTCCCGTTTTAATAAATTTTCTTTTAGTGTAAAATAATTTTTATTGCCTTAAAAATAATGTTTCGCCACAGTAGCATCATCAGGATGAAAAATGAACATTAACATCTTCACCTGATAATGCTACTGTAATGTACCTTTACATATAATAATAATAATCATTATTATATATTTATATCTTCATACTGTATATAATTTTAAAGACTTAATTACTATTAGATTTTTGATTATCTCATCGCACAGATGACATTGGAAACAGCAAATAGTACATTAGCTCTAACTTAAATATTTTCTACATTTCTATTTTATCATCATTAAATACCATTAAGGTATATCTCATTATTGTTAAGTAAATATTTTTAACTCTAACTTCAAAAATTTGCGTCCTCCTAATTAGATTTTAATAATAATAATAATAATAATAATAACTTTATTGTCCAACAGCTGAACCAATTACAGGACAATGTTATAAAAAAAACTTATAATAATTAATAATAATAATAGTAATTATATAATACAGTATAAATAAAAAAAACATACAAAAATAATGATTTCACAGACAATGCTAAATCACTGTCACATTTCTGGTGAGAAAAATATGTCGTCAAACAAATTAAATTGATATATATAATTCTTTTCAAAATGTATAATCTACATTTCCTTATCTTGGTCTCTGATGATTTTTTTTTGTAATCCGTAACAGTTTGCGATGATCAATATCAATGTACGTCCGACATCCGTTCCAGAAAGCGTCTAATATGGTTCTGCGCTCCGGATGCGTTAATGACCGAGGAATTGCAAAAATACCGAGCTCTTCCAAAAGGAACAACAAAAAAAAAATGGAGAAAAAGAAGACGGAGTAAAAAATGCAAATTGTGCGGCAATTTAGCGGAGCCTTATTGGCTTTTAATTAAAATTTATATTAGAGGCGGATTATTTCCCACAGTCTCTTTCGGAAATCACCGTCCGCTAGTAGAAAATCGATCGATTGAATCGAGTCTTTAAATTTTTGTATGATATACAATTTTAGAAAATATTTATAAATTCTTATTTAAACTCAGAAGTTACCCATATATATTGGGTAATTTTTTGCGGGGAATTTTTTTTTTTTTAGTACTTCGAATAAAACTTTTAGTGTTTTACTCTAATTGTAAAAATTTTATGGTTACTTGATGAAACTCCATTATTTTTTTAGTTTATTTTTTATTTTATTTATTTATTAACGGTGGTCTACCATAGAATATTACAATCAAAATACAATAAAATAGTAATAATAAATACATTAAACATTTAAAATAAAACACATACAATAAAATATAAAAACATATTTCACTTACATCAAGGCCGTAAAAGAGTGAGCAATTCTTTAAGGCTGTTAGCAAAAAAGTCAAAATTGCTAAAATTATAACTGATTACAAAGTAAAACACACTGTTTTGTTTTTAAGTTTCACAGATGTCTTGTAGAAAACACTGCTACAATTGTTTCGATACACAGTATCATCATCAGGCAGCTGATGTAATGGTTTGTAAAATTAATAAATAAAAAAACACAGTGTCAACGAGAGGGAAGGTACCTCACGCTGATTATCAACTAGCTCAGGTTGATTTAAAGACGAAGCAACTAACCTTTAAAACACAATGGGTTTTTAAATAATTTATTTACAAAAAAAATCCGCAAAAAAAAAAACAAAAAAAAAACAGAGAGAGCAATCACACAGTGTACATGTAGGTAGACCTGATGTAGCGTCGGCGTCTGGATGGAGGTGGCGTTCAGGCGGCAGCTCGGCGTCGGAATTCGGCATCGGAGTCCGTGGGTTATTGCGTCGGGGTTGGATCCAGAGGCAGGAACAAACACTACCCTCGTAGTGTTGACGTCGAAGCGGTTGTACTGGCAACCTAGGTGCTTGGCGTCGGTGTTGACTGCAGGAACGACGGCGGAACGGCTAACGTCGGCGTCGGGCTGAGTTTCCTGGAGTCGGCAGGTTCCTGAATTGGACTGGATCCGGCAACAGCAAGGGACACTACACTGGTAGCGTCGATGTGGCGTCGAGACGGTTACACCGGTAACCGTGAAGCTCGGCGTTGGTGGACTTCAGGAAGCACTGGTCCTGGAGTCGACTTCTTCTGGCAGGAACGACGTCTGGAACATCTGGTGTCTGCGTCGGTCAGAGTTTCCTGTCTCAGAGAGAAGGTTAAATTTCGAGGAACAAAAGTTCCTCATGAATCCACATGCTGCCCCCTGTACAGCACCAGAGTGGACTGAAGATCTGGGTGGATGCATCCCGTATTTAAACACCGAAAATCGTCTAGAGTAGGGATGATTTTCGAGGACCACGTGGCCGTTGGCAAAGAATTCACTGGAAAATAACTATCGTAAACAAGATAATTATTTCCAACGAATTCTCAAATCCAACCGTTAAAATGCAATTTGAAAGAATTACGTTAATCTGTAATCTCTCTTCTTTCAAATTGCAACGGCGGCCTGTGTCCTCTCCCTGGGCGTCTTAATCTGCTGCTCGGCCCCTAATTGCTGCACGATAATCCGGAGGGCCGGGCGGTGATCTTCTAACCTCGGGTCAGGTAAATGTTGACCCGATGGTTAATCCGCGGCGGCCGGCAGGTAGAGTGCTGGCCAAAACTCATTTTATAAAAGAAAAAATTAAAATTAAAAATTTTAATTTTGTTGACGACGATTAAAATTAATCGCCGGTAACAACAGATAACTTTAAATTCTCGACTAGTTTCGGATTATGAGCCCATTTTTAAGTAAATTTAAAATCTAATAATATATTCATATTTATTTTATAAATTAATATTATTGGTGTAATTTTATGGTTGTGTGTGAATAGAGAGAGATTTTGGTGTGTGGATATAAGTAAAGGGCTGCAGAGCTGATTATTCTTCGGTCTGGGCTGAGGGAAGGAAGGGAAAGGGGGGAAAGGACAGGGAAGAAGCTGCGGGTAGACAAGAATTGATTCTCTTGTCAGGTGCATGCTTCGGTGTGCTTAGGATTTTATGAAAGCTGTTAACTGAAATGCAGCAGACAGGAGCTTTGGGTCAGCAGACTGCACACTCTTTATCGAGCGGCAATCGCGTCTCCCGTATTAATCTTTCCCTGCCCCCACCCCCCTTATTCGCAATTCGGAAAAGGAGGGGGGTCGATTCCGTTCCGTTCCGTTCTGTTCTATTCTGTTCTGGTTGCAATCCGTGAAATGCATCAGCAAATTAAGGAGCGGGTCGTTAGACGACGGTTGGATGGGGTAGGTTAGGTTTCGGGGGCGGAAGGAGGCCGCTCCGGGCCGACGGTGTTTCGGACCGGGGAAGGCAAGTATAAAGTCAAGACGTGAAGATGGCCGGCCGTCTGGCCCCGTGCACCGAATTAGTGGGTGAAGGTGGCCTAGATCAATACTAGTCTAGCCTAGTCCACCCTCCGCCACCGCCGCCCCCGCTGCGTCACGCGCTGTCTCGCACCCTCGCCTCCCCCCGCCGGCTGCCACCCTCTCTCTTCCGCCCCCGCTCGCGCCCTCCTTTCCCCCACCGCACCCCCCGTCGACCCGTCTCATACTGCACACTGCACTCCTGCTGAATAATGCATCGCAATTGATACGTCTTACAGTATTTACAGCACGCTCCTGCTATGCTATGTAGATAATCCGATACCTATATCAACACACACTCACTACACCCCCACCCCACTTCTACCCCTAATTACATCCATTAATACTATTAAGCACCAAGACTCACGCCCACTCTATGCAACAAATTACTAAAAGCCTCTGATTCTCGAAAATCGCCTGAACACATTTATTCAACCCTCCAACTTAATAAAACTTAATAAAATAAAAAATGGAATGGCAGAAAGACCTCGGGTCGATAGTCTATAAAAGGACAACCTCAAATTATATACCGTATTATACTATACAATACTGTACTTAATATAATGTAAAAAAAGGAAGAAGGTATTAGTAAATTTGTAAAATTTATCTCCAGAAGTAAACATGATAACGACAAAAACATTCGTCGTGTTATATTTTTACTCAACCAACAATTAATTAAAGCAGCAACAAGATTATAATAATCTATCAAGAGATAGATAGAGTTAGATTATACAGCGATCCTCCACCACAAAAAAAGTGATTTAAAAAGATTGTGAATATATGTAAATCTGCTTGAGTTGAATAAATTTGAATTTCAATTTTCAATAATATATATAATCTTATATCCTTCTACCAAATATTGGTGTAGGAATTTTCAATAATAAGAAAATAAAAGTCTCTTACAAATCACCAACACAAAAAAGGTTTAGTATACTCAACAGAAAATCATTTTACAGGGCATAGTATTAATGATGGACTAAATCGAACATTGTTCGATCACTTCTCGACATTCTCTTTTTCGTATTGTACGAAATGCACGATTTTTTTAACGGTTCAACCAGTCAGAACGGCTAAATGTATTCAGATTAAACAGTCGGATATTTTTTTTCGAATTGTTCGAAAATCGTGTTGTTCAAGGAGATCTAACTGTTCTATCGGAATGTTTGGATCTAGTTCTTTCAAATAATATAAAAAAATATATATACATAATCTTTATTTAATAAAATGTTCAGCCAGCATTCATCTAGCGTATGGATAACTAGTGATGGCCATTTCGGTTTTTCGAACCTCTTCAGACCAGTGTGTTCCATATACAATGCCTTGATGAAAGCGGCTGAACGGATTTTGTATTGTGGTTATATACCTGATATTAATCATAATAAATGAAAGACAACGCAAGCGCCATCTTTGACGTTGCCACATGAAATTAGACCAAAGATGGCGCTTGCGTGTACATTATGTAATTCAATGTCCGTTGTTGTATTTTCCCGGGAAGTAGTTGTTTTAATATGCATTTGTTTAAAGTACTTACGTGAAGTAAGTCAAAATATCACAGAGTTAAATGTGAGAATGATTTATTAATTGTTTTAAAATAATTTTTATTTAATTTACAATGATTTTAGCTCGATGATTTTGAGGGTTCATTATTTCAAGCAATCATAACATGAAAATCCCTTCACATATTATTCGGGGCTATTCTGTAAAGAAAATCTTAAGTCTAACATGTACGTTATTTTTTATCATCACAGTCTAAGTAGCTTTTTTTAATAGATATATAAACATAGAATGTGGATTAAATTAATAACGTAAACGTTAAACTTAACATTTTTCGTAAGAAATAGCCCCGATTAACACAATCGGTGTGAATTCAACTGTATTTAGTTGCGAATGGAATATTTTGTTTTTTTTTTATATGAAACAGGAATTTTTCTCGATCCAAATCTATAGTATTTGGATCGAGAAAAAATCCTGTTTCAGATCATATTAACATTTCTCGTAAGAAATAGCCCCGATTAACACAATCAGTGTGAATTCAACTGTTTTGTTTTTTATATGATCTGAAACAGAATTTTTTCTCGATCCAAATACTATAGATTTGGATCGAGAAAATTTCCTGTTTCATACAAAAAACAAAAAATATTCCATTCGCAACTAAATACAGTTGAATTCACACCGATTCCAGCGCAAACGCTCAAATCAAACAAACCGGACACCAACAAATAAGCTTCACGCGTGTTTTAATAATAATCGACCACTTTTACAAGCGTTACAAAACGAAACACACAAAAAATCACACACACACACATAAACGTGTGCGTATCGTATTTTGAATTTCACGCGTGTGCGAAAAAGCGCGCTCAATTTTTTTTTACAATGTCGCAGGACTGATAAGGGGGAGGCGAAACGCTGGGAAATTAACGAAAATTCGACAAACGCCGATATCGACGGGCGATAAGACCCGCGCAAAAAAAAAAAACACTCGCAAAAATAAAACTTAAAAATAACCTTGGAGTGTGTATACATTAAAAAAAGCGATTGTTGCTTACGCGCGTGTGTGTATATGTGGGACGTTTTTATCAGCGATACACGCATTTTTCGTTCGCTCGTGGCCGGCTGCCAAAATGTCAATTGATAACGTTGGAATTAAAAAAAATAAATAAATATATAAGCGTGGAGTATTTATTTTTTAGGAAAGGTTTCCGAATGGTGTCACGGGATTTTTAAAATTTTGAAAACGGAATCACAGGTAAACGTGCGTGAAATGAACGAATCCGAAGTCAAAATCTGTAGGAAACTTACCATTTGGTCACAATTCGCATTTAAATGAAAAAATCGCAACAAATTTGTTAACTTTCGTCATAAATTACAAGATTATTTCATCATGTACGATTTATACTCGCAATGTGCTTATTTAGTCGAAAATCGGATCAATTATAACCTCAAAATTGGGACTTTAAATGCGAATTGTGGCCAAACGGTAAGTTTCCTACAGATTTTGACTTCGGATTCGTTCATTTCACGCACGTTTACCTGTGATTCCGTTTTCAAAATTTTATATATCCCGTGATACCATTCGAAAACACTACCTAAATTAATATAAAAATTAGGATGAGTTGTACTTTCCAAGTTTAGTTGCTTCTGATTTTCATGTCATTGGGACATGCGCTGGTTTGTGCTGTTCAACCAAAGCGTGAGTTTTTTTTTTGCAATTTTCGAATTAGAATATTTTACAAAATTATAATATCTAGCAACAACATTATATTTTTGTAAAATATTGATTTTTTTATAAATGAAATAAAACGAATTTGAAAATAATTAATAAATTAAAGTATATACGGAAGACTTACATAACGTAAGTCAAAATGTTAGCCTCTATGACATTTTGACTTACGTTATGTACTTTAAAACAAAGGCAACAGAAGGAATAATTTATTAATTATTTTAAATAACTGTGATCACGTGAATAAATCCTTTTTTTTCTCTATTGTTATTAATTTTTTGGTGTATTATGAATATCGGAATAGTATATGGTATAACTAGTGTGGTCAGTAGATCTTGCGATGTAATCACACAAGTATACATAAAAACACGTTCTCGAGAGTTTTGTTCACAATTTTTCCTATGAACTCAAATTAATGTTAAATAAAATTTCGGTATACCTGATACATCAAAAAATCAATCTTTTATAAATTAAAGAATGTCGTTATTAGATATAAATTTGATTTCCTTGATAATGACAATAAGTCGAAACTAGTTGGAAAATATAAAAAAATAAGTGAAACAAACCAAGTGCCTTTAATTTCGAATTCAATATGTCGTTATGAGACTTACAACTATCTTTGAATTTAGGCCATGGCCCTGATTTCCATTCTATTTTTCCCCAAAAGCTCACTTCCCCCTCCCCCGCTGATTACACTTTATGGTAATAAAATCAACCAGAAGAGATACCACCCGGTGATCTTAATTCGTTGATAGCGCGCATAAAATATTCATTAGGCGACTTATTAAAAATGCGCGATTGTGTTATTAGATGATGGCCGTAATAAGAAAAGAGCGTGAGTAAGATATGGCGTGGCGCGGCTCCACCGGAATCAAGAAGTGTATCGTCGGGTTCGTTCCTTCTTCGTGCACGGTGCATCCACGGTGCGTGTTCAGCCGCCGGCGATGTGAATATGCCATTTCACGGTTCAGGGATGCCATGCACTCTCCTGCGGAGCGCAGACACACCGCAGCACCGGCCTCGCTCCTCTTCGTCTTCTCAGTTGTTTTTTTTTTTGGCGAGCTTTTTGTTTCGCTTATTTTTGCCCTTCTTTCCATTCCGGCTCGGAACCTCATCTCCGCGGATCGCATTTCTGATACCCAGTGCGAAACATGTAAACATTGTGTTATTCGCACTTCAAAAAGAAAAAAAAGGCAGTAGAGTGAAGATAATACGTTGTAATCACATACGAGGTTTTTTTTGTAGTTATCTTAAGAAGGTAATGTTAAAAGGATTTCAATTTACTTAGTCACACAACTGCAATGAAAAGTCAAGATTATTGTTACGTTTCCTTCATATAAAAAAATATTTTTTTAAATCTAATATTATACCAGAATTATATTGTAACAAAACGAATTCCTTGTTGACTTGGAATAATGTTTATTCTTAATAAATTAAAGACGACGCAAGCTTCACCTTTTGCCTAATAATTTTTATTATTTGTTAATTTATTTATTAATAACCCATTGGGACTATGTTCCATCAATGTTTGGTCCAAACCGTTCGAGCCGATTTCGAGATCTTGATTGATTACGTTTTCTCTTAAGCGCAATGTTGAACTCTTTTATTTTTTTAACCCTGAAGATGACCATACGAAACGTTCTAATTAGTGATTTTCATAATACAGAATTTTGTAAGAAGTGGTAGATTATCAGAATTCTTGGCAAATTTTTTACTTAAGGCTAATATACGCTGGGATATGGGTGAATAATTTTTATTTAATATATTAAATAAATGTGATCAAGTGAATAAATGCTCTTTTCTATTTAACATTTATTTTGTCGCTCATGTGTAATAAAAATCTATCATAGTATAAAATCACTAATTCATTTTTCACAAACAAAAATAAATTGTATAGATCAAAATATATACGTGTGTAGTTGCCTGCCCTAGGTACAACGAATCTTCTTATCTCAGGAATGCGTTCGCAGACCGAGCCATCGATTGTTTTTTTTTTTGCTTTTGCGATAATTGCGCTCGCAGATTTCAAACCAGTTGGCCGAAAACACTCGGTGTGTTCGCTATTCCACTTTAATTTTTAACGTTTGGAATTATTAATAATTGAGTTCGCGATTTAACTTTGTTTATAAATGGTGATAATGAGTGAGTGGAAGAAGTGATTCGATTTGCGGATTTTCTGGATTTTGATTCAACTGGAATGGATGTTCAATTATTATTTTAATAAGGTATGCTTTATAATAATAATTTTATTATAATAATAAATATGAATGAATTATTAAAAATCGACTAATAAAATAAATAAAAACACAGACTATACTGGTTGTACGAAATTAAATGCGCACCATTGCTAACTTTGCTATTAATTGAGTTAGAGAGTAGGTTATATATATATATATATATAAATCTTTATTGGCAGATTATTTTTAACACGGTAATAATTATAAATAAATACAATAAATAACTAACATAAAAATAAATTCTTCTGCCAATTGGCTATCGACCGTTGGTCTTTCCGCCTGATTTTGTAGGCATCTGTCCTTGTCAGTTGCTGTGTCAAAAAGGTTTTGATCTCTAATGTCGTCCATTATCTAGAGTCGATTAAATTAACAAAGTAGTAATAAATTTTTCGGGGATTACAAAGGCGAAATAAAAAAAGGACATCGCGTTTTTAAGATATTAACAAAACAAATAATTTTTTGTAAACACCCTATATATTTTATCACCATTTGATAGAAAAGGGTTGGCAATGGTATGCACTTAATTTCGAACAAATTATATATCCATATTTATTATTTTATAAGCTACCTATGTTTAAATATTCAAAATATTAATAATTTTATTGTCCAATACAACAACTATATATCATTTATTTAAATAAAAATATTTGTCCTTTCTCCTACTTATTTTTTATTTCACTTGATATATTTCGAAAACTATGTTTCCATCTTCAGTAGTTGAAGAGTAGTTGAAGTAGTTGAAGAAACATAGTTTCCGAAATATATCTAGTGAAATAAAAAATAAGTAGGAGAAAGGACAAATATTTTTATTTAAATAATTAAAGTCTCCATAACCAATATAAAGAAGATTAACTATATATCAGATGAAGCATCAAATAATACACGATCTAAAATGTATAAACAAAAATGAAAAAAGTATGATTTGAAAAGTACAAAAAAATAAATATAAAGGCAGAAAGACCGATGGTCGATAGCCATTTTCTGAGGCTTAACTAGATATTTATGATTGTAAATATTGTAATGTAATTTAATGTATCTCTAAGAAATATAGATTTTCTATATATAAATATAAATTAAAATCATAAGTTACAGAGATTCATAAGTTATAAAAGATTTAAACTTACACGGTCGCAGATGAATGAGAACTTTTTGATCAATTAAATAAAATCTGATAAAATGGTGGAGAAAGTCTTGGAAGAAGAGATTAAAAGGTGATGAACAATTTGTTTTGAAACATGAACATTTTTAATGTCCAGCTCTGGAACCCAATAAGACTTTTTATGAGAGAGAAATTCTAAATTATCAATAGAATGTTACTCAATAGACTTTGATTAAAACACTTGGTTTGTTTCACTGATTTGTCAGTTGTCAGTGAATCAGTGAAACAAACCAAGTGTTTTAATCAAAGTCTATTAATTAAATATGTTTCACCACGGGTTAAGTGAGAAATTAATTCAAAATATAGAATGTTACTCTTATAAAATCTCTTAATAGTTAGTGTGGAAACATCTTTTGTCTTTTTTCGTAAAAAGAAATGTGTTTCTGAAAAAAAATATGAAATAAATCATAGATACTCCTTATTGGTTTAGAAACAATATTCAATAAATAAATCTCAGTAAAAAATGATATATTAGAATTTTTCGAAAATGTTTATAATTTGTCTTATTTTATTCAATTAAAATTGTCGAAGCTTTTTATAGTGGAAAAAGCTAGTTGGGTTTATTTCTAAGAGTTTTAAGAAAATTTGAGAATTATTTCAGATTTTTAGAAAAATAAAAAAATAACAACCCTGAGTCGCTACCGCTGTGAAAATAGTTACTCTAGTCATTTTATTTTGGTCATTTTTCTGTGATAATAGTATTTAAGCCATATGCAATCATCTCTGAGATTAAACATCTATAGACACCATGGACCAACCAATGACCATGCAGTCGATGCCGGTATAGTTGGAAAGGTTTTAGTCGGTAAACTCTGGCCGTTGGAGATTATATGCCATGGCCAGAAGGAGTCCGACACACCGTCCATAAAGGACTTTCCCTTCCACATCTCAAAAAAAAAAAATAATAATAAAAAAATCTCAAATATAGTAAAAAAAATGGCGGAAAGACCATAGGTCGATAGCCTGTTCAAGCAAGCAAGCAAGAAAGAAAGACACCTTTATTTATTGTAAATATGTGTAAAACAAATAACTTTGAATAAAGATATTGTAGTAGTAGTAGTAAAAAATATTTTATTTTATTTATTATTTATTTATTTCATGAAAAAAAATTGTTTTCAAAAAATCTGAAATAATTCACAGACACTCCTTTCTGTTTTAATAAATGTAAATAAAATATTTATTAGGCAAAAGATAGCGCTTGCGTCGTCTTTAATTTATTATGATTAAGTAAAATAGTTTATACTATTTTTGATTTCTATAATTTTGACTGATTATAGTTAATTGTCGCAAAAATCTTTTATAAATTCCTATTTCTAAAAGATTTTTGCGACAATATTCCTATAAATCCAATTTCAAAGTCGGAGTCTTGGACTTTGAAATTAGATTTAAATTAGGCCTATGTTGTTTACGAGATTTTTTGCACATCTAGCAATTACGTTTTTTCTGAGTTGACCAAGAGTTTCAAAATTAATTGCTGATCAAACCTCAAAACCCCCTTGGTTAAGCTTATGATCACTTATCTTTCGGTAAAACAAAAATCCATGTTCTTTCCGTGGATTAATCGACGCTGCGTTTGCAATCCCGCTGTGATTTTCGCAATTTGTGAAACGGATATAAACTAATTAAAACAAAAACAACGAAAATAAAAAAAAATGAGCGTAATATTTCGATCGCCGGTTTTAATCGGGGGGAATTTCCAACAAATAACGCGGAAAAACAATTAGCGGCTCCGCCGACACGGTCGCGCGTTTGCGTCCGCCGTTCGGAAGGCGATTTTTATTAAAAGCGGAGATTTGAATTGCGCTGCGCTCGTTTTATTTCGCCAATTTTTTTTTTTTTTGGCGTTATTTCATTTTTTCGGATCATTATTGCGATTTTCGTGTACTTTCATAGCCAGACGTCACGCAATTTTCGATAGCGGCAGGATTTGCATATCTGCTAAAAGAAAAAGAAACGTGAAAGAATTAAAATGTTTTGTTGGAGATTATTTGTGTTAGCTGGAGTAAAAAAAGAGCTTCATTGGAATTCCCTTTACGTGAAATGTGAAGGGAAATCCAATACACATATATCAATAACCAACTATTTTTTTTTCTCTATAATTATATCATTAAATAACTGAAACTTTTCTTAGAATTTAGAAGTAGATGGGATAATACAATAAGCTGCGTACTTTTCAAGGAAATCCTATGATATCCGAATGAAAGATCAAAGCAAATTACCGCTATTCTGACAGGACATTGCAGACTTAGAGCTCATCTCTATTGACTGAGATTACAGAATCACGAGACTGTAGAGACTGAAGGACGAAACCGCGGAGCATATCTACGCAGCTTTCAAGTCAAGCAGAAGATTCATACTGGGAGAAAAATAGCCAGACAATTAGGGATATAACAACCTCGTTACTGCTAGCCTACCTCGATGAGGTGGGCTGGCTGTGCTGACGACTGGTCATTCCGAAGGGAGGATGCACTTAGGCCATACCCTCTGGCCCATTGTAGTACCTCCCAACCAAGCGGCTAGACCCAGTCAGCCTGCCTTGCTATTACAAGCATCTGATCATGGGTTAGACCCCACTTGGGTTCTTCACGGTTACGAGGCTTCTCCCTGCCCGTGGGATCCCTTATGCTAGATAGCGCTGGGCATTCAAGAAGTATATGCTCTGCTGTCTCTGTTTCTTCGTAGCATCCTCTGCATAGGTCATCCCCTTCAATTCCCATTTTTAGGAGGTGCTTCCGAAAGCCATAGTGACCAGTAATGTAACCGGTTAAGATTCTTGTATGTTGTCTGGAGTGTCTAAGTAGTTTTTTAGTTTCCCTAGAGTCTACTTTGGGGAGATATTTTTTGGTCTGACAACATGTCGTTATTTTTCACCATCTTTCTTCCTGTTCCTTGAAGGTGAATGTTTTAATTAGTCTGTTTAGGGCTCTTGGAGTCAGCTCTATTTTAGCCTTGTTAATGTTTGATATTCTTGCAGCTGCCTTTGCTATTTCATCGGCAGTGTCATTGCCTATGTTACCTGCGCTATGACTTTTGGTCCATGCTATGGTTATCAAGTTGCCTTTTGCAGCCTCATTTAATCTCTTTATACATCTGTGTATTAGAGGTGAGGTCACCTTGGCTTTGCTTAGTGCTATGATTGCTGCTTTGCTATCCCTCATGATGGTAATATGTTGTCCAGTTATGTTACCTTCTAGAATGCTGTTGGCGCTCATCATGATTGCGTATATTTCTGTCTGGGTTACCGTGGCGTGTCCTTTCAGGGATGTGGAGCACTTCAAGTTCAATGCCCTGGAGAACACCCGGGCCCCACAGCCCATATGTGATTTGGATCCATCAGTATATATGGTGCAATCTTTTCCCACTGATGAATTGTGTTTGTTAATCATAAATTTGTTGTTGAAGTTAAATGAAGGTATTTTCAAATCTAGTTCGCTGGTCACCCTTGGGCCCCAGTTCAGAATTTTCATGTGTCCTTCTGGTAGATTTAATCTAGACCATGTACCTATGGCTTAAAGTCTTTCTGCTGTTAGTCTAACTGTTTCTTTGATATATAAATCAACAGGCGGCAGTGATAGTAGTGCTTCCATTGCAGCTGTAGGTGTTGTCTTGAATGCACCTGTGGCGCATATGCAGGAAAGTCTCTGTATGTGCTTAAGTTTTGCCAATGTTGTTGCGCCTTAGCCTCAAGCTAAAGTGTACCAAAAAATTGCTTCAGTATGAATGCTGCCTTAGCCTCAAGCTTGAAGAAAGTGTACCAAAAAAGATGCTTCAGTATGAATGCTGCCTCAAGCTGGAATAAAGTGTACTAAAAAGGTTGCTTCACTATGAATGCGGCCTTAGCCTCAAGCTTGAGTAAAGTATACCAAAACAATTGCTTCAGTATGAATGCAGCCTAAGCCTCAAGCTTCAATAAAGTGTTCCAAAAAAGCTGCTTCACTATGAATGCGGCCTTAGCCAATTCCTGGAAACGCTGAATGGAAGGTATTGTCGATATTTGTATTTTCATTGGTGAGTTAGAAAGTTTCAGTGCATTTATTGATTTGAATGTACGATTTGCAATTGTATGTACTTTTGTTTGTAAAATGGCTTTTGTATTTAATAAATACAAATCTTTTAATGCAATCGAATTGAGAATTTATATGAATTAACACTAGATTCAGTAGTTAAAAAATTAAGTTTATACATTTTTCGAAATAAAGCTAGGTTTTAATAATGTGACTATTTGATTAGTTACATTATTGGTTATTAGTTGTTGTGATGCTAAAAAATCTAAATTGAAACAGCCATCCCGTTAATTTGGATCGTAAACCGCTCATACCTTGGCGTGCATGGCCAAAAATTAAAGGACCACGCACTCGAATAATTCGCACTTACACGTACACACACTCAGCTAGTATATAGACGGGCACACACATTCGCGAATAAACGAAGCTAAACGTTGTTTTTGTTGCTAAGAGAGCGAACGGGAGAGAAAGATGGCGAAAGGCTGAAGCGAGAGAGAGATAGGCGAGCGACTCGGTGTATCGCCGGTGCACCCAGAGGGGCCCGCTTGCGGTTTTGCACAGCCGGCTAGACGTGTTGCGAAATCGTTCGCACAATTTAGGCGATGCGTTCGAGGTCACGACCCTCGCAACGGTCGCTTTTTCGAGCCTACACCGTTTTAATCCCGTATCTATCCGCATTGTGTCCTGCCCACCGTAGCAGCGCCTTTCCTTGCTTGCGTGCATCGAGCGAGCCGAGCCGCTGACTGAGCCTGGGCTCATTAATGTTATCTATTCCACACAATATGTGCTCACATTCGTGTGTGTGTGTGTGTGTTTGTGCGAGCACGGCAACGCCAAACTAGGTATTTTTACATGCAGGATAATAAAAGAGGGTTTACAATTATTCGGACGCACTACATCCTGTTACATTAATCATTCCGCCAGGAGAACGCCGCTACGCTCACTTACTCAATCATTCCTGCTTGTTGGTCGCTGCGGCTATGAATGAACATCCACTGAAGATTCATTTTACGTATTAAAATTTCTTCCTTACATAAATCTTTAAAATTTTCAACATAATATCTTTATTTTTTTTCAAATCCACACCAATTTATTACCAAATCACCAAATTCTTGAAGAGTCAAGAGTAAAAATAAAGTATCACTTCTATAAAACATCTATAGAAAGTACTGAAAGTACTACAACATATTATAGGCATAACCAGGAAAAAATGTATGTAAAGTATTCAACTATAACATGCATTTATCTAGATAAGAACATTGTTTTGATCTAATCCAACCTCAAAAGAAAAACAGAATAAAATATGAGCGGCGATAATTGAAGAACACGGTGCTGAACGTGCACCAACCCAATACCAACATTAACAGATTCGGAAACCCCATTAAAACACACAAGTCTGAAGAAGATTCTGCAACCCCATTGAGATGTGGTTCCCTGGACGATTCTGAGAAATATTCTGCCGCTCCATTGAGATATGAGTCCTTAGAGGAGTCTAAGGAAGGTTCTGCAACCCTATTGAGATATAGATCCTTAGAGGTGTCTGAAGAAGATTCTGTAACCCCATTGAGATGTGGTTCCCTGGACGATTCTGAGAAAGGTTCTGCCGCTCCATTGAGATATGAGTCCTTAGAAGAGTCTAAGGAAAGTTCTGCAACCCTATTGAGATATAGGTCCTTAGAGAAGTCTGAGGAAGACTCTGCAATCCCATTGAGAATATGTCCTAAGAGGAGTCTGAGGAAGAATCTGCAACCCCATTGAGATATAACGTTAATTTAACATTTCATCTAATCACCCTGATTGTATTAATAATCATATATTTCTCTCTCGACCCAGGAAAGTGGCGCTGAAACATTTTGCACCCAGGAGCATGTTGCCCTCAAACCAACCTTGATCCGATCCGTAAATAAATAAATATTTTTTAAATCCCTCTTTTGGTACTGCAGTATTTAAAACACTATATGAAGTATTTACGTAACGTAAGTCAAAATGTCATAGTAGCTAAAAAGGGAATAATTTATTAATTATTTTCAAATTCTTTTTATTTTTTTTTGTATGTTAAGTGATATACCAAAACATAAATTGTTTCCAATTTCAAAAACATTGCAAAACAAACACTTCTCAAATCACATCAACTACTTAATTCATTGCAAATCAGTTAAGAAACTCCGTCACAAAAAAAATCAGTAAGCATTCCGCCGCGCGTTTCGCAACCTCCTCCTCCTCGTTTATTGTTTTCGGCCGCAGTTTCTTATTTCTTTTTTTTTTGTTGGTTTTGCGTAACGAAACTACGTGCAAAAAATTTACGATCGCGACCTTTGTCCGCAATGTTTCCGTTCTTGATCTTCAAAAAGAGAAAAAAATTTCGCGATCATCGAGAAACCTTGGAATTGGCCAAGCGAGTTTGGATTGCAAAAAAAAACGGACACACGCGAAACCAAAAAATTGCGAACCTGAACTCGAAACTAGACCCGACGCCTCCGGCGGTGATTTCGCAAAACCTGCACACAAATTAGAAATGTATTTATATGGATAATGGCGAGGGAAAAAAAAGGTTGAGATTGGACGGGAGTTTATATAATAATGGTTCGGTGTGTTGGAATTTTGGTTATTAGAATTTAAACGAGGTTTAATTGATTAAAATTAGATTTTTTTTCGAAGTGATAAACTTAACGTTTGAATTTACAGTTTATATTTTGTAGAAGACATCTCCCAAAATTATATATTTTTTTATATGATAATGATAACAAAAAATTATAAAATTTATATACAGAGAGGTTTTTTTTTATCAGTATACATTAGGGGTAGTGCATACCTGCAAAAAACGCGAGTCAAACGCATTGAACCGATTAGGTATACATAGGGGAAATGTATACTGATAATAAAAGCTCTCTGTATATAGAAAATCTTTATTTCTGTAAGATATATTAAATTTCGTCACAATATTTACAACATTACAAATTTGTAATATTACAATAGATATTTGCCGTTGCATCTCAGTGATATTGATAAAGCAACGTCTTTCTGCTTTTTCATTTCAATGGATTCCAAAAGGTTTAATCCATAATCGCTTGGGCGTTTTATAAATTTTGTGTTAGAGATGGAAAATGTGTGGCTTGTTTCAATGGTATGATGAGCAATTGTGGATTTACTAGGGTTGTTACATTTGATTTTTGCTGTATGATCTTTAAATCTCGTTAAAATATTTCTTCTTGTTTATCCTCTATAAATATTGTCGCAGTTGCTGTATTTGATAGAATATATGCCGGAGGTAGAGCGTAGACATCAGCAGAAATCGTATTTCGTTCTTATACTACGTCTGATTTCATCTCAGCCTGTTAATATTAGTGGAATTAGTAAAGTACACATTTGTGACTTCTTTATCGCAGAACTTACTTGACCGAAGTTCTGTGATGTAGAAGCGAAAAATGTGTACTTGACTAATTCTACCAATACTCGTTCATCATTATTCGAGATTTTATTTATTTTTATATATTTACCAGGAAATTGAGATCCATAGGTTTATTTTTATTTAAGAATGCTTTCTTTTCTCGACCTATGGTAGAATTTACTATATTTCTACGTAATTTGTTTTGTTTGAAATCTTCAATCATTCGACTAGTTTAAAATTTCCTGTAATTTTGATCCCTCTCCAGGATCATATATTTTATTGGAGGAGTTAACCATGGGGCAGTTTTTTTTTTTTAGTAATTCGTGATGTCATTAAAGGGGCATGGATTTCAAATAAAAATACAGGGTGCGGCAAAACATCATATATTTGATTGCAGGAGTTAACCACGGGGCAGCTTTTTTCAGTAATTCGTGATGCCATTAAAGAGGCATGGATTTCAAATAAAAATACAGGGTGCGGCATAACAGACAGTGCAGTTTGAAACGCCCAGTACATCCTGTGTGGTGGGGGTACCTACTTGGGAGGGATTTCATTGTGTCTTTCTGATATCATCTTCAGGATTTATTGCGTAAAACGGCATGATGTACCGATTTAGATAAAATAAACCACATTTCAATTTAAAGAAATGTGGTTTATTTTAAGTCCTTAAGGACTACACTGTCTGTTTTGACGCACTCTGTACAAGAGAATCATTGAGATATTGCACGGCTCATAATTATTATTTTACTTCTGTGTTATTTTGTTAAACTTAGTTAAGTTAGTTTTAAGTGATGTACAATCTTGTATAGGAAATGTATTTTTCCGTGATTGTATTATTTAATAATAAATAAAGGCTGAAAGACCTCCGGTCGATAGCCGATTCATCATCTACAGAATATAATTCTAATTTTTGTGTATTATATGTATGTACATACATATACACATTTGAATAAAGATGGTTAGTTAGTTAATAAATAAATAAATAAAATAAAAAAAAAAACGTGGCAGAAAGACCTTTGGTCGATAGCCAGTTCGAGACTGGTATGTACTGTATGGTATTGTATAATAGTTTTGTATTGTATGTAAATTGTAAGCATAAAGATTTATATTTTGACTATATAAATATGGACTGCTAACGCCAACTTCACGTTTGAATCGAAGTGTGGCGCTGCCATAGACCAAGTGTCAAGGCCAAGTACTAAATGAAAGTCATTTCAGGCTCGAGTCAGCTCTAAGTTTATTGTGTTTAAATCATGTGATACCTTGAAAGTTTTTAAGAACATGGCGATATATTACTTTGTTGAGGGCTGCAACTCGTCTACAGAAGTATCTGTCGATGTGACAGCGTGTTGAGGTTATGTTTACGTTTACGGTTCCGTCTGCCGTCGTTCACTGAAATTCGTTCGGAATTTAAAAAAAAAATCACATGGGATATTGTCAATTTAACTAAGAAAACATTTATGTACCTGTGCTCTCGCTAGTGCTTTATCGAGCGTGTTCAGTTTTCTTAGTTTGTATCAAGTGAACCAAATCCTAAGTAATCGAGGTGTTCTGTTAGACTTTTTTTTTCAATATAGGCGGTGTATATGTCAATGAAGCTAGCGACATTTTATGTGAGTCAAATAGGCCCAAATTTCAATGAACACACAAATTTTGAAGGTCGCCTTTTATACCGCTTTAAAAGCGATCCAGAGGAAAAAAATATATGCTTTATCGCTTGACTAAAAACGCTGCAGCGCCGCACAAATCAGTGTTCCCTCAACGCGACCATTCTGCTCACCAGATTTTGAATTTCCCACCTTTTTGGTCACTGGGGCGGGGCTTAGTCGGGTTCCCACTTGGATACAAATATTGAGCAGTGTTTACATGGGAAATGGAGGGGGACTAGCAGTACATATTTATATAGTCAAAGGATTTATATATATATAATAAAAAGATGTGATTCGCGTGATTGAAAATATACAACTACTAAAAATGGAGACATAGTTTCAGAAATATATTCAGTTTAATAATAAAAAAATAAGTAGAAGGACATAGAATTAGTATATTTAACGACAACTATTTTTATTTAAATAATTTTAAATAATTAAAATCTCAACAACCAACATAAAGAAGATTATAAATAACAAGATTGATTTTTTGTTTTTTTTTTTTGTTAACGGTACATAAGTACTTTAAAAAGTACAAACATCCATCGAAACAACTACTTCTCGGGTAAATACCCGGCCAGATACACAATGAAAATGTGAATAATAAAAGATTTATATAATGCAACAATTTTGGTTCAAGAATATTTAATGCAAAGAACGAAAATCTTATATTGCTTGTTGATTGAAATTCTCCAAATTAAAATTATTGCGATTTTTTTCACAGTATATTCGTTTTGAAAATATTGTTATTTATTAAAATATATTTTTTTTTTCAGAAAATGTAATAGTAATTAATTTGTTAATGTATATTAATGATTTAAATACACGTTTCTTAATTTATGTTAAGCAGTTTTTTGTGTGTGTTGTGTCGCTGTAGGAAGAAGAAAGGTACCGAAGCGTTGAGCGGAGCAGCGTTACAGTTTTGGTTACCTGCACACTGGCAGAAACCTTGTCTGTGGTAACCGTAGGCGCGGTTATGGTTTTCGGGTACCTGGCGGACCCGCCGCCGTCGCTGCCGCCGCCGCCGGACCCGGATGCGGTGCGTCTGGCGCGATAATCGCCGCTCGTCTCCTCCACCTCTTTGGATGCGTGCGTGTGCATTCGCGGACGCGAAAAAGGATCGTAGCGGTGCAAAAGAGCCGGAGCAGTTTAAGGTGGGGGTGCGGGGGCGAGCAGTCGCGAGGCGGCCCGAGTTGGCGGCTGACGGCGCGATCAGACAGTTGGCCGGCGACGTCACAGCAGGCCGGGTCAGCCGTTTCTCGCCGAGTCTCTCCTGCTAACAAACAAAAAAAAATAGTAATAATAAAAAAAAACACACACACGCAGTTCTTTACATGTAGCAAAAGGTAATGACAACAAACCAGCGCGGAATAAAAATAAACAAAACGAGAATTTAAAAAAAATATATATATCAACTTTTTTTTTGGTGTGTTAACGCCACGTGACATCAGTGAGAGAGAAAAATTCTTGCTTGTGCGTCGTTATTTGTATTTCCTCCTTCAATCACACTCGACGGCACGGACTTTGAAAACTTGATGAAAATCAGTGTGTGCGCGGTTTTAAACCAACCAACTAAAATCCACGTGTTTTAATAAAAAAAATTAAAGAAATCTAAAAATCCATACGAGCGAGATGTGATTGATCGAATAATCCAAGAAGATCGAAAACGTAAGAAAAAATTAAATCGCGCGCGCGTTTAAAATAATATTTTCCGGGGAGACCCAAAAGTGCAGAGCCGAAAACACCGGAAAGGCGAAATTTATTCAAATTCCGCCTTTCGCACGCATGAATATTTTTGGACGACGTCGACGCCGGCGACAACAACACCAGGACCGAGAGTGGCAGCGGCGGCGACACGCGCGTCCCTTCTTCCTGCCGCCTCAGTCTCCCGCTAAGTGTGCGTCCGTTCCTGTGGGCGATCCTGACGTGCGTTTCGGACGCATTGCATAATCAATGTCAGAAAGGTGGTTTGTTGTTTTTTTTCTCTTTTAAACATCCTCTCTTTCTGTCTCACATTAGCACTCGCCGCGAAATTTCTAAATCAGTGTCTGTTGCGTACTGCCAATTTTCGATTTTCTTTTTTTAAATTACGACCTGCCCCCCTACATTGCCGTTTTGTTCATTTCCGACGCGCTTATATTTATTTACGACGCACTTTTTTTTCCTTATTAATTTTTTTTAACCGTATCTCCCGTTTGGAGACGCATCATAACAAATTCACATGTAATTTAAAAAAAAAATCAGTTTTTTTCTGTATTAATTAATTTACACGAGCGTAAACAAATTATAATAACAATAATAATTTTTATTACGGAATCACCTTTTTAAAAAAATAATACAAACAAAAAATATATTTTTTGATGAAAATACAAAATCCAGGCGGAAAGACCACCGGTCGATAGCCAATTGGCAAACTCTTACAGCATGTATTGTAATATTTTATGTTATATTTAGGTGTTGTAGTACGTTTGTCAATAAAGATTATGTATATATATATATATTTTATAGAGACGGGCAAACTCGTTCTTTTCGATCTTTCTTCTTACTACAAAATTAAGAACATGGAAATTTTATTGTTGCAATATATTCTATTAATATCAGTAATAATTTCCTAATTATTGAAAAACATTAATTTGCTATTACTTATTGAGATTATTTATTTAAAAGTACTCATTTAGAAATACTAACATTACTCGATTTTGCCCAATATTATTTTTTTAAACTGTTAACTAAACTGTTAACTGTGGAGGCTTCTATTTATATTATTTTTTTATTGTTAATATATTTTTTGTTTTGTTAAGTCCAATATGGAATTTCTATTACAGATTATATTAAAATTGTTGAAATATATACAAGACTGAACCTTATAGACAGACATATTAATAACACATTATAATGGTCTTAAATAACAGAGGCAAATAACACTGACAATTTGCAAAACATATCACAGATTGAAGTTTTCAGAAATAATGTAAATACACAAATTAAATCTTAAATTTTAAGCGAAATATCTCTTATATTTGACATGCGAAATATATAAGAGATATTTCTTATAGAATATGGGCTTCTATAAGAAATAACTCTTAAAAACTTATTTTCTATAAGCAATATTTGTGCATTTAATAACTGAACTTTTTATTTGTGATTATAATTTCAACGTCATTCGAGGCTATTCTTTAAAGGACATGTTAAAATTATCGTGTACGTTATTTTGTATCATCACAGTCTAAGCAGCTTTTTCAGTAGATTTATTATACATAGAATGTGATATTAATTAATAACTATATTCTGAATAAATTCCTCACTTAACCCATAGTGAAACATTTTTAATTAATAAAGATTAAAAGATTAAAAATTAAAACACTTGTTTTTTCTATGTAAAAAATAAAACAAAAAGAAAAGACATGTTTTTTTATGTAAAAAACAAAAAGAAAAGACATGTTCTTTTTAATGTAAAAAACAAAACAAAAAGAAAACACATGTTTTTTTATGTAAAAAACAAAAAGAAAAGACATGTTTATTTAATTTAAAAAACAAATCAAAAAGAGAACACATGTTTTTTTTATTTAATAAACAAAACAAAAAGAAAACATGTTTTTTTTTTATAAAAAAAACAAAACGAAAACACTTGGTTTTTCTTACATAAAAAAACAAGTGTTTTATTTTTCTAAAAAAAAAGAAACACTGTTTTTTTTTTGTGTAAAATGTTTTAATTTTTTATCTTTATTAATTGATTACTTTTAATATGTAATTCCGTTAATAAAGTGGAATTGAAATTGAACTTACACTCTAAACTTAACCTTTCCTGTACGGAAAAGTCCCGACTATCAAACCGTCAATTTCAACAAAGGAAAAGTGTTTTCATTCTTATAAATTACAATAAAAAACAAAGTAGAATCCTCAAAAATAGTAATTGCTATAAGTCTATTTTTGATAAAATTATTATAAACTTCAAAAGGTACGGATTTTTTTCTTAAATTATTATCAAATAAGAAGAAATGATCTTTAGATATTGTAAGTAAGATTAATTTTGAACTGTCGAACCACTTAGGATAAAGCTGACTTATTTGTGTATTCATTATTTGTGATGATTTATGTAAATGCTTATCATTCTTTAGAAAAGAGATTTCCGTAAAATAAATTAAATTAAATAAAAACACAAGAATTAGACAAAGACAGGCAGAAAGACCGACGGTCGATAGCCGTTTTTTAAAGACAACGTATAATATATAATAATAAATAAATAAATAAATTATATATATATATATATATTCCATTGTTCACTATTTGTAAATTAAACAACAGTTTTTTAAGTTTCACAAAATTTATTGCAGAGACACTGCTACAATGACAATTTTGTTGCAATTGTTTTGTAAAAAAGGAGATACCGTAAGTAAATATATTATTATTATAATTGTTTCGTCAAGACAGTGGCATCATCAGGCATATGATTAATTTCTATTGTTAATTTACTTTATATAGAATTGAATGAAAATGAAGATGATATAAGAAAGAAATAACACCTGAAATACGTCCTCCGCAACTGTAGTTCTTCCTAGATGAAATAAATACTCATGTTGAAAAATGTTGCATGTAAAATCGAAATATTCGCAATTTAAACTGTCGTTTCATAACAATTACTATTTTATTTATTTTAAACGTAAGTCAACAAAAAGTCGCAGTAGCTGAATTAACTAATTTATTATTTTAATTTCATTTTATTTAATTTCAACAATTGCGACCAAGTGAATAAATCTAATTATGAAGTATTTTAATTAATACACTTGGTTGAAACACAAATATAAAAGTTTAGTGAAATGACTAAACTTTTATATTTGTGTTTCTCTTTTTTATTATTATTAAACGCACATTTGTATTCCTTATTTTTAAGTTATATTTTTTCTAAAAGTGAACAGAAAATACTCAAAAAAAATCCAAATATTCGAACAAAATAATAATAATAATGCAAGTGTGTTAATTTGGTGCTAGTTAATAAATAAATAATTATAAAAACCTACACCGAAAGGTAAAAGGGTCATTAAATAAATGAATAAAAAAAATAAATAAATAAGAAAGAAACAGCGCATATTCAAATTTTGTGGGCACAAATTAGTCTAATATTTAATCAAGCCATGGGCTTTTTTTTATTCATATTTATTTCATATAACACTCTAAGTTAGGGAGTTTATTAAAGGATAGATAAACACTTATAGTAAAAAATTGTTACAATTTTTGTAATACGGTGAATTTTCCGTAAATATATAATTATTATTATTAGGAAATAGTTATCGTACAAAATTTTAACTAGTCTAGAATTTAAAGTTATTCAATCTAATCTGTGTTTTATTGGTTGATTTTTAATATTTTATTCATATTTATTTCATACAATATGAACTATCAATGTCTAAATATTAAAACCATTAATTATATTAAAGTGTTATGTCTAGATTGCGATTTGCAGGCATCAATTGTCGATCCCTACTTGTTAATTTTGATTTACTCAGACAAGAAATCATTTTTGTTATGTCTTCATAAATTTATTCGTATTAAAAAATTTAAAACTGTCATAAAACCGCTGGAAATCGACAGCATGACAGTTTTATTTCCATTTGTTTAATATTATGTCGTGCTGAGTGAAATTTTGAAAAATTTATAAGAAAATAGAAAAACGGAGGAGCTATTTCTAAAATTGATTGTAAACGATTGAACTCTGCTAGGACTATGTAGAATTCTTCATTAAACTACAGAAAAATGCATACATAATCAGTTTTTATATGAAATAGTAAATAACGTCGTGCTAACTACGCGAAATTAGTACGACATATATATTAAAAAAATAATACTCATCTATTTTTGTTTTTTTATTGAAAAACGATAGAATTATGAAGAATGCTGCTGGAATTCGAGTTGTTTTTTTTTTTGTTATCATAAAACGTCGTTCCAACTTCCCAGACAAATTGACAATTACGTTTCATTTAATTAAATAGGAAACAAACCTTTGAAAGGATTTATAACTTTCTCAGACAGAAAAACCGACGGTGGATAACCATTCTCTGAGGTTTAACTGCTGGTAAATGATTGTAATGATTTATTTAACGTATTTACCTTTTTACAAATCTACAATATAATTAATAATATTTATGTATAGTGGATTGTAGAACAAAAATAACGAAATAATAACAAGGAAAAAAAATTAAATATTGTGATCAATGTTTTGTTCGTTCAAGTATTCTTTATTGTACAATAATAATAATTACATATTGCTTATAAAATAACCATATTGTAAAATATTAGGCGGGTTTTTATTCCCTTTTTCTTTATCACGGGATTTGCGAGCGTTGCTTCTCATCTCGGGCTAATGGTATTCAGAGATGTCTGGCTTGATAAATTATAATAATTATTATTTATTTATTTACGGAAAATTCACCATTTTACAAAAGTTGTAACATTTTTTTACTATGAGTAGTAAATAGGCTATTTAGGCTCCTATTTTTTTTTAATTTATTTTATTTTATAATTAGTGTTATAATATTAATAATAATTAGTATTATAATAGTAAAATAATATAGTATTATAATAGTAAAATAATATAGTATAAATATATTAGCTTTTTTATTTTAAGTTTGAATGTAGTGTATTTTTTTAAATTTAACTATCAGAAGTAAACCATCCTAATTCGTAAGAAATAAATAACAACTGTATTAATGCAAAAAAACACGATTAATTTATAATAATCGAGTTATGTGAATTCAAGCGTGAACTCCAAATGAACAATTATTATGCAAATGTGACGTGTGGAAATGAAAATCTTTTTGAATAAATTTGAATTTGTGAATAATTCAGCTGAGATTTTTTTGTTTTGTTTGTTTGATATACGTTGTCTTCATTTGAATCTGGATCAATCAAAGATAAAGAGCAAAAATACAGAGTAAGACTAACACCTACATGTATTCTAAACATTTATGTTATATTCTTTTGTAATATTTCTAAAGTCTGAATAAAGATGTGTGTATCTAAAGCAAATAAAGAAGTAATCAGTAATCATAATGTGGAAAATGAAGTTGAAACCACTGATTATTGGAGCTATTTTTAAGAAAAAAGAACATAGAAGAAGCAATTACTGAAATTTTAGATTTAGACTTGATTCGTTACAAGAAACACCGCAAATGCTCTCGGACAAACAAAGTAAAAGTGTCAATTATTTCTCAGAGCATTATAGGAATATCTTATACAGAATGTTTCCCTTGTTTCGTGTAATGAAATAAATTATAGTATCAATTCTTATTGTGATTGTGAGTATAAATTCTATCACAATAAAACTCTTATCATTATTTACCCTAATCGTACATTTCAACAATTTTAATATAATCTGTAATAATTATTTCTTTATTTTTGTTCTACAATCCACTATAAATAAATATTATTAATTATATTGTAAATTTGTAAAAAGGTAAATCCGTTAAATAAATAAATAATCGTAGTAAAACCATAGTAATGGCTGTTCGAGCAAGCAAGAAAGAAACAAATATACCATAATATATTGTAAATATATGTAAAACAAATAACTTTGAATAAAGATATTGTAGTAGTAAACACCATGGTTTTACCACAATTGAGGTAAATCATGATTATAAGAGTTTTATTGTGATAGAATTTCTAGAGTAAAAATTCTATATACGTTTATATATCACAATAAGAATTGATACTCTAATTTATTTCATTACAATAAATTTATTTATTTCAATAATATAAAACACTTATTACTTTGTTTGTATAACACTTGATAATGACAAGCTAAATTTGTCGAAGTTGCTTGTTCAATTAAAAAGCTAACCTGGCCAAAGATGAGATTTAAATGAACAAGCCTCCTAATATAAAAAAGAGTATTTATTCACTTGATTATAGTCATTTGAATTAAATTAAATAAATGGATTTTTTTAAAGCACTTAAGTAATGTCAGTCAAAAAGTTTAAGCTACAGAGAAAATAATTAATTAATTAAATTATATTAATTAAATGGGAATTTCGTTTTCCTTGTTTTAATTAATTAATTGATTATTCAATTTTTGCAAATTAATTGTTATCATTAATGGTTTTAATATTTAGACATTGGTAGTTGATATTGTATGAAATAAATATGAATAAATTATTAAAAATCAACCAATAAAACACAGATTAAATTGAATAACTTTAAATTCTCGACTAGTTTCGGGTTATTAGCCCATTTTCAAGAGAATTTAAAATTTGTTTTATTAAAATTTCCATAGAAATTTTAATAATCTGTGTTTTATTGGTTGATTTTTAATAATTTATTGTTCATGTAATTGTTATCAAATTTATATTTATTTAATGTAATAATAATTAACTTGTTAATTGTTAAGGCTTCCACTTGGTTGTACATGGTTTATTATAACTTAATAAAACACTTTTAACTTTGTTTGCACAACTATTTTTTTTTAGTTTTGCAAACAAAGTTAAAAGTGTTTTATTAAGTTGTAATAATAATTACTGAATTTACAGTAAACTCCTTGTGATTATTATGTTTATAACCATTTATAGTTTATTTTAATATGAATAAATTCATTATTAAAATAATAATTACAATTTATTATAAGATTATATATCACTTAAGTGACGATAAATTGAAATTATTGCATTGCGGTTTTCTGTCAATTTCATAAATACATTAACATAAAATTTGAATAATTTTCGCTGTACAGTTTTTAATGACAAATTTATGTAAATGTAATTTATTTATAATAAAGATAACCGCACGCATATTTACAGTCATTATTTGGAATGCTTTTATTTCATTTCGCAATTACAATCATTTTACGCGCAATAAAAAATGAATGGTTTCAAGTTATACAATTAATACACGCTTTCAAAAGTCTAACCAGCGAAATAAAATAAATATTGGATATTTCACGGAAGTATTTCGCTGCAAAGTTTGTCAAAATTCAGTTTGAACTTGACCTCTCATTAAATTCAAATGATGAATATTTTTGTGAAAATAAAAATAGCAGCCTCATCATTTCATTTATTTCTAGAAAGAATAGATACATTCACGGTTGAAACATAATATAAGTGTAAGCCTAATATGATATACGCATGAAGCATATCCTTATTAGTAGTCCTAAAACTTACTTTGAATAATACTATTATTATTTTTATTACAATTCTTAAATTTTTGTTATGAACGCACCACCATTTTTATCATTTTTTTTTTTTCAATATGTTTTTCTTGTATTAAATACTAAAGTTGAGCATTTTTATCTTAATATTGGTTGGGTTTTGTTGGACCATTTTGGGACTGCAAACACCAATTAGACTCAGGATTTTATTTATTAGATTTTGCAAATGAAATGTATAATATAAAATGGAGATTCCGTAAATTAATAACCAAAACCAATACAAATAATTTGCGGTATGTTCATGTTATGTTCATTTAATTAACTGATTATCTTGTCTATAATAATTATGAATATATTATTAAAAATATACTATTAAAATAAATAAAACACAGATTAAATTGAGTAAATTTAAAACAATTAAAGCTATTAAATGAAAACCTTTTAATCAGGATTTTGTTTCCTGTTTGAACAATAAAAAATATTGTTATAAAAAATCTTGCGTACAAAATCGCAATCTCGGAAACTTCACGGCGTCGAACAAAAAAAAATCGATTATTGTTTTCGTGTGGTGCAATTCCGCTCTACGATTTTTTTTTTATTTGTTCGCAACGAGTATTTTTGCGTGTTAAATGTGTGTACGTGCAATCGTACGGCGAATAAAAATTTTGCACCGCACAAAAATTAGTCTTGCGATAAGGCGGTGGGCTCTGCGATAACGATGTAAAAATGCGAAACGCCCGATTCCGAATATTTCCATGTAACAATAAAAAATAATAATAATACGACTCGTGCGTGCTCGCCCATGTCACCGTGGAAAAATAAATAAATAAATAAAAAAAACGGGGGCTTTTTTTCGCTCTCTCTCTTTCTCGCTCGACGCGATGTTTCTCGTTTTATTTTTAAGTGCGCTGCACGCGCGAAATTTATTGTTCGAGTCGTGTCCGTATTATTTATAATTGTTTGCGGGAAAGGGATTTTTTTTAGATTTTTAACAATAAAGGGTGAATTAAAACACGCTTTCATATTTTTACCTGGAATATTATATATAAGTACTATATATTGATAATTATAATTTCGCTTTCTTGGTCATCTTATCAAGGCTGGAGCATTGGATGCGGGGCGGAGATAAATATGCGATACTAGTGCTGCTTCTTGCGGTAATATTTGTAACTGTTGTGCGCGTTTACACCATAGAAACATAACCTCATTTACACATTTCAATTAGAGACGAGTGTTTTTAGAAGTTGTTATGTTTTTATCCAAATTTATTATAATCGAGCAGCTCGTTTTTAAATGGTGTATAATTTTCGAGGGAGATCTGAGCGTCACGCGAAACACTTCGCGTAAATTGAGAGTGCTTAACTAGATTTTAAATGTTGTGCCAATTAGTTCGCATACAAAAATGGCGGTCCCCCGCCGCACTTTGCACCCTCCTACCGACCTTATGCTACGTCGTCCTGATATTCCTAGGTCCATCCTAGGATGGAAATACCATTAGCCAATTGATAGACTTTTACAATGTATATTGTAATATTTTATGTTTTTCAATAAAGATTATGTAAAGTCATCTATCAATTGAAAACATAGTACAGAGCGCCATCTTTCTTAGACTTTTTAATTATTGATAATTTTTTTTTATAGATCTTATATGTAATTCATTACATTTTGTTTCGTATCTTATGGATTTAGATTTAATTTAGTTTTGCAATCTGTTATTGGAATATAATTTCCGTTGATTGTATGAATAAATAAATAAATAGTAATAATCAACAGCTTTAGCAAATCAGATGTTCATGAATTTTCGTTCATAATATTGAAATAATATTCGTTGAAAATAATTGTTTTTCGGAAAATTAAATAGCCTACCTTTTTTTTCTACCAATAAAAAATACATCAACATATTACAGTAACGATTGTCTATCACTTCAGACTGAATCGTATGCTAATGATTTTTTTTTAATTACTTTCATAATTTATTATTACATTAAAAATATAATAAATTCATCACATCCCGGATTACCCCGTAAATAAATAAATACTTATAAATAGACTGGGGAAGGGGGGCGGATTTTCGGGAATGGAAACAAGGCATGATGGCATTTGGGTCAATTTACGGAATGCGTGCGAATCGATCGCCTTGACTTCTATTTTTCCATCGGGCTTTTTTCGGCGGTCATTAATTTAATGCACGTTTTGTGCGTTCCACGTTGCCTACACGCAATCATTTCATAAAATTGGAGAAGGAGGAGAAGGACGAGAAAAAAAAAACACAACATTTTTAATGTGAATAGCGTGCGGGAGGCAAAAAAAATCCACGCGTCCAATTCGTGGATTTGTTTTTTTTTATTATTATATTCCGTACCACATCCATTAATCATTTATCTGTGGCACGTTTCTTTCATTCTCTCTCTCTCTCTCTCTCTCTCTCCCACTCATTATATATACTTATACGAAGGTATATACGTATTCTATTATTATATTCAATCATAATTAGTAACAGTTTAGATAATTACAACACTTCAATTTAGTTCAAATAATTAGCTGAATATTCGGAATATTTTTTTACACATTTATTAATTTACTACCCCGACACCAATTGGTAAAAGAGGGGACATCGATTATATATATATATATATATATATATATATATATTAATTTACTTTAGACCCAATTTTACAATTCGCAAGTAGGGCGTAAGTAACATATTCGCGGAATAATAGTTAATGTCTACGATTCCATTTGATTATTTGTGATTGCTGTGCCAATCGAACTTTTATTCCGCGAATACTTACGCCTCACTTGCGGATTGTAAAATTGTGTCTTATTGAATTACTTGTTAAGGATGGTAATTGTAGAAAAAAACAGACTTGATTAACCTCAATTTTAACCTCAACCAGTAGTCTTCTCTGTGTCTGTGCGTTCTTTTGTTCCGTTCGTTAGCAGTCGTGATTAATGAAAGATAAGACGTGAATTGATAAATTATAGTTTCCCGGTGCGAGAGGAGAATTCTCTCCGTTTCGCAATCCTCTGGTTGTTAATTGAATGTTACCGTAAGTTATTTTTACTCCTGTTGTTAATAATAAAAAAAACAAACAATAAACCACAATTTATTTATTGCTTTTATCATAATCGCGCGTGTTATCTACCAAGTGATGGTCAAGGTCGCAACTATTTTTATGTATACATTATTTTTCGAAACAATTAATAAACTGCTATTTTGAACTAATATATATTTTTATTGTTCATAATTTGTAAATAAAACAACAGCTTTTTTTTAATCATAAAAAGATTAATCATTAATCATCGCCTAATGGTGCCACTCTGTTGACGAAATAATTCTAGCAATACATTTTGGTGAAACTTAAAATAACCATAGGAAAAGAATTTGAAAATAATTAATTAATAAATTATTTTTTTTAATAAAATATAAAAACGAAAAATGTAAAACTTTTAAAATTATTATTATTTTTTTGAATAAAACTCTGAAAGAATATGAATTCCACAAAGTGAAAAATTAGTCTATCTTTAACATGTTTTTCAACTTTCTTAAGTTTTCGGAGAGTTATTTCTATTAATTAAATTACAATATTGAAAATTATCATAATTTTAATTTAATATTTAAAACATATTTTCTCTTGAAAATAACTCAAAAACTCCTTAAGATCGCAAAAAATACTCTAATTTAAATATATGTTCATTTTTATTAAAAAAAATTCTCATGTTTTAAAAAAATGCCCTTTATATGAATCCTGCAATATAAGATGTAGTTTTGGTGGATGCGCCGGGCCACGCGCGCTCTGCATACATTACAGTGAGGATTTTATTTCATTGAACATAGCCCTATGTTCAATTACGTAAAATCTGTGTTAATGCATTTAAAACTATGTAATATGAAAGCAATGTTCAATGAAATAAGATTATTATTGTATATTTTAGCGTTCATAATTCTGCAAATTAATTCCATTATCTAGCACAGCATAATAATACCTAAAAAACAGAAATTATTGAAATATTATTATGATTAATACTTTCACCGTAATGTATTATTCTAATAATAATAATAATAATATATTTTGTTATTGTAATTCAAACAGTGGGAACCAAAACATTTTAAATTTAAAATCCTCAATTGTCGTTATTTCACACAACACAATACAGGATATCTCACCGAGAAATCATTTAAAGTATATTGATCTCCTATTGTTGGATTGTAATGAAATTTATATCATTTATATGAACCAGTATGTTCTCTTTAATGAAAATATTTTCAAGATTCTAACACTTCCAGTTATACCGGAAATCTATACCAACTTTTTTATTTTAAATGGAACTCTATATGTTTTATTGAAGTTTTGGTTTCTACATATGATTTTATAACAAAAACTGTTAGTATACTGTTAAAAAAACCTCTCAATCCAAGTACCCATAAAACACTTTTTTAAATACTTTCGATTTGAATACAGGTTGTTCTGTAGAACATATTCCACAAAAAAATTAAGTTTATTCCATGAAGAATTTTAGAATTTCATTAGCACACATTTTATCCGAAGAACGAGTCAAATAAAGTGGCAATTATAAATAGAAAACAGTATTCAAGTGGACAAAGTGTGGAAATAATTTATTAATTATTTTCAAATCATTTTTATTTAATATGTGGCAATTATATATATATATATATATATATATATATATATATATATATACGTATATAATAATAGACACTTTTTTATAATCTTGTATTTTTTATTATTATTATAAAATCTCACTAGAATTTAAAATAAATGTGGCTCGCGAGTGATAAGAAAACGCTCCACGAGGCTTGCGAAATTCCTTGCGGCATCGCTGCGTTCCACGGAATGCCGTTTCTTTACGCAATAATTCGGAATAATGACAACAAATCGCGATCCGATCTGCATTTGTTTTTTGCTCCTTGTTCTTATAATTCTCATTTTGGGTTAATTGCCACTTTATTTGACTCGTTCTTCGGATAAAATGTGTGCTAATGAAATTCTAAAATTCTTCATGGAATAAACTTATTTTTTTTTGTGGAATATATTCTACAAAGCGTATTCAAATCGAAAGTATTTAAAAAAGTGTTTTATGAGTACTTGAATTGAAAAATATATGGCGTTACTGAGTCAAAGTACTATCATGTAGCAGACGGAGTGGTAACATTTGCTGAGAATCCGAAGCGTAGTAATTTCAAAACAGCGTGTTATGTTCGTACTAATAATCAGAGATTACTGATGTGAAGTTACTCATGGATTTCTAGCCACGGATTTGTCCGGCTCCTCCAACATGGCGGAGGCGCTGGGTAAATTATTTATTTTAAAAGTGATTCACAGCTTATAAACGAATGAAAATAACCCAATTATACAAGAACTGTGATAAGATATGTCCAACTTAATTTAAAATAATTTTTACTTTCGTTGCAAGCATTCTGAACTATTAAATGATGTAATTATGATTTAAGTAACGCCATCTATCTTCGAATTCGGGAAGTTATCAACAAGTGCATATATTTGTTGTAATTGTAATTAATTGTTGTTTTTATTTGTTTCAGTGTGGTCTGTCTTAGACATGGGAAGTGAGCACTATTGCCTAAGGTGGAACAATCATCAGAGTAACCTATTAGGGGTGTTTAGCCAACTATTGCGAGACGAGAGTCTCGTGGACGTGACGCTGGCCTGCTCGGAGGGCCATTCGATTCGCGCACACAAAGTAGTCCTGTCCGCGTGCTCCTCGTATTTCCAGACGCTCTTCGTCGACCACCCCAGCCGGCACCCCATCGTCATCCTAAAGGACGTCCGTTTCTCGGAGCTGCGCACCCTCATCGAGTTCATGTACAAAGGCGAGGTCAACGTCGAGTACTGCCAGCTATCCGCCCTACTCAAGACCGCCGAGAGCCTCAAAGTCAAAGGCCTAGCTGAGATGACCAACCTGGGACCTTCTAGGGACTACAAGCAGGAAGCGGAACCGGAACAGACGGAGCCCACCGAGCTGGTCAACAAGAGACCCGCTGTTGAGGACAGGACGGATAGCGAGAGGGAGAGGGAAAGGGCGAGGGAACAAAGGGAAAGGGATAGAGACAGGGAAAGGGAACGGGAGAGGGATAGGGAGAGAGAAAGGGAAAGAGTGCCCACGCCGACACCGCCCAGGATATGCAGGACGCCGCCGGAGAGGCCTTCCTCGGTGGATCCCATGAGGAGCACCGATTCCCCGATCGAAGACTGCAGGCCCAGCGATATGACGTTGCACAACAATGGAAACGCCATCGGTTCCTGCTCGACGACGGTGGGGACGCCCTCCGGGTGCAATCGGTTGCCTTCTCCCATCAAAACGGAACCTCTGCCAGGACCTTCAAATATGCCGCCAGTACAACAAGTGCCTCTGGTAAAATATTTTTTATTTTTTTTAATTATTAAATTGGTTTTTATTAGCAACTTTATCCATTTAATAAAATGTTCAAACACCATACAGCTAGCAATAACCATTTCGGTTTTTCGAACCTCATCAGACTAGTGTGTTCCATTTACAATGCTTTGATGATGGCGATTGAACGGATCTTGTATTGAGGTTAAATACCTGATTTCAATCATACTAAATGGAAGACGACGCAAGGGCCATCTTTTCATGACACATGAAATTAGGCATCGTCTCCCAACTATTTAAGATGTTTACGTGAACCAGACACTTGAAAGTTTATACGGATTTGAGAAGAAGAAGACAAGTTTAAGTCAACTGTTTTTGCAAAATTAAAATTGCGTTTAATTCATTAATTATTGAGGAATTAAACTAAATTTTAATTTTGTGTTAATACGCTAAATTTCGGAACGAATCACAATTGCTCGGGAACGAGAACGGATCGTATACCGAAAGTCCGTAAAGAAGAGGACGATTATGAATGGATACACGTAAATCCTATGATTCATCTTTTCCGTTTCCGTTCTCGTTCCCGGACGATTGTGGATCAGCCCTTAGTATTATAAAAAAAATGGTGGTATGAATTTCGTCTATCTAATAAATTCTCCTTGAAATAAACAATAAACGATTATTTAATAAAATGTTCAACCACTATCTAGCGTATGAATAACTAGTGATGGCTTATTATGAAACGATTATATATAAATACATCTTTATTCATGTAATTTTACATAATTATTGTTTATTTATAATACATATATGTAACATATTGCGAAATGGCTATCGATCATAGGTCTTTCAGCTCGTCATTGTCTTGTTCTTGTCTTTGTCTACTTAATCGTCATGATCACTATCGTTATTGTCAAACTCTGTATTATTTGATGAAATAAAAAAATAGTAGAAATAGGAAATTTGTATTTTGAAGGAATATTGGAGTTGCGAGGTTGAAACGATTATTTTTTTGGTTTCTCTACTAAAAATATCCGTATTTCATTTTAAGTAGCAATTATCCGTCCCATTTCCTTGCAAACAAAAACAAAAATTAAAAATAAAAGGAAAAACGAGAATCGATCTGGAAAGCACCAATTCACCACGCATAATTAAATTTAACAAGTGTTAATAATTTAATGACCAATAATTCCCAACAATCTCCTCCTCGTTTCTGCCATTGTTTCCAGTTAATGGCCGTTAAGAGGAAGGAAACGGGAAGACCGCACCGGCCAGGTTTTATTAAAAGTTAAAGTGCAGTTCGCACAGAAATAAAGAAAGAGGAGAAGTGGAAGAAGAAAAATGGTTAACGATCTAGATTAGAGCAGCGGCGTTATAAATAATTCACACATGAATGATCAAGATCACCATCCTTTCACTGTTTCGCCGCCGGTCGAAGCGTTGGAATTAACATCATAAATGTCATGAGAATCTCGGCGCGACAATTACGCGTTTTATTATTAAAATGCGTTCGCGTTTGAAGAAAAAAAAAAAAAACGTCGACGGCGTTTAATCGATTGCATATTGATGTGGTTTTTCAATTAAGGTCTCCTCAGTTGGGTAACGTGTTGCTTTATAATAAATTGATTTTGCTTGGTTATTAAAAAGGATATTAAATTCAATTACGTTACAGTGTTCATTTATCAACGACTTGTTAATGGTGGATTAATTTCTGACACAATTCACACTTGCCACAATAAATTTAATAAGCGTTTAATTGAGTCAGAAGTGTTGCGTATTTGTAGATACAAAAAAATATTTTTTTAACATTGATATTTTAATCACTTGGTAAAACATGATCAATGTTGTTTAAGTTGTTTAGAAAAGAGAATCACTTGATTTGTTTTACTAATATTATACTATTACTAATATAATTTTAAATTGTTTAAAAAGGATAATCAGTCAATTTACCGGAATGTTTTTTTTTTCATTTATTTATTTTATTAAAATAGTTAATATTAAGCATTGTTAACAATAATAAATAGACAAATTTTAGTTATGATTTTTTGATAATTTCTTGAAAGAACATTTTTGTTGATGCAAAAAAATAATTCCAGAATAGATTACATCGTGGCTATTCTTAATTTAATTTTTTGGGTCTGTAAATCCAGTTACGGACGGAGTATGGGACTCCTTCCAGTCAAATGTTAACTGGAAGCCTACCCACTAAACCCGTCACACTTTACCGGCTTCGACTGCATTGCCCATAAATCCTTACAACTAATATCACAGTAGGGACAGTGCCCGGGTTATAAAAGGGCCCTGATATTGGAGCCCTAAAAACAGCACAATTACACCTAAAAATTAATAAATAAAATCTAAAAATTAATAAAATAATACTTAAAGCTTATATTATTGTTAAATATACTAAATGAGGCAGAAATACCGATGGTCGATAGCCAGTTTCTGAGGCTTAACTAGCTGTTTATGATTGTAATGTTGTAAATATTGTGATGTAATTAAATGTATCTCTCAGAAATAAAGATTTTCTATACACAGAGAGCTTTTTTTATCAGTATACATTTCCCCTATGTAAACCTGCAAAATATGCGAGTCATATGCATTAGTGTATGTGTGTTTAGTTGCCTATAACACGCAACTGAACACACATATGCCAAATAGTCAACTAAACATACACACATTAATCGGTTCAATGCGTTTGACTCGCGTTTTTTTTTTTTGCAGGTATACATAGGGGAAATGTATACTGATAAAAAAACCTCTCTGTATATATATATATATATATATATTAAATGTAAACATTTAATTATCGGATACTTCAGCAATGTTATTTCAACGGATTGTGCTACTCGAAGGGAATTGTTAGCGATAATCAAATCCATCGAGCACTATAACAACAAATCGAAAATCCGTTCAGGCAAATTGAAGATGAATTTTATTAAATTTCTCGACAGAAAATATTTATTGAAGCAAAAAATATTTCCAAAAAAGATTACGCCGTGGCTATTATTTTTTATTGCTAACAATGGTTAATATTAACTATCACAATAAAAAAATTGTAAATCCATTCGGGCAAATTTGTATAATGAATTTTTGAAAAATTAATTACTCCAATAGTGGAAGCCGAAAAAATAATGTTGCATCCGTAATCTGAATCTTGCTGATTTAATACTTTGTAAGAAAACATAAGGTTTCTTTACAGAAAGTAAATTATTATAAATATTTTGTTGTATGATTACAATTAAACAGTTTTAAATATAATAAAAAGAAAGTTAGAACAGATGGTGGATGCGCCGGGACACAAAATTCATGGCTTCTCATCGGTTGCTTATTGATAAAATTCTTACTTATTAAAATTAGTTGTAACTGGAATTTTCTAATTTATGACAAATTAATCGTGTTGGGTGAATTTGTTGTAATTAAAAAAGTTTATTTGTTTCAGTCTTTAAAAAAAGAAGTGGATTGGGGAGGAGGGATGGGAGACGACAAGAGCACCGGCGAGAGTTCTTCAGATTACCCACGACATTCACACGATACGGTGAGTGGTTGCATTTTTTTTATTACACTTTGGTTTTGTTGTTGTTGTTACTTTCTTCCAACAACTTAGTTTCCCCCCTCTTTTTTTCCTCATGATCTATTTGCATCATGAATCGGGAGTGTAAGAAAATGAGTAATAAAAATAGAGTAAGCGTAGTGTAGTGGTGTTCTTGTGCCTGGATGTGCGAGCGCTGTCAAGAAGTTGACAATCATATTTTGGCTTAGGATGTTTTATTTTCGATTAATTTGGCCTTTGAGAAAAGAGGAATAAAATTTCACAAAAAAAAAGACAGAGCTGTTTTGTGCAGAAGATGTGTGATTTTTTTGAGTAAATTGGGGAGCAGCACTGCGCGGGCATCCTTTTCCTTCAGCCAAACAATGAGCGTCAACTTCTTGTAGTGTTACAGGGTAGACGGCGCTGGCACCTAGCAAGAAGTTGATGTGGTTGTTTGGTTGCAGGATCTGGATGGAAGGGATTCGGGTTCGCCTAGGCTGTACCCGTGCATGTACTGCGGGGCGTCGTTCCCGCACCAGAGCAAGCTCACCAGGCACATCCTCTCCCACAGTCTGGAGACGCTCAAGTACAGGGAGATGCAGCACCACCCGCCCGTCGGCCTCCCGGAGCAGCTGCATATGATCGAGGCGCATTTTGGCGGGACGCGGGGGCCGCCCATACCCCCCGAGCTGCCCGACCCCACCGATCAACCGCCGACGCCGATGGACCTGGAACTGGCCGGCGACGGGCCCGGTGTAGTGCTGTGCAAGTTCTGCGGCAAGTCGTTTCCGGACGTTAGTTCGCTGATAACCCACCTGCCCGTGCACACGGGGGACCGGCCCTTCAAGTGCGAGTTCTGCGGTAAAGCTTTCAAGTTGCGCCACCACATGAAAGACCACTGCCGCGTCCACACGGGCGAGAGACCCTTTCGGTGTAGCCTGTGCGGTAAAACGTTCTCCCGTTCGACCATCCTGAAAGCGCACGAGAAGACGCACTACCCGAAGTACGTGAGGAAGTTCCTCTCGCCGAGTCCGCTCGACACGGAGGAGGAGAACCCCCACTAGCCCCAGCCCCCGACCCCTCCCCCGTGAATAGTTCCTTTTTAGACTGGTTAATCGATCCGATTGATTAACGATGACGCTTCACTAGTTGAGAGCTTGTGTAATATACTAGCTGAATTATAAATACACAACATATACATATTGTTCACCAACATTTTTATATGTCGCGTTAGCAATCACGTTTTTTAGCGGTAGGCGGTCCGAACCGGCAGCTAAATTTATTTAATATTACATTAACCAACCGACGACGTAGTGATAGTTAGGGAACGCCATGTTAATCTCAGTAGTAGGCAACTGTAAGAGCTGTGATAGAATATTAACTATTAAGTGTAAACTGGAGTGCGAGCTGGAGCTGTGATCGTGGGCTGCCGGTGATTCAATCACCAACCTTTATCACTAATTCATTTATATTTTTTTGATTTCTTTCAACCCTATATTAAAAAGACCAAAACCTACTTCATCTCAAACCCAAGAGGCTTATACTTCAACAAAATAATTTCATAGTAAAAAACTATATTAATCACATTTTATTCTTGATTCCGTATAGTTACAGCTCAAATAATTTGAATTATTTTCTCATACAACACTTGATCAAACATTTTACACTTGTAGAACAAAATCACTTGGTATGTTACTCTTCTATGTTTCAATACTCTAAGTAATTCGTTAAAGTAATAAAAATGGCGTAGTGACCGAAACTAGCTGGAATAATAAAATATATAACTGAATGATTTTTTTCTAGAAAACCATTACATACATATACCTCCAGTTTCTCCAAAACGCACCAGGATCTCAAGCTTAGTTTCGAAAAGGTTTCTACTTTGAGGACGAGAAGGCGAGTTATTCCTTCTGATCTCCAAAGAAGAATAACTAAAGATGGTACTTTGAAACAAACCATATTTATTCATAAAATTAATACTCATTGAAATTAGTTCTAACTGGAATTGTGCGCTTTGTGACAAATTAATCGTGTTGGCGCTTTTGTTGTTTCGAGAAGTAGCTTAAGATCCTGATACGGTTGAGCATAGTTTATTCTTTTGCACCACGACAACATGCTAAAACATCGAAGCGAAACCAATTTCTAAGAAAAAACGTCATTCGATTTGTGGATCACCTTTTCTAAGACGACATAAATATAATGGTAGAAATAAGTTGAAAACATCCAATCAAAAAGTTAAATAACGACCGTGTTATAAAATGAAATAACAGTAGACAATTTCAAAAAAGCCAATGAAAATGGCAAATAACAGTGGTGTAATGAAATGGTTTCATTTTAGTGAACAATTTGTAAACAGCCAATCATAAATGCGAATAATGACCATGTTGTAAAATCAAATAAATTGGTATTATACCAATTTATTTGATTTTATTCATGGCACTCTTGATGAAACGAAATTTTAATATTATGTGATTTCAAATTAAAATACTTATTTAGTTTCTTATTAATTCGACGAATTAACGGAGTAAATAAAAATACTTGTTTTTTTTTTTCAGAAATATTTTAAGAGTGAAAATATTGACCAGCGAAACTAGTCGAGTGCACTTTAAAATATTTGTGAAACAAACTCCCTTTAATCCTTAAATATTTTCATCATGTTTCATCAAGTGATAAATGAGAAAGTCATTCAAAAGTTATAAAAAAAGAGAAAGTTATAAATTACGAAGCGTTTATTTAAAAGTTTTTATACATAAACATGTTTCACCATTAAATGGGAGATTAATGCGAAACTTATAAAACGCTTTCCTTTATTATTTATTAAATGTAAGAACATTCTCCACAATCAGAACATTTCAATTCAATTCATTTATTTACGGTAAATCAACTTTATACAGAATAATAACAATATTCAAAATGTTTAAAAGATTTTTTTAGCAACAACCTCCTCAATTGAATAATAATTATGTAAGATGAAATTTTGGTTTTCTAAAGTTTTCACCTATTGAAAATAAGAGTAAACTGTGGAAACTAAAAGATGATTAAGAAGAAAGAAGCAAATACGTCTTTTTAATATAGGTTGAGATGATAATAATAACATCGGGCAAATTTCAGAAATTTGTGTGTAAAAAAATGAAATAAATAAAATAAACAGTAACAAAATAATTTATAATAGAATTTACATATACAAAATATGAAAAGGTTTGTACAAAATGATTTAATTTCTCATAAAATCGGCCGAATTTTGAAAATAAACATTTTGAAACACAATTATAGTTATAGAAACAAGTTTTATTTTTGATTAATAAGAAATAACGAAGTAAAAAGAAGCCTTTGTAATGATTGAAAATATTTTTTTTACATCGTAAAGAGAAGCAACAATGTGATTTTATTTCGATCGTTTCTAAATGGAAATTTTTATATTAAATAAATAGAAAATATTAATTCATTTCATACCACGTTAATGTTTTATATTACAGTATGGATTTAATTCACTAAATATAATTGCAATTAATAAAAAGCATAACAATTCATTGCAGGCATTTTCAAATACTCGACTCAACAGTTTCGAATATGTTAGTGTCATTGTATGGACAAAATATACAGCGAGTATTATATTCTATTGAGCTTTGCAAGTATTTTAAAGTAATCAGTGAATTAATATAATAAATTGTCGTAAACAATACACATAAATTTCATTGCTTCAATTAATATAAAAGTGAATATGGAGCTGTATTCAATTAAACATTTCATGAATCACAACTTTAAGAATAATTTTCTGTTTTTTTTTATTTTTACTTGGGCATGAATACTAATAAATAAATAAAGCAAAATAATTTCCACCACGACAGCATAGAAAATAAATCATTCTTTGTTTTCAATGATTTAGTTAAAAAATAAATGGCTGAGATTCAATTAATTTATAAAAATAATTAAAGGTTAGTAGAAAATAATATTAATTTTATTAATCAAATAAAATTTAATTTGTATATTATTGAGAATTAAATTAATTAATTTTTGGTTTACAATTTATTTATAATTGAAGAGAATATTTACTTTAAATTAAAGAAACGAAAATATAAAATGATGGTACACAGAATACTTAAAGCATAATGTACAGGACAGCTGTGTTTAAAATTTTTATTTTTACTCCTATCCCGAAAGATATTATCATTTTATTTGTTGTCCCAATCAAAGTTTAAAACAATCAACCTTGATTGATTGTTAAGACTTTCACTTCGTGATGCATTTTGAGCTCATTAAATAAAACACTTTTAAAACGTGTTTTTATTTAATAAGCTCAAAATGTATGACGAAGTGAAAGTCTTGACAATCAACAAACAAATAAATCTCTTTTCAACCGAACCATTTCGAACTTCCCTTAAAACATAATGTATTTATTTTTTTGATTATAACAACGTCGCAAACTTCTATTTATAATTATTTAATTATATAATTATTTTTCTCATTATGGCAAAATTATTGAAAATTAAATCAATATAAATTCGGCCGATTTAATCCAACTTAAATCAATCTGTACGAACCTGAACAGAAGCTAGCATTCCAGGCAGGCAGCAGGCCATCGCGCTTCTCCCTCCCCAAACCCCCTCATTATTTCTTCCCTCCACATAAATTTCCGCATACTTTTTGTTTTTTCAGTTATTTCCCTTTTTTCTCAAAAAAAGCGAAAATAACAACAACAAAAAATTATACACACAACTAAATAAATAATAATATAAAAAAAGGTTCGGTCGGTATTCTTTCTCAGTTTACTACGAAATAAAGCGAATCGTGTAGGATGAAGAATAAATAAAAAAATAGTTAATTAATGTCTGGCAGTATTATCGTGTGCAGGGAGGAACTCGTCCTAAGTTCTCGGCACGCCGCTCGTGTGTTTAGTTTTCTCTCCTTTACTTTTGTTTTGTGTTGGAATCCTTCGTTCTGATTAGTCCGAGCGCGCACACTCGCTTGTTTCTCTCGGAGGATGTTGTCCCTAGGAAGAATGGATATTTGGTAAATTTTCTGATGGATTAACAGACATTTGTCATAGCAAAAAAAAGATCCAATAATTACAAAGTTGTTTTTTTGCACTTTAAAGAAGTGAAGAAAGAAATATAATCGGAGCTATTCCACATGAAAAATGTTAAGTATAACGTTATTGTTTAACATCACAATCTAAGGAAAAAAAATAATGATTTAATTAAAAAAAAAAAAAAAACGTCTGAGATTCAATTAATTTATTAAAGCAAGAAATGTTCTCTATATTTCACAATGAAAGTATTGAAAACAGCAAGGATTTTCTTATTAAGATTAAATTTAATTTACTACACTTATTGAAGCAAAAAAATAAAAATAAAAAATTAGAAAAAGAAGGCAATTTCAGAGTATGTTTAGAAGAAATCAAGCAAATAATATATTATTAATTGTATAGAACAATTAGAAGAAATTTTAAGTAAACGAAAACATAAAAAAATAAACAGAAAACGACGGCTGATAACCAATTGTATAGGCAGCTTTTGTAATAGATATACAGAAAGCTTTCATTATCTGTAAACACTTCTCTTATGGGTACCGATAAAAAATGCGAGTCGAACATATTTAATCGATTAATGTATGTTGTCTTGTAGGCAACTAAACATACATGTTTTGACATATTTAGCGTTCGCGCTAAACTTTAAATTATGTTAAATTTTTGATCGAAATTGTATACAAATTAAGAAAAAGTCGAATTTCCCACGGAGAAATGTTTACTGATGAAAAAAGCTTTATGTATGTGATTTTAATTAATAAAGTACATGTTAAACTTAACATTTCCCGTACGGAATAGACCAGAATATAAATATTACGATTACATATCATTATCTCGAATATATATTTCCTATTTTAATTATTTTACATTTCACAGGATTGATTGGGTTGAGTAATGCGAATTGTTATGTAATTATAAACAAAAAGGCTGTCTAAAATATATATGAATAAATTATTAAAAAATCAACCAAAAACAAATAAAACTCTTTTGAGAATTTAAAATTACTCAATTTAATCTGTATTTTATTTATTTTATTGGTAGATTTTAAATAATCTATTCGTATTTATTTTATACAATATGAACTACCAGTGTTTAAATATTGAAATTATTAATTATATTAAAGTTGTAGGTTTAAAAACACTGTCTATTTCGGCACATGCCAGGAAATGAGAGCCGGGAAAGAAATAAACAAATATTTATCAAACACTACAACTTTGTATAACAATTAATTTATTTATTAGGATAAAGGAAACGCTTAGTAAATTTTACACCACTAAACAATTTATTTCACTAGTTTCGACTACACAGTAATCGTTCTCAAACTGAGTACTTACAATAAGGATTACTTTGTTTTTATATACATATTTAGAAATCTTCAAAAATACGTCAGAGTCGTATTGAAATAAATTGTTAAATGGTATAAAAAAGGTAGTAAGTGTTTTCTTTATCCTAATAAATAAAGTAATTGTTATACGAAGTAATGGATAGTGTATTTAAACCTGTAACTTTAATATAATTGACAATTATTGAAAATGTACCACGAAGTAAACGCCTCAAAGATTCAAGAATTAATTTATTTGGTGACTATAATTTTTTAATGAAATAAAATAATAATATTTTATTAATCAAATAAAATTTAATTTGTATATTATTGAGAATTAAATTAATTAATTTTTGGTTTATAATTTATTTATGATTGAAGAGAATATTTACTTTAAATTAAAGAAACGAAAATATAAAATTATGGTACAGAGAATACTTAAAACATAATGTACTGGACAGATGTGTCTAACATTTTTATATTTACTGCTATCTCGAAAGACATTCTCATTTTATTTGTTGTAAGGAATTTTATTTAAGTTCTCCAATTATTTTACATTTATTCATGAATTTGAAATATATTTAACATATGGTGAATCTCATTTGATCAATTATGAAATATAATTGAAACAGTTTTGTATTATGCTTTTGTTTACTTTGTGATATATTTTAAATTCCCATGTAAATAAAACACTCCACAATTTATTTAAATATTTTTTTGTTGTTTATTGCAAACATTACGTGAATCTCAACTTTAAGAATCATTTTCTGTAAATTGATTAATTGAGTTACGTGAAGATTAAATTAAATTAAGAAATAAAGCAGTAATAGCCTTTCTTCGCACTTTATTTGATTTACCAAAGACACAATGTGACAGTTATCTATGGTTTAACACAGTGCTAACACACACAATATGATAATAAATTAAAGACGACGCAAGCGCCACCTTTTGCCTAATTTCACACAATATGTCCGAAATGTACATTTGGTAAATCAAACAAAGTGTGAATAAAGGTTATTAGTGCTTTATTTATCCATCATTTTCTATGTTTTTTTTTTATTATTATTATTTTGCTTTTATTTGGTGTAAAAACCTTCAACCAACATAATTAAAGAATAGTGATCATTAATTATTCAATTCAGTAATTTAATTATTTTTAAATTCTTTTTATTTAATTTAAACCATAGTAATTTGAACAGCCACAGCATTGGGAAAAAAATATTGAATTTATAAAAAAAAACGTCTGAGATTCAATTGATTTATTAAAGCAATAAATGTTCTCTATATTTCACAATGAAAGTATTGAAAACAGCAAGGATTTTCTTATTAAGATTAAATTTAATTTACTACACTTATTGAAGCAAAAAAATAAAAATAAAAAAAATATAAAAAGAAGGCAATTTCAGAGTATATTTAGAAGAAATCAAGCAAATAATATTTTTAATTGGTAGGAAGAAAAAAAAAACGACGGCTGATAACCAATTGTATAGAACAATTAGAAGAAATTAAATAAAATGAAACAAAGATGATTCACACATCTGCAGTTATTTAAACGAAAATTAAAAAAAATGGAATTTCTGTTCTTTTTTTATATTTTCGTTTACTTAAAATTTCTTCTAATTACAATGAAATTAAACAAGGAAAATTTCTGGCAATGATCATTTTTTGCAGTTGGAAAAAGGGATTGATCGAATTTTATTGATCATTGCCAGAAATTTTCCTTGTTTAATTTCATTGTAATTAGAAGAAGTTTAAAGTAAACGAAAATATAAAAAAAAACGAACAGAAATTCCTTTTTTTTTTAAATTTTCGTTTGCTTCATTTCTTTTAAATATTATTTGCAATTGATTATCACAATTGCAAAAAATATTTATAAGAAATAAAAAAATAAAATAAAATGATGGTATAAAAAACAAGGATTGGTGGCTAATTGCAGAGATTATTCAGAATAAATGAAGCAAACGAAAATTGTGCCCTTTTTGAATAGAACCTATATGCATAGGCGGTCAGTAATGCTAATAAAGAAAAAAAGAAAAAAATAGAAGTATTCCACTGATAGTTAAAATTCTCTTACTTATCTTCTATAAACTTGTTATGGAGAAAAATATACAAAAAAAATGATAAAAATTACAGAATAAAATAATTAATTTATATTTGTTAATTGGCTATCGCACCTCACACTGAGAAGTAGAGAGGAACATATAACGATGTTATATAAGACTAAATAAAATAATAATTGGCTATCGAACAGTCTTTCTATCTTGTTCTTGCTTTATATAGAAAATTAATCGAATTTTAACGAGGAGATCCTTGCTACTTTAAATATTTTTCCTATAAAATATAAAGATAATTTTTATTCCTCAATTTAATCATCATTTAGTGAAAATAATTTAATAAATGTCCATCATTGAAAATTTGTTTTAAGTACTTATGTAACATAAGTCAAAATGTCACATTAGCTAAAAGAGGAAATAATTTATTAATTATTTTCGAATTTTTGTTATTTAATTTAAATAAATGTCTATTAATCCATCAATAAAAATTTACTAAATCTGAGATTTAGTAATATACATTATATATACAAGACGATGTGAGTAAATAAAATAAATATATATATACATAAATAAAGAAAAAAAATGGATGGACTTAAGCTGACCACTGACCGGTGCGTATGCGCAGTGCCATCTTTGCTAGCAATACTGCGACGTTATCTATGTTCCTTTTTTATTACGTTTTTATTTATTGAAATAGAACCAATCTTAATACACTCCTAAGAAAAATAAATAATCTTATATGTAAATAAACATATTTATTCAGACTATACAGATAATACAAAATAATTTATTATTATTTTATTTATTTACGGAAATTTCACTAGTTTACAAAATTATAACAAGTTTTACTATAAGTGGTAGTTTAACATAAATTATTACAAAACATGTAGGTGGACTCACGTCCAGAGATCTTTCTACCGTAATTATTTTTAAAAGTTTTTTAAAAAAGGAGAATATTATTAATTTTCTGAAAATGAATGAAAACACTTTAAACTTTGTTTGTATAACACAATTATTTTTGAATAAAAACACTTTAAACTTTTTTTTTGTATAACACAATTATTTTTGTGTTATACAAACAAAGTTTAAATTATTTTTATTCATTTGATAAACAATGTATAACAAAGTTGAAGCCTAATAATTTGATTCCTTCTCCACTGCTTAGAGTTTGATTATTTTACGTTTGAAATGAGAATCGACCGTCACAAAATTGTTTTAGTCTATATAAATGAACTATTCGATTTTTGTCTTCACAATTTCACTCTTTATATAACAAAAAAATTGAAGTAAGACTCAAAATTAATATTCCTTCCTTACTACTTAAATAAACTGCTTAATTCGTCAATATTTATGTAATGTAGTATGAATCGAAATAAAAAAATCGATTCCTTTTTCATTGCTCACTGCTTCAGTGTATTTAAAATCGAAATGAACCACTTCATTCATTCTGTTTACTTTCGAAATGAGAATCGAGATGAACGATTCGAAATTATTTTCTCACTATTTAAATTAACAATTCTTCAGTGAATAATTCGATTATTTCCCGTGTTTAAATAACTTTGAATAACAAAATGTTTATTAAGGTTGGTTCTAAACAACAGGAAGCAAGAGCAAAAAAAAAATAAAACGTTAACCACGGAGATACTATAGCAATAATAATTATATACAAAAAATACATATTAGCAATTAAACAAACAAAAAAATATACATAAATATATATATAAATATATTATACATAAACATATACATACCTATCAGCACTAGACACCGTAGTCTTAAGAATTCAACAACTACTTTTTGTTTCCTACGTGAGAGAGTATATTTATGATATTTTTAATAGAGAGAATATATTATATATTGTTGTACATAGATATAGCCCGTATGTAGTTTCGAGGTAGATTAATTTATTTGTTAGGACCTTATTCTTTTGGAAATCGCGAAATTTTCTGTGTTTTTGTTTTTATTTTCGTTTAATTGTAACGGTAACAAACGAAAGGGAGACGTTGATGCAAACGAATTGAATATTAGGGGAATGATTAAATGATTGAAATAAATCGCACCAATTGGTGGTCGGCAAAGCCGTTGTTGATGAACAAAAAAAAATAAATAACGAGGGAAATATAAATAAACAAGAAGAACAAATAGAAGAAAAAATATAAGGTATTTATGCAAGAATTGTGTGAATAAAGAAGACGTGTATTCGTTTGATGTTGATTATGCGAATAATAGAAACACTTGTGGTTTTCAGAATTAATAAAAAAATGCTGTTTAAATAGAAAAAAAAGGAATTTTAACATAAATTAAAATATTATTAATTTGCAATATTAAAAAAAACCAAATAGAAGATTTATTAATTTTTATTTATTATAGTTCTTATCGTTTTCATTCTATCAATGAATTAAATAATCGTTGTTTGATATTCAAATTTTATTCAACTCAAATAGATTTAGATTCAATATATTATTCAATTACAATTGATAATCATAACAATGTATCGGAGCAATTGTTAGTTTCAACTAATCAACAGTGAAGTAGCCATAGCTCTCATTTATGTTTTTAATATTTGAAAAGAATTTTCACTATCAGCCTCTACACACAAATTTTAATTTTTTTTTGAAATAAATAATTTATTCATATTTATTACATACAATATGAACTACCAATATCTAAATATTAAAACCATTAATTTAAAATTTTTATTTGATCAAAATTCCGCATTACCCCCCAAAAAAAAACAAATAAATCTGTATTGCATTAGCTCTATATTGTTATTGATTCTATACCAGATAAAGTCTGTTGATATTCAATTATACCTGATAATTGTTTCACTAGACTATCGCTTCATCAAGCAGTCGATGAAAAGACAGTGTAATGAACACAGTTTCAAATAATAAATAGTGAAATTTCAATTTTCTTATATATTTGAAATGGATTTTCACTATCAGCTTCTACACGCAAATTTTAAAATATTTAATCCTGCATTCCCCAGAAAACAAAAAAATCTGTATATCATAAGCTCCATAATAATCGATTATTGATTATATAGCAGCTAAAGTGCGCCAGACGAATAATAGATGGCGTTGTAGCAATACGAAATGCATAATCGAACAACAGATGGCGTTCACAATAATTTAAACACTAATGCTTTGTTTTACATATCTGAAACTAGTAAAGTAAAAGTAAATCGCCAGACTTCGTGGATATATCGAAGTTGACAATGAAAAATGAGAGATTGTTATAGCCATAAACGCTGACACAATCAATCCAGGGAGAGAAAAAAAGTAAAAGTGTTTTATTATTTTGGAAAAAAGGTATAATGAACGAGAAGCCTTAACAATTAAGATAACAGATGGCGTTGTTGTATAATATGAAGAACAACGCCATCTTTTAAGGCTTCTTAAAAGATGGCATTGTTGTACAACATAACAATATGCACAATCGAACAACAGATGGCGTTTATAATAATTTAAATACTATTATTTTGTTTTGTATATCTGAAACTAATAAAGTAAAAGTATGTCATTATTGAGAATAAGAACGTATAATGAATCAGAACGCATAACAATTCAGAAGATAACAGATGGCGTTGTTGTATATTATATGCATACTCGAACAACAGATGGCGTCCACAACAATTTAAACACTAATACTTTGTTTTGTATAATTGAACCTAGTAAAGTAAAAGTGTTTTATTATTTTGAAAAAAAGGTATAATGAACGAGAAGCCTTAACAATTAAGATAACAGATGGCGTTGTTGTAAAATATAGCAATATGCATGATTGAACAAGAGATAGCGTTCACAATAATTTTAACACTAACGCTTAGTTGTATAACAGAACTTAGTAAAGTAAATGTGTTTCATTATTTTGAAAGAGAACGTACAATGCACCAAAAGCTTTAACACTTAAGAAGATAAAAAAAGATGGCGTTGTTGTACAATATAACAATATGCATAATCGAATAACAGATGGCGTTGACAATAATTCAAACACTAATACTTTGTTTTGTATAACAATATGCATAAACGAACAACAGATGGCGTTGTTATACAATATAAAAATATGCATAATCAAACAACAGATGGCGTCTGGTACAAAAAATATACATTGATTTATGCAAAAATTTAGTACGGGTTTAAATGGATTTATTATTTATGTAACGCTAATAAAATACAATTACTAAGTGTAATAATTCTTGTTGTTACATTTCTTTACCTGCTTGCTTAAAACAATTAATTTTTTTTCCGCATGGATAAATAATTGTAAATTAATAAATCTTATACCCCACAGAATTATAACAACCCGAGTGATTTCTATTATTCTACATAAAAAAAAATCAAACTGAATTTTATGAGGAATAAAATAATAAAATTTATAAAAATTAAATTTAAAAAAAATCCACTGCAACCGGAGTGCCTCTCGATAAGACTAATTTTGAGGAACAAGTCTGTTTTACACGAAGATTTATGAATAAAATAAAATTTAAAGAAAAAAAAATAGAAGTGAATTAAAAATAAAATGAAAACACTTACACACACACATCTATATATAAATTCTATATATACACACATACACACACAAAAGCGTTAAGTCACAGAAAAGGTGCTAAGTTTTAATTAAACTAGGGTTTAGATATAAGGCAGTGTTAGTGAGATTTCCGGGAATGTACTTATTGTTTATAATTTTAATTATTATTTCCTTAATAATATTAATTATCATTTTGTAATCGATTATTCGCGTTGTTTTTAAATATATTTTTGTCTTCATTAATCTAAGCGCTGATGCTGCCTTTTGGAATAACGGCATTTGTGATCGCGAGAGAGAATAAAGAAATCGAGTTTTCTTTAAAAAAACAATCTGGTGAAGGGAGAGAGGGTGAAGAAAAATCGGGAATATAATAAATTTCGCTGTGAGAGATAAGTGACTGATGCATTACACTGAGAAACGAGGTGGTTTCCGACGTTTATTAAGGTTGAATTTTTAAGATGTAACGTTTAAGTAGGGAACACAATAATTAATTAAAATAAAAACAAAAAAAATATGATAAAAGTAAATAAATAAGAGATAAAATAAATGAATTGCAGATTTGATCTGTGATAGTCTGTGATGAAAACACGTATTAGTTGTTGATTCTGTGTTTTGTTTTCTTTTTTTGTGTGTGGGATATTTTTTTATTATTTTCGTTTTTGTTTTGGAATTGAATGGGTTGCGACGTATAGTTCCACAATTAAAATAAAAATGAGCTAACTATTCACTTTTGACTCATCTAACACTCGGCGAAACGTGGTTAGCAATGTATAAAGGTTTGTCTTTAAAAAAATACTTCGTTATTGTTTAAATAAAAATAGTTTCTCCTACTTATATTTTATTAAACATAGTACTAAAGATGGAAACATAGTTTCCGAAATATATCTAGTTTAATAAAAAAAAATAAGTAGGAGAAACGGTAACTTTTTTATATTATCTTCAGTAAGATTATAATAAAACACTTTTTGAACAGAATTTCTGTTATACAAAGTTCAAAAAACGAAAATAAAATTAAAATTTAATACAAACAAAGTTCAAAAAGCGTTTTATTATAATCTTACACAATGTAGAAGCCTCATTGATCAGTAATCATCTTCAGTAGTTGCAGATGGAAACATAGTTTCCATTTAATAAAAAAATTTATAAAGGACAACAATTTTTATTTAAATGTAATAACCAAGTTACACTTAATTTGTTTCACAATTTTTAAAAAAAGTGAAACACGTCATTAAAATTTCGAGGGGTTATAACCCCTCTCTCTATCTACTCCACTGTTGAAGATCCATTTTAAAAATTGCGGAACTATACACGAAGGGATGATAAATAATTACAGCAGATACTTAAATTTCTAGAATGAAATTACACTTTTGGGGGCTCTGTAAGGATTCGGAAGCAATCTCTCAAAAACAATGCTAGAAAATTATCAGGGCGACACACAAAGTTCGATTTTTTTGGAAATTTCATTCTAGAATATAAATAAAAATCAATTATTTCATATAAATAATTGATAAAGGGATATTTTATTATTACAATCTTAACCTTATTCAAAAATTCCAAAACAAAATTTATATTGCAAAAAAAAATTTAAATAAACAGAATTTAATACTTATTGGCTTTATTATTATTAATTCATTTAATGAATAAAACTAAAAATTTTAAAAAAGAAAAACTATTATATTTATATAAATAATCTTATAAATTTTTGGTAAACGGTTGCAATTATAATTTCGATTACGACGACGATGACGACAGCAAAAAAAAAAAAAATAACGAGTTATTAAAACCAGAAGAATAATAAATAAATAATCGAAAAATCGGTTGCGTTTTAGTCTCATTTAATTTTCCACTTTATTTGCGTTCCGATTACGTACCCTTTTTCTATGGTAGCTCAGGGCCACTCACTTCCAATATTCAATAGAACTGTTATTACAATAAAACTAGGTGTAGCATACATACAGTGTGGTTAGGTAACGGAAGCCATTCATACGCGGAGAGAGTGAGAAGGAAAAAAAACGAACGGGAGCAAAGGTAATAGCAAGAATGGAATTCGAAACTGAATTGGAGGTTTTTCTTTATTTGTTTGCGTTTAGGATAAAATAATTTTTATCAATGAATAAAATAAAGAGTCGCTTTTCATTAATTGTTGGTACATTTTCAATTTCGAAAAACAAGATAACTTTTTTATACCACAATCCAAGTGGTATAAAAAGTCATCACAAAACAAGATAACTTTTTTATACCACAAACCAAGTGGTATAAAAAGTCATCACAAAACAAGATAACTTTTTTACCACAATCCAAGTGGTATAAAAAGTTATCTTGTTTTATTTAAACTTTTAATTGTTTAATTGTTATACCACAATCCAAGTAGTATAAAAAATTATCTTTTATTTAAACTTTTAATTGTGGACTCATCGAATACTGTTTTTCTTTATATCTAATAGTCGCTTTTCAGTTTGTGTTTAGAAATAAAAGAAAAACTACAGAGGAAAATAAATTATTTATTACACCTTTTGTCTATTATTGATAAATTAAAAATTAAAATAAATTAATTTTTAATAATGAATTAAAAGTTTCTGAAAGAAACAATGAAACTATTTTTATTTGTTAAATACGCTATATTGTTGTTATCTTGTATATTGTCTTGTAATTGGGAAATCTTTGTTTCCTGTTGGGCAATAAATATTATTACTATTTGTGTGAGAAGAAAAAAACAAACAGGAGGAAAGATAATGACAAAAATAGAATAATAAATAAGCTGAACTTTCTGCCTTACAGTTATTATTTAATTTAATTAATTATTCACTGCTGTTCCCGGCGCATGCACCATTTATATAAAGTATATAAATTATTAATGAAAATCAATTAATGAAGTTTATTACTTTCACAATTCTTTAAATTTTTTTGCTTTTAAAATTACTTATTGGATTTGTATCGATTATTATTTATTAATACACTTACCCATGAATAAATGCGGTGAATTCCCGGCGCATTCACCATTATTCTATGCCACTAAAAAATGAATCATTGTTTTGCTTTTTGTAGTGGCTTATTTTAGGGTTCATTTAGCATTATTAAATACAACAAACGAGTATATTTACCTATTTAAAGAAGAACAGACAAGAATGTTTACTTAAATAATTAAAAAAAAGTTTAATTTTAATAACGAATAAAGATTTTATGAATTGATTTTTGTTTGAATTTAGAATTAAATTAATATTAATAATGAATTCAGATCTTATTTAACAATCTTAAAATCGATTTTTGTTTCTTTCTGCCTCACAGGTATTATTTTATTCAATTTATAGTCATTGCTGTTCCCGGCGCATTCACCATTTATATAAAACGATTGCCTTATTAATGAAAGTCAATTAATGAAGTTTTATTATTTTCACAATTCTGAAAATGTAATTGTTTTGCATTGGATTTATATTAATAAACCATTATTAATACTTTAATTAGTTTGTGAAGTAATAAGCAACACTGAATAAATTCTTTGAACCGTTTGGGAATGCACTTATCTTACTTATTAATTATTAATAGTTTAGAAATGCCTACCTGATTAAATACAAATATGTAAATTATTATATAATGTAAAGAATTATAATGGAGAATTTCGTAAAATAAAATAAAAGTTAATTGATGAATAAATAATGCCGAATAATGGTGAATGCGCCGGGCATACACCTTGTATTCCTGGCGCATTCACCATTATTCGAGGCCACTAAAAAATGAACTCGTTGCTTTGCTTTTTATGGTGGCTTTATATATTTAATGGTTCAAGAACATATCAATAATTGATTAAGTATAGTAAAAATAATTAAATATCGACCATAGGTCTGTCTGCTTTAATGGTTCATTTTGTATTATTAATTACATACAGAAAAGAGTATATTTAACTACTTCAAAGAGAAAGGACAAGAAATGTTTATTTAAACAATCAATCAGACTCAAAATTTTGTTAACGAATAAAAATTTTATGAAACAAAAAATTGATTTTTTGTTGCATTTAGACATAAATTAATTTTATTAATTGATTAAGATTTTCTGAAACAATTTAAGAATCATTATTTGTTTGCATTCAGAATTAAATTAATTTTATTAATCAATAAATAAAGTCAGAATAAAACAAGCAATTAATTTTTGTTTGTAATTACAATTAAAGAATTTCTAAATCCATTCACGGAATAAAAAATCAAGCATTGTTTTTTACCTTCATATTAATAATAAACATTTATCACAAAGTAATGGCTTCAACAATCAATTATAAATAATCGATATTTTTTGCGTTTAGAAATTAATTTTATAAATGATATATTTTCTGAAACAAAAAAAAACGAGCTAAATGTGGAAATAATTTATTAATTATTTTCAAATCATTTTTATTTAATATAAAAAAACACTCGATTGTTTGCATTTCATATTAAATCAATTTTAATAATAAATTACTATCTTTTGATGCAATCTAAGAATCGATTTTTGTTTGCGTTTAGAATTAAATTAATTTTATTAATAAATTAACAAGTTCTATATCAGACAAAGAATGTTACTTAAATAATTAAAAAAAAACTCCACAAATAACTTATAGAAGATTATAATCAAGTTATTTATAATTATTATTATAATTGCGAGTATTATAGTCAATTTTTTTAGAATACCTGAAAAAGTGAATTAATTTCAAGCCAAGACAATTTATTCCTCTACTTTATTTTTCTTTTTTTGTACTTTATAAACATACGATTCCATTAAGCTTACGAAAATAAAAAAATAATAAAAGCACAAGGTCAATTATTCCAACGTAAATAATTAATTTCGATAAAACCAAACAAAACCCGTTATTATCAATCGCTCCTATTTTTTTTGTCCTTCCGCTCGATGTGTACGAGGGCTTAATTACCTAACACTACCTCAAACTTTTATAATAATAAAGAAAAACAAATTAAAGCAAATAAATAGATAATTATACGTTACAGAAACTTTAGCATATTATACTGATAAAGCGAAACACAAAACTGGGATAATTTACAGATTAATAAACAATAATTAAACAATTGTTGAGTGCCAACCTACCGAGCTGTTAAGTTTTTTAAGAAATTAATAAAGAAAAAACAAGGATTGAACAAAATAATAAGAATACGTTTAATATGTAATTTTAAAAAAAGAAACAACACGCTGAAAAAATAAATAAATAAGAATAAGTGAATATACAAAAACTAGATGTTGAGCTAGTTACGTGATGCATTGTGGTATTTATGTAAAATATTAAAATTTTTAATTGTTTTGTTTTTTTAATAACGAGCTCTACATATAAAAGAAGTATATATATATAAAAAAATTACATGACAAAACGACTGCGCGTAACAGCCGTAACAAAAAAATAATAATGAATAAAGTTCGAAAGAAGAAGAAAAAATGTAAATGTTAGAACTGCAGTGTTTTAGTTTATATATAAAAGAAACCCCCCTGATGTTCCTGTAGTAAGTTTACACATAATTTAATCATAGTTGAAATATATTTAAACAAAAAATAAAAGCCAGTTTAAACAATATATATCTTAAACTCAGTATACGTTCTTTATTTATTTTTTAATTATTATTAATAATAACGTGTAAAAGAATTTTAAAAAATAAAAAATAATTAAGCAAAAAAAAATATCATACCTACTTGTTATTTCTTATATACATATATTCCTGCTACAGGAGTTTATTTCGTGTTTATTATTATTATTATTAATATTATTAATTAATTATTTCCCCCATCCACCCCGATTTTTATATATTACTATTACAAATATATCGTTGTTATTTATTGAATTGATGTTAGTTAAAATAAAAAAAAGAAGAATACACAAGAAAATAGCAAATGTTTCTGTTACTTATATAAAAAAAACAAAATGAATAAGAATAAAAAATAGTATCTATATAGTTTGATATGTTCCTGTATTTACAAAAAAAAATAATAATGAGAATTAAAAAAAAATCATAGTTGTTTACACTGCAGTAGTTCTAAATCACATCACATAGCAATATATTTAAACCAAGAAAAGAATATAAAGCGCGAACCCGTTCTCGAAAATTATAACAAAAAATTAAATAAATTACGAAAAAAAAAAAATGAATAAATATAAATAGATCGTAGTGAATGAAATGTCGATTTTTTTTACGTATTTACTCAGTTTGTCTCTTTTTGTAATCAAACGAGGAGGACGTTTTCGTTTTCTTTTTGTGTTTAGATATTTCCGGATAGCGTTGCTAGAAGTTACCCAGAGGATAAATTATAAATTAAAGATGAACAAAAAAAAAACAATTTATTAAAATAAATTTAAAAAACAATACGGCTCTGCTTTGATTCCCTGTTAATAATGTAAATGCGCTTTTGAATTTCGTTAAATTTTCCTCACTTCTAATTTCTAGGTTGTTAATTATTTTCTTCTCGGTTGTTTTTATTTTGTTAATTGAAAGGAATTGTAACGTTTGTTTCGTTTTTTTAATTAATTTCTTTCCCACAGAATGTGTCTTTACTTTTGTTAGTTATTTTGCCATTATGTCCGCAATGCTTATTGTTTTTAAAAACAAGATGCATATCATAGTTGTAAAAACAAAATTTTGACAAATAAAATCTGTAAATAAAAAAAAACGGCACTTATTTGTTTTATTTGTGATACCCTTGTTTGTATGATTTGCAGATTGCGAATATAATTATTAAGATGGTTGACATGTTTCGCATTGCAGCTCTAATTGAATAAAAAGAAAAGAATTTAAAAATAATTAATGTAGTTATCATGATTCTATTGCTCTGCAATCAATCGACATGCGAAGTAAAGGAATTGAAAATGCAAATATCTATTGAAATAATTACTTCCCGGGCAAATATCCACGCCGGAAAAAAAAGGATATTTTTTTTTTTCGTATTTTATAATACGAATATCAATATTTATTTTTGCTTACTATTTTCCCGGTGAATACTCAATCGTGTTATCGAATTACATAATATAAGGCAAAGCTGTACTGACGAGGCATAAATCCCGAATCTAGAGTCTACTGATGGTTTTGTATGGATTTTTCGTTGTTATTTTCAAATTATTTTCTTCTTTTGTTTACTATAACTACTTTCCCGGAAATACTCAATCGTGTCGACAAAAACAACAAAATATGAGCTATGGAGAATCCAAGGGACTTTCTCAAAAACTCCGATTCCATTCAGAATTAGATACTGACGAACAAAACTCACTTTTATTTAAATGGATTGGTCACGAGAATTTGATGATGAATATTGAAATCCACTTCCATTTAAGTGGATTTATTAAGACATAAAGAGCAGAATAAGGGCTAAGGAGAATCCAAGAAAAGTGCTTGAAAACTCCGATTTCATTCAGAATTACATACTGAATAGTGGAACTCACTTTTATTTAAATGAATCAGTCACAAAAATTAGGTGATGAGAATATTGATCACTTTGTGCAATTTTCCATACAGAATACAGATGGTGCAAGAATTGAACGAGCAACGGCTTAATTATGCACTTCCATTTATCTGGATTTGTCATGACTAAAACAACAGAATATGGGCCACGTAGAATTAAAAAAAAGTGCTCATAAACCCCGATTCCATTTGAATTGCTACTGATCAATCCAAAAATACGCCGATGCGTGATACTAAAATCGCTGCTGGTTGCCTCTCTGTGTATTCCTTACTCTAAGGTTGAATTTTTAAATTTTAATACCACGCTTGGAACTTGAAAGCAATGATTTCGTGTGGTGATTGAGGCATGTTTTATTGTCATCAGAAAATGTCACTTAGAATATACATTTTTTAATAAAAATTAAACTAACCTATATTATTTGGATTTTTTTCTCTCCTATGCTATTTGTTAGATGGTAACACTGATCATTGTAATTTTTTCTGATTCTGAAAATCTCTGTTGCAATTCAATTCATGCTAATACATATTTTCGTTTTAAAATTTAAGTATTAATTGATTTGTTTTTTGCGTGTGTTTTTATATCGTTTCAGAGTGCGCTAGATGGCTGTTTCAGTTCCCGTCCACCAAGTGCTCACAGTAGTCGCTCGTCGACGCCCTTCAACATACCGTTCCCGACCGTGCCGAGTTCCTTCTTGGAGGTGGGCCTCCTCCATCCGTCCCTCATCGGCGATGAATTGTACCGGTGCCCGTCCTGCATGGCAGCGTTTCCTTCCATCTGGCTCCTCGAGCAGCACACCGCCCTCCAGCACATCGGCTCGCTCTCATCCATCGATAAGCCTTTCGTGTGCGAGCAGTGCGGCCAGAGCTACCGCTACAGATCGGCCTACGTCAAGCACCGCGAGCAGAACCACAGAGCCCGACTGCCCGCAGATAAACTATTCTCCTGCGACGTATGCGGGATGCAGTTCAGGTACTTGAAGAGCTTCAAGAAGCATAGGCTTAATCACACGCTGGAGAGGCTCCACGGGAAGTCGGCGGAGATGCTCAATGCCGAGCGGGCTGAGTCGTGCAGTTCCAAAGATGTGCCAGTTGAAAATAGTAGTGATCAGGTTGGTTTTATCAATAAAATATACTTAAGATAAACAGAAACAATCATTTAAATCAGAAAATTAAAAAATCCACAATTATTTTGTAAGTAACTTGGCAAATGATTGCCAAGTACTTACAAATCTTCCAAATACTTCCTTGAGTTACGCGCGAATGACCTTTGCCGTCAAAGCGCCCTACAAACCCCCTCCTTGAGTTACTTACTTGAGTTATCAAGGATTATCCGATCAAGACCATTTGAAGGACATGATTACAATCGATAAACTAGTTGAGTTTGCGGGTTGTATCTAATCATAGAAAATACAACACGACCTCCATTGAAAGCTTACAGACTAAACACTTCGATGAACCGTACGAAAGAGGCAATATAACATGACTGGGGTATTTGGATCTATAACATAGAATTCTTTAGCAGGAAAAGTGAATTAGATGGCTTGCACCTTCATACCATGAAAGAAAAAAATTCGTGTAGTGATTGAGGCATATTTTATTGTCATATTTTTTGAGGTAGGTTCTCCCAGTCAGCCACTGAAGAAAATGTTGTATATAAGTAATTTATTAATGATGATGACAAACAAAACAACCATGGACCCGAAACAATCTTCATGAAACTTACCTTTAGAATTCAATTGATGGATTTTGGGGAAAGATTAACAAAATAATCATAAGCGACCAAAGATAAACTAGGAATAAAAAAGTCACAGAGCTAAATGTGGAAATAATTTATTAATTATTTTCAAATTATTTTTATTTAATATATAGAATAGGAATTTATAGGTTGAAACCTTTCACCAATTAGTTTCTATTGATATATAGCTCTACATCCAGCTCCTGGGGAGGATTTTTTTTCCACGATTCTTATTAATCAATTTATTGGAACATCTCTGTTAGATTAGCAATTTTGGCCATTTTTAATTAGGAATTGAAAATGTGTTCTTCTTTTTTAATGATTCTTAAAGTAAACCTTTTACCAGCAATGGTTTTTGCAGATATACTGTTCTGAATCCATCTCATGGGAAGGATTTTTCTAATTCTAATTAATTCATTCGAACGTTTTTTTTTATTAAAATAAGAACTTTGGTAGTCTTCAATTAGAAATTATAAGTTTCTTCTTATTTATTTATTTATTTTTTCTTATTTTGTAGATAAAACCTTTCATCAGTTATGGTTTCTGCGAATATATGGTTCTGGATCCATCTCATGGGGAGCAGATTTCAATGATTAATATTCGAAGAACATCTTTTTTCGATTAACAATTTTGGATATTTTCAGTTAGGAATTTTAATCTTCTTTGATGTTTCTCAGGAAATTCAGATAATTTTTATTCCCAATGGATCTGACATCACGTCCACTCTCAATGGAGTTTTAACTAGGAATTGTTGTCGTTCTTTGGAGTTCAGATATTTTCATTTTCAATGGATCTTACAGCATTGAGGAGGGAATTATCTGAACTCATCCACTCTTAATACAGTTTTTAATGTGGAAGTTTTTGTTGTTACTTTAAATGTTTCTCGGTTGTTCTTCTTTTTTAATGTTTCTCAGAGTACCGAGTACTCCATTCTCAATTGAGTTTATATATTTCAATTCGCAATGGATCTGGCAGCGTTGAGAATGGAATTATCTGAACTCATCCACCCTCAATAGAGTTTTTAATATGGAAGTTTTTCTTGTTACTTTAAATGTTTCTCGATTGTTCTACCTTTTTAATGTTTCTCAGAGTACCGAGTACTCCATTCTTAATGGAGTTCATATATTTCTATTCCCAATGGATCTGTCAGCATTGAGAAGGGAATTATCTGAACTCATCCACTCTCAATGGAGTTTTTAATTTGGAAGTTTTTGTTGTTACTTTAAATGTTTCTCGGTTGTTCTTCTTTTTTAATGTTTCTCAGAGAACCGAGTACTCCATTCTCAATGGAGTTCATATATTTCTATTCCCAATCGATCTGTCAGCATTGAGAAGGGAATTATCTGAACTCATCCACTCTCAATGGAATTTACAATTTGGAAGTTTTTGTTGTTACTTTACGTGTTTCTCGGTTGTTCTTCTTTTTTAATGTTTCTCAGAGTACCGAGTACTCCATTCTTAATGGAGTTCATATATTTCAATTCACAATGGATCTGTCAACGCTGAGAAGGGAATTATCTGAACTCGTCCACTCTCAACGAAGGTTTTAATTTAGAAGTGTTTGTTGTTACTTTAAGTTTTTCTCGGTTGTTCTTCTTTTTTCAATGTTTCTCAGAGTTCTTCATTCTCAATGGAGTTAAGATATTTCCATTCCCAATGGATTTGGCGCCATTGAGAAGGGAATTATCTGAACCCATCCACTCTCAATGGAGTTTACAATTTGAAAGTTTTTATTGTTTCTTTAAGTGTTTCTCGGTAGTTCTTTTTTAATGTTTCTCGGAGTACCAAGTACTCCATTCTCGATGGAGTTCAGATATTTCAATTCACAATGGATCTGGCAGCATTGAGAAAGGAATTATCTGAACTCGTCCACTCTTCATGAAGGTTTTAATTGGAAATTGTAAGCTTATTGTTATTTTGAATTGTTCTAAGTTGTAGTTCTTTTTGCAGGTGTCTAGTAGTAACGAAACGATCGCGGTGGAGGAAAGCGAATCGGAAACGGTGACCATAAAGCAAGAGAACATGAGCGACGAAGTCGCCGAGGCCGCCTCGGACGCCGACAAGAACGAGGCGGAACAGGACGACACCATCGACTCCTTCTCGCTGACGGCGGCCGGCAGCTCGGAGGCGTTCCGGAACGCGCAGGAGGCGTCCATCATCAGTTTCCTGCGGGCGGACGCCGCCGAGCGGCAGCGGGAGCGGCGGTTCGCGTGCCCCTTCTGCGGCAAGTGCGTCCGCTCCAAGGAGAACCTGAAGCTGCACGTGAGGAAACACACCGGCGAGCGGCCGTTCGTGTGCCTCTTCTGCGGTCGGGCCTTCGGAGGTAAGAGCGACCTGACGCGCCACCTGAGGATCCACACCGGGGAGCGGCCTTACCACTGCGACATGTGCGGCAAGTGTTTCGCGCGCGCCGACTACTTGTCCAAACACCTCACCACCCACATCAATACGCCTCGCTGATATAGAGCCATTTAATTACTTTCGAAAAGAATCCTTTGCTGTTAAGTTCACTTTCGACGTATGAACGCTGTGAAATTTCAATGATTTGTAAATGAAAAACATAGCTTTTCTCCGATTTTATTAGAAAATCGAAAAAGAAAACGTAAAAATCACTATACGCTGTAATATTTTCTATAATGGTTTATTTTTAATATCTATTTTACCATCACAATCTTATAATTCTCATTGGAGTACAGATTATCCCATTCTCAATGGAATTTGATAACGCCAATTTCAATGGAGTACAAATAACTACAATATCAACGAACTACAGACAACTCTATTCCCAATGAATTTAGACAAATCACAAAAAAATGAAGAAAGGAATAAAATATTACTACATTATATCAAGAAACTTTACGTACTCGCCAACAAATATCTTAAATCAATTCTTAATGGAATACCGATACTTCCTTTCTCAATGAAGACATATAACTCAATATATTCAAACAACTCAATGTTCTATTAAGTACAGATAACTCCACTCTCAAGAGAGAAAGGATAATACTATTCGCAATGAATTAAGATAACTCTATTTTCAATCCGATAACTCCATTCTCAAGGAAAAATAAATCCATTCTCAATTGAGTTACAGATAAATCCATTTTCAATAGAGTTATATAACTCAATTCACAATTGATAACTGACATAACTCGATTTTCAATTAAGTACAGATTATTCAACTTAATAGAGTACAGATAATTCCATTCTGAAATAATTAAAATAATAACAACTCCACTCTGAATGAAATACAAACAACTTTACTCTCGATGAAATCAAATAACTGCATTCTCAATAGAGTACAAATATTTCCAATATCAATTAAGCACAGACAACTTCACTCTCAATGGAGTACAGATAAATCCATTATTAGTGGAAAACACATAACTCCATTCTCAATGGAGTCACTTAACTCAGTTCTAAATGAATTCAGATAACTCTACTCTCTCAATAGAATACAAATAATTCTATTCTCAATGAATTCAGATCTCTAATTTCTCAATAGAATACAAATAATTGTATTCTCAATGAATTAAGATAACTCCATTCTCAATGGTGTAGAAATAAATCCATTATCAATCGAGACAGATAATTTCATCTAAATGGAATACTACTTTAATTGAATCAGATATCTCAATTAAAAATAAATAATTAATTTAACACACATATTACCATTCTCAGTGGATAACACAATCAATGGAGTAGAGACAATTTCAATATCAATAGATTACAGATAACACAACTGTCAATAAAGTATAGATAAATATAGTTTCTTATCAGAATAAAGATAAGCCCATTCTCAATGAAGTACTGAAAATGTCATTTTCAATTATTCAACATTTATTGTAGCTAAAGTGATAAATAAATAAATAAATAAAATGAATTAATATACTGCATTCTCATTAGAGTAGCAACAAAAACATTATCAATGAAGTAGAAATAAATCGATTCTCAATCGAGATTAATAACTCTACTCTTATTGGAATACAGATGACTAAACTCTCAATGGAATACAGTTAAATCCATTCTTATTGAAGTACAGATAATTCTATTCTTAAAGAAGTCTGATAACTCGAATCTTCACAGAGTAGAGATAACTTATTTTTCAATAAACTACCATTCTCAATAAATTAAAATAACTCCATTCTCAATAGAGTACCGACAACAAAATTCTAAATGGAGTAGAAATATAAATCAATTTTTCAATCGAGTTAATAACTCTACTCTCAATGAAATTCAGACAATTCGACTCTCAATGAAATGCAGACAAATCTACTCTCAATGGACTCAGATAATTCGAATCTCAATTAAATACACATAACTCCGTTTTCAATTGAGTACAGATAACTTGAATAAAAAACACGTAGAATCCTTTCTTCACTATTTTTATTTTTCACCAGATGTACATTTCGGACACAAAGTGACTAAAAATTACAAAATAGAAAATTTTGTATCAACCATTGATAATGGTCACTTTGTGTCCGAAATGTACATCTGGTGAAAAATAAAAATAGTGAAGAAAGGATTCTAAGTGTTTTTTATTCAAGTTTTTATCATCTTCACGTAACTCACTCAATCCAAACGAGTATAGGTAACTCTAATTTCAGTGAACTCCAATTTCAACCCTCAATGGAGAACCGATCACTGCATTTCAATGAAGTAAACATAACTCAATGAAGAACAGATAACTCTAATTTCAGTGGAATACACACAATTCAGTACCTATCATTGCAATTTCAATTAAGTATACATAATTCAGCTCTTAATGGAAATACTCTATTGAGAGTTGAGCTGAATAGAGTATAGATAAATCGATTCTCGAAAGAGTACAGATAGTTCCATTCTCAATGACCTATAAACAACTCTATTCTGAATGGAATACAGATAGCTTCCTTGAGAAGAATCAATTAGTTTTTTTTTTTAAATATTATTGTAATCTAATTTCAATATTATTATAGATGTAATCTTAGTTTTAGTTTTCGTTGCTGTTGTAAAAATGGATGAATCGTTTAATAAAAAAAAATCTCGATATTGCATTAAGCGTTGCAACAGCAAATGATCATTGTGTATCAATCAAAAATGTTTGCATTATGCAATCGATTATGTTACAACAGCAAATGCCCGTTGTGTAGTTACATGTCCAGCGTGGTGTTTTCCCGGAAAACAATGGATTTTTTTTCGTTTTAAAAGTGCTTACGTTTAGTAAGCCAGAAAGTTGCAATAGTTAAAGAGAAATTAGAATTTGCGATTGAATTGAGCATTTAAGCAAATAAACAAGCGATGAAAGGTTCACCATGTTTTAATTCATTTTGACATAAATAGCTTCATTATACCAATTAAAATAATTGTATTTCAAAGAAAATTAAAAGTTTAAAATCCACAATTAGTTAGTTGCTAAACCAATAAATTGCGAAATATTGAGTTCTATTTTATATTATTTCAATGCGAAACCCTGTTGAGCCTTTCGATATATTGGATTGTGGAGAGGCGTACACTTACTTCGTGGTAATTTTCAATTTTGGTATAAAGGAAACACATAACTTTTTTGTGCCATTTATTTACTATTTAAAGTTTTGAAAAGTAACAATTTTGAAAGGGCCCCTTCCATTTCAAAATATTAAGTATGGTAGGATTTCTTTCTTTCATTCTTAATTTTATCCTCTTTTACCCGCATTGGGTGTCGAGGATGGTAGAATGTAAACTCCTATAATTCCCCTGGTTGCGTCTATGGTTCAGCCCTACCATAAACTGAATAATTATTATAATCACAACTGCTGGTGGAATGTTTTTAGATTTTTAATACCTCAAGAAATGTTTTGCTTTTCTTTTAAAGGAAAGTCCCCTATGAAAGAGTAATTTCTTTCACATATTTGATTGGGAAGTGCTTAGATTTAACTTTACTTTTGTTGTTGTTTTTTTTGTCATGTTATATGTGGTCTATTGGGGAGGTTGACGCTTCCCAATCTTAATATTATAAATAACAATAAGCAAATTGCCATATACTTCATTTTGCAGCGATAAAAAAAATCGGCATTGCCATTTATAAAAAATAGAGAGATAAAAACAGCCCAAGCAATCATGAAATCGCTTTTTTTAATGGGCAATTTAATTTTGTCTGAATTGTCATGTAATTAAAAAAAACAGTCTACTGGAGAGATTGAGAGAAAAATAAAATCAGCCCACGTATACATGAAATCATTTTTTTTTAATTGCGCAATCTAATTGTGTCTGAATTGTCAAATCATTAAGAAATTTCACAGCGTTCGTATACAAGCAAAAAGAAAACGCAACTAAATTTCTCATTCGATATAACACACCTCCATTAATAACAAATAAAATAGCAAACAAAAAAACTTAATAAAACACGACGTGCCGGAAAAAAATTAAATAAATTATTTCAAAAAAAAACTGAAAGAAAAAAATCAGCAGCAGAGCGTTTACGTTTTTCCGTCCGTTAACGAATTACGAACAACAAGCGCGCGCGCAAACACGAAATAAACAAATACAAGCAAGCGGCAAGAAAAAGTGTGGGTGGAGAAACGCGAAAACAAAAAGAAAAGGCAAGACAAAGCATTCATTAATTGGAAATAAATTAATTTCGGCTGTGATGAACGAAACGAAACGAAATGAGTAATGTTTTGAAAAAAAAAAAAAAAACACGCGCAAAAGAAATATAAATAAATTGTAATATATATAAACATATTGACACCATCTTGACGTTCGTTCGTTCTCTTGCTACATGTTGTGTAAAAAAAATACAGTACGGATAAGTTTTAAGTGGTTCATTGTTGTTTTTTCGGTTAGTTGCTCGTTTTACACTAGGGTCGTGTTGATGCTAAATTAGGTGGATTTAAAGAAATGTTCTTATATTGAAACAGACGGATTATTCTTCTGCGAAATTAATAACCATGGCTTCGAAATCCTGTTGACTATTTAATATAAATTAAATCAAACAAAAATAATTTGAAAATAATTTATTATTTTTATTTAATTTACCACTTGTGTTTATTTTATTCTTGCGGAAATTTTATTTACTCAGTTATCCTCCTTCCTTGTATCCTTTCATTTCTCTCCTTTATTCCTCGTATTGTTTAAATCCCATTCCGTTTTGTTCCATTCCAATCCATTCGAAGCTGATTAAAATAACAGGATGCAATTGCTATTATAAGAACATTTCTATAAATCCTCTTTTTTCTTAGTGTCGAGTGGACTCTAGCTCGGTGAGTGCGGGTAAGTCGTTCCCCTTATTCCACTTTCTCCACGCGCAAAAGTCCATTAAATGTATAGAAGTTATATTAAAAAAAATAATAATAATTATAATTGTAAAACAAAAGTATATATAAATAGTGAGTTACCAAGCAATACGCAGCACTGTAAGTTGTTCCTGCTAGTCACAAAAAAAATATAATAAATAGAAAATCCAGTTTTATTTAAGTAAATTATAAGCAAAATGAACAAACGCAATAATAAAATAAACGAGTTTTAATTTTTAAATCAAATTTAAAGGATTTTCTTAAAGGGCATTCGTAATCGTAGTTCTTAAAACAGCAAGATCTTCTGTAAATTAAATGAGTCTTTAGAACAATATAAAAAATTTCAGTTAGTTAAATATACTTATTTATTATGATTCATACTATAAATATATCTGAAGGAGTAGTGAAAGCAAAAGAAAGAATAACAATTATTTAAATAAGACAAAACAATTCAAATAAATAAACTGATTGTTAATGTTTTTCTTTTGTTTCTTAAATGAAATTGAAGGAGACAACAGCAAACATTTGTAATTACTTAAATAAAACTGGATGATCTGGTAGTCAATTTTCTGGCCTTTTTAATTAAAAGAAGAAAAAACACGAAGAAGAAATTCTTAAAACAAAAAAAAGATCTTTAAAATAAGTAAAATTAAAAAAAAAAAAAACGAACCGTCTTGTAAATAAAATTTTAAAAAATATACAGGTTCCTGAATAACTAATAATAATAATAAACATAAATTCACATCGAATGAATGTAAGAAATAAAAATTAAATATGTGTATAAAAAATAAACGTTTTCATGAAAGAAAGTTAAACGAGAATAAGAAAAAAAAAACTACTATTATAACTGTTCTGTGCCAAATTGATGTACCTCGATAAACTCTGTTCGTTTACGTAGTTTTTTAAAACACAGGAATAATAATAATATATTGAAACAGAAAAAAAATGCATAAAAATAGATTTCGATGAATGTTGAATGTTGTTCCCGAAATATCTAAATGTTTAACATCGAAAGCCTGCCTCGGATTTAATAATTATTAAAAAAATGGATAAATAACGCAGATATTTATTTTTTTATACATGTACAGAAGACATTGAAGCACACGCAAAAAAAATACACACACGGATTAAGTAAATGAATAAATAACCGGGTACATGCCAATTGTTGTTAATTTTATAAATGAACTGTTTACGCTCAACACAATCAGAAGTACCTCTATAATAAGCCATAATTAAAAACAAAACAAAAAATCACAAACAATAAGATGTTAAACATTTATTGTGACTTTTAATCGTTTATTTTTTTATTTCGGACAAATTTTGTTTTTATGTTTTTTTTTATATTTGATAAATAGTGAGGCCCAGATTTTTACGCAAAATAAAGTAATTGATCAATTTCGAAAATATCTAGATGTTATGTTTTGTTTAAAAAAAAATATGAATTTAACAGTAACGAAAATTTTAAGATAAAATTGAACGAATATGTTCGCCGTACAGAAAAAAAATATTATATTCCGATTTTTTTGTTATATATATTTTTTTTTGTAAGTGCTTCGGGATCCGTTTTCTTTTTTCCGCTGTGGAAACGCGTGCGCAAGTGCGCACAAATCTTGCCGAATTTGCGATTGGTTGGATAATAAGAATTATTTGGAATGAGACTGAGTTTGGACCATTGTTGACGATCTTTTTTGTTTTGTGATTGTTTTTGTCTTTTTGAAATTATTTGGGTTTTAATTTTGGTTCATCGAAATTAAATGAAAGTCAAATTTAAATATTTAGGAAGGTTAAGCAAATACCAATCTAATTTTTTTTTAAGAAGATTCTCTGTTTAACTAGAATGTTCATAAAAAGTGTTGTTTTTTTTTTAAAGGAAGCACTAAACGTTAAAGATATTGGTTAAAAAAACAATCACTCTTGTTGTACCCAATAAACAACAAGCATTAACTTTAAACGTTATAGAATTTTCATGAAGTCTCTAATCTGTGTCCTTCAAAGGAAACTCTAAACATTCTAGATTTTTTTGTGAATAAATGTTTAAGTTTTTTAAAAAAATATAATCACTTGATTTGTTTTACTTACATAAGTTTATTTTATTCAATTAGTTTCGGCTTAATGCCATTTTCAAGATTTAAGTTTCTAGTCTATTAAATATTGTTTTTTTTAAAAAGGCACTAAATGTTCTAAAATTTTCATGTTATTTCTCTTCTGTTCAATTTTGTTCTCTTTATATTTATAACAAATGAAGTAAGTCATGTTACCGGCAAACATTTTTTGCCGGTCACAATAAAATTTTCAATTTTATTTTTCATAAATAATTAAAATGAGTTTATCCCAAACGCACGTTTACCTACTGTGCCCAATCGGATTACCAAAAGCCATTAGGCGGCGATGCGTTTCGCGAGAAAGGATAATCGTTTCTTTATCGTTTCTCATGAAACTCATTAGCCGGTATTTTGGTAATCCGAAAGGTGCAAATCGGTAATCGTGCCACAAAGGACAGCCTCCACCCCCTACGACGAAATCGCTGTATAAATTCGGAGAGATGATCCCAAAGAAACCAGAGAGCAACCACCGTCCGTGCTACCTGCCTCTCCGTCGACGACCGCACCCGTCGACGCCGTTCACCTGGGTTGCTGTTAATTTGCATTACCTTTTTTTTTTTTTTTGTATATTATTTTAATTTTTTTGTTCGTGTAAATATACTTCATCATCATTTGGACCAGTTGTTTTGGATTAGTTGCTCTTCACGTGCTTCCTGAGCTAGAGTCGTTCAAAGGAGTACCTTCCATCCTTTAACAGTCATAAATTTAAAAACTCATCTCATTTATCGTAACTTATTTATTAAACAAGTAAATGTTTAATAAATAAGTTACAATAAATTAAACAAATTTAAATCTCGGGAATTTAATAATCTATACTCAAGATAACTCAATTTGATTATGTATTGAAGATTATGAAAACTAAACTTCTTAAATATTTAATCATTTGATGTTCATATTGCAAGATTTTTAATAATTGATTCATATACATTATTCCTGAACAAATGTTGTATCCACAAAAAAAACAAAATTGAAACCCAATTTAATTTATAAATACGAAAAAGCTCGTTGCGTATTAAATCAACTGTGTTTTATTTCCCCTCGCAAGGGAAAGCAAAAAGAGTAGGATTAACGTATGTATTTAGACTGAGGATTAATTTTCCTTTCTTTTTTTTTTTAAGAAAGAAATTAATTTCAAAGGATTGTGATATTTTTAAGTAGCGGCGCGAATGCAAAGACTGATTTTTTAAGATAGGTTTTTTTAAGTAAGCTAAAAACAATCGCATCGGAGGCAAAGGAAAAACAATTTATATTACGTGTAAATGAGAATAGTTTTTATAAACGTGCCTTTTTAGTGATATTTAATTGATTGACAAGAATAAAAAAAATAATGATATATACTAAAAAAAAATCAACGTTCCACGAGGACATCCCGGAGCACGCGCGCTTTTTCTCTCTTCATTCCTTCCAAAGAAATAAATAAAAGCACACACACACACAAGAGAAATAAATAATTACGAAATTAAAACGATTCGATCCATGTACATAAAAATATATATATAATATATTTATGGATTAATGTTCCTATTTAAACGTAAATAAATAGGTACTAAGGATATTTAAAAAAGAAGAATATAAATTTATTTTAAATTTTTCGAAGAAGAAGAAAAAAAGGAGGAGAAATATATTTCGTTCCCTAAATTTTTCGCAAACATAACATGATAGGAGGGGCATAGACTTAATCAGAAAAAAAAGTTATTTATCGGAGTAAAATTAATAAATATAACAAGAAATTAAAAAAAAAATACATAGTATATATAAAATATTTTAAACGAAAACACTGTGTCTAAATGTCGTTTTTTCGGTGTGTCTAATATAATAAGCACATACACTCTTTTTATTGAAATTTTAAATACACACACACACATGTGAAATTAAAATTAATAAAAAAAAAACTTATATAAAAAAAATAAAAACGTTTCTAATAACTATTATTTTTTAATAATGCATGTTTATATATTTAAATTATATATATATATATTAAAGAAGGAAGAAGAAAAAAAAACAAGTTGACTTTCTGTGTTTGTCTTTTTTTTATATATATATATTCGGTTATTCAGTTTTTTAGTCTTGTATAGTAGTTGATATTTTTCTATGGATATTTTTTAGATGATATTCGTCTTTAATACAATTGTGATAATAATTATATATATATACATATAAATATAAATAATAAAAAAGCGTTTAGTTTAGGGACTTGTTGTTCCATTTTTGTACAGAATGTACGTTTCTTTAACAAGGAAAATAATTTCAAAAAAGGAATAAATAATTTAAGTACCAAATAAGCATCTTCAGTTTGGTTCTCATTAATCGCTTAATGAAATATAATAAGTTAATTTTAAATTACGCAAAGTGTTTGAGTTACGTTTATTTAAAAAAAATAGAAACAATTTAAAAAATAAAATGGTGGAGAGCGATGAAATAAAATTATCTGAATTAAATGGAAAGAATGAAACTCGATAATTTCATCGAGGAAAAGCCTGAATCTTGGATTATTTTAAAATTTTTATATAAATTATATAATCACTGTACTGTCATAAACTTTTTATTTAATTAATCAAAACACTTTGCTGTAGTTTTAGTTGTTGTGTTTCGTTCGTTTGATTTCTCTTTTTCGAGAAGCGTACATTTTGTTGTGTTTTTTATATATTTACAGAAATAGAAATATGAAATAATATATATGTAATTGAAATGTCGATTTGGCTTGTGAGTGATATCGTAAAGTTAAAGTGAAAACAAACAAATAAAAAAAATAGTTAGTTTCCTTTTAATTAATGCGACAATAATTTCTCTATTTTCCGCCCAGAATTCCTACAGTGGCTTTTTTCCACGAAAATAAATAGAAACAAATTGATTAAATCAGAAATTGTTAACACAATAAAAAAAGACATTTTCAACATTGTTTTTTTTTTCAAACTCAGGCTTTCAATTTTTGGTGCTGATTCAGTGCCTAAAATGTTCAACCACCATTCATCTAGGATGCAAAAGATGGCGCTTGCGTATTAAATACAAAAAACATATTTGAAGGTTATTGAACGCGTTTCATTTAATAAACTTTCAGTTTTCTTTACACACATGAAATTAGTCAAAAGATGGCGCTTGCGTCGTCTTCCATTTATTATGTTTATTGCAAGTCGCTATAATTATTTCGCAACACTGGCTTCTTCAGGCAAAGAATAAATAAACCACATCATGGGGAAACAATTGCAGCGACTTACAATAAACATTTTTGAAAGTTATTAAACATGTTTAATTTAATAAACTTTCAGTTTTCTCTACACACATGAAATTAGTCAAAAGATGGCGCTTGCGTAGTTTTTCATTTATTATGTTTATTGCAAGTGGCTATAATTATTTCGCAACACTGGCTTCTTCAGGCGAAAAATAAATAAACCACATCATGGAGAAACAATTGCAGCGTCTTACAATAAACATAATTGCAAGTTATTAAACGTGTTTAATTTAATAAAATAAATATGAACTTTCAACAACTATCAGCCTTCTCAATTAATAAACAAATCTATTAGCCTTCTCAATTAATAAACAAATAACTGAAAGTGTTATCTTTTTTTATTGTGTAATCAATTTGCGCAATGAAGAGCAAACAAAAACCTTCATAACGCAAAATTTAAGAGAAACGTATTTACATTTGCTTCGAATTTTCCATAACAAAATTTATTATCAAAACGCATACTTCTTTTATAATTCCCAATTGAAACTATTTTTTTTTTTTTCTTAATTTAAACTAAAAATTAATAAAAAGCTATGCTCAGTATGTTGAAGAAGCAAAATAAAAATAATAATTTGTTGATGAAGTTGGTCGTGAGAGAGGGGGAGAATTGTTTAAATAAAATGGTGCTGTTCAGGAAACGATATTGTGATAAAGGTAACATTTTTGTGTGAGTTATTATATATATATGAAATATAATATATTATATAAAATAGCCTATAAGGTTTTAGGGTTTTTATACGATGTCCTACATGAATACTTGTTTTTTAATGTTTTCTTTTTTTTTTTCGGTTATTCCTTTCATTTGTTCGTCTCTTCTTATATATATATTTTTTTTCGCCGTTCGTTTTTTAGATTTGTAAATCTCAGTGTGATGTTCTCACTTATCTAGTAAGGAAGTTATTAATTATATATTTAATAAATGTGTGATCATTTTAATGTTGACAAAATTGTAAAACACATACACATGTTTGTAAGTCAGTGTACAAAAAAAATAATATATACATCGAAATATGTTTTTTGAGTTTTATTTTTTTAATTATATTATCCTAAAACATTGAAAGTCTGCTTGTTTGTTCACTGAATGGTTTTTTGAATTTAAGTGAAGTGTTTAATCACAAATTGACAGACTGTTATTCCTTACTTCACAATTTATTTTATGTTAGATGTACATTTCGAGACTCAAGGTGCTCATTATCATTGTTGTTATTGATAATTAGCACCTTGTGTCTTCAAATGTACATCTAACATAAAATAAATTTGTTAATTGTTAAGGCTTCCACTTGGTTGTACATGGTTTATTATGCAAAACAAAGTTAAAAGTGTTTTATTGAGTTATAATAAAATAAATTGTGAAGTAAGGAATGACAGTCTTTCAATTTGTGCTTATTTGTTGTTTTTTTAAGGATCTTTCAAATTAAAATTTTAAGAATTTAGTGCGTGTATTTTTCTGGACGAATCTTGTTTTTTCTTGACGAGTCGACTAACTAGACTAGGCTAGTCCTAAATAACAATTGAGTAAGTATTATATTTCATTTTTTACAATAAATTACCAGAAAACACTATAGAGATATGCTCTGAGTCTGCAGTTTTAAACTTGCTCTGGATTTAAAGTAATTTAATGATTGTATGTCGCCCTTCCTTCATTCCTCTGGAAATGTTTCTCCTTAGATCCATATTTTATTTATAATCTCCAGCGTCTTTTGTTGACTGCAACATTGCCCAACGCGTGGTAATCGGCTGATATTCCTCTCTTCGTGCATCTTAATGCCCTTTTCAACTTCCTTCTGGTAAAATGTTTTTCTATCTGCATTCATCTACGTTTCTTCACCACTTGTCGAACCCAGCAGCCCTTCCAAATAAATTTTACACTTTGACATCTCAATCCCTTCTCCTGTCTTTTCGTGAAAAAGCTCTTTGATTATATAAAACAAAGGGCGTTTTATACATTCGCAGAGTTCCTTTTCTCTCTGTCTAATACATTTTTTATATCTACTAAAATAAAGACAGTTTACTCTTGACTAATTTTTGAATTCGGCAAAAAAACACCCTGTATATTAATTGATTTGGTTCTTTTTTTTTCAATACATTAGTTTGAGACTAAACAGGAGCGATCCTCAGAACATGAAGATCCAGCTGTAAAAAAAAAATGTCATTTACATCTTATATCTATTCAATCTGTGGACACACTGTATATCAGTGGCATGTCCAGCCAGTCATTCTGAGATGGATGGAAGGAAGTTTTAGGATTATCCTGAAATCCGTGGCCACACTGTATATATATATATATAAATTCATAATGTTGGTAAGTGTGTAAATTGAAAATAGAAATAAGAAAAGAAAACAATTTTTACAACAAAAATATTCAAATTAACGGTAAAGATATATGATAATCTTTTTTTTTTTTTTCTTGAACAGAAAGACTTATGGTCGATAGCTCTTATTTGAGAATTTATTATAAAAATATTTATTTATTTTATATTGTGTTAGATTAAATATAATGTATTTTTTTATTTAATAGTAATCGTCTTTTGAACTTAATTGCAATCGTTTTGAAGTCATTTTGACCAACTACATCAAATATTCGAATAATATAAGTATTAATTATTGTATTTTGTAATTTATAATTCTTGTTATTAATTACGAAAAGCTGAAATTCCGTAAATAAAGAAATCGTATTAATAAAATTTGTTTAAGAAATAAGAATTTGAAAATAATTAATTAATAAATTATTTTCCCTTTAGCTACTGTGACATTTGTTAAAGTACTTATGTAGATAAGTCAAATTGTCACAGTAGCTAAAGGGAAAATAATTTATTAATTAATTATTTTCAAATTCTTTTTATTTAATTTGTTTAAGAAACCAAAAATCGTAATCAAATCCATATATAAAAAATGCTTTAATAAATTCAAACATTATATCTAAATACAATTTGTAATTATCATGAACTTATTACTATATCTTAAATTGTTTGTCCTTTCATTTGATTTTTGTTTTTAATTTATATTAAACCGAAATTATTTGTAAGTTGAAAGGACATTTTTTTACTGATTCCTTTCCAGCCAGTCCCATTGACTGTAATCCAATTTAGGGTTGTACTTGACACCAGTGGGCCGCAGCTTCCTCACGAAAATATTACGAGGGCCCACTTTCTGCACCTGCCTGAAGTTCTTCTTGATGACCTTATTCTCCTCGTCGGATTTCAATCGTCTGAATCTCTTCATCTGATATTTTAGAAACAAAGAAGAAAATATAAGTATTAAATTATTCTAGCAGCAATTGCATCATTACACTGAGCGTAGTGTAATTTAATAAAATACAGCTTCTCTTTATTGGTCTATTTTTGATAATTTATTCATATTTATTAATTCAAAAAAAAAACATTAAATCATTAGAGTCACTCAGATGCAACGGCAAATATCTATTGTATAAGTAGTTATACAACAATGGCATTTGCCACGGAAGTAGTTGTTTCAATTGATATTTGTTTTTTTCTTAGGGAAAATGTTTTACCTGATTTAGAGAGACTGGAAGTGGATCGGGGAACAAAATCCAAGTGACGGCTTCGGAGCAAGGCGGCGTCGTCAGCGAGCCTTGGTAAGTGTAGAAAATATCCAAATTGTCCTCGGGTTCGATCAGGCTGGCCAGCGTGAACGTTTCGTTGATTAATATTTTCGAATCGAACTGTTTCACCAAATGCAGGTGTTTCACGATATTGTTCAGACCGGGATTATCATCTTCTCGAAGCTAAAAAAAATATGTAATAATTTTAATAACAATATTTATTATTTTTCTTTTTATAAAGTAAATATGTCATTACACCAATGATGAAAGATAAGTTTATGATTAAATTAATAAAGTGAATATTTGTGTTTACCGCGTACAAAAAAATTGAATTTTATATATAAAAATTGGAGATGGGCAAAGATAAATATATTTTTTTTTAACTTTGTATAACTGAAATTTACACCACGCACTGAGAAGTAGAGAGGCACATAGAGCGATGTTATATATATATGCTAGCACTACTAGTCTAGCTGGCCCATAGCTTGATTGATAATTTTCTTTCATGTCTTTTTATTCGGTGCCTTTTTAAAATTAAATAAATAAATAACTGAAAATTATTTAGTCATTATCAAACTAACTGCTAGTCAAAACTATAGTCACTTAATACATTTCAGTTATACAAAGTTAAAAAGTGTTTTCATTAATCGAACAATGATGTATAACAAAGTAGAAGCCTTAATAAATATTATTTTCCAATTTCTTTTTTAGGGATGTTATTCAACTGGAAAACAGTGGGGTTAACTGTTTCGTTGTTTTATCATATCAATGTTTCTTTTTTATTATTTTTTTTTAAGAGACGTTATCTAAGTGGTGAAAAAAGGTTGTGTTTTTAACGTACTTGAAAGAAGAAGCCGAGCACGGTGAGCCCGTCGGTGTAATTAAGCGCTTCGCCGAGCGTCGAATATTTCGTGTTCCTGTGTATGATGTGCATCTCCATGGGATATTGCACGTCGTTCATAATGTGCTCGGAGCCGACGTTGTTTTTGTCGCCCCAGTGGAAGTGCAGTCCTTCTAATACATATTCATTACTCAGTTTGGCGCCGAACACGTACGGCACGTACTTTTTGTGCGGGTCCAGCCTGCTCAACTCCGGGATGCTCAAGGATGCTGACCAAAAAGAAACGCACACCATCATCAGAATGCCATCAGCGAGCGCGGACGCCCACGCAAAAAAAAGTAAATGTATCGCCGCGGGTCGTGATTGTAATTAGTTTGCCCGGCGTAAAGAATTCTTAACTTGCATTTTTTTAATACGCAAATTAATTATGATAGAAAAATACAAGATTGTCAGAATAGGTGAGATAATCTTCAGATTGAATGGTTCATTGATTAGTTTAATCGTACCTTTTCTGTTATCTCGTCATTTTGTTCATTGATTAATTTCTAGTAGTAGATAATAACGTGATATGAATTATATTTTTTTTTTATAATAGCCTTGCTTACGACCAGTCACAGCTATTTTAATATTAATTTAAGACGTTACAAGGCCCCGAATGAAATTTGTCTTTTAAACAAATACCATCCGGAATGGGACTAGAACCCGCAAGGAGCAAGGCACACTCGGTTATCCGAACTCCCATGAATTATAATAACTGGAAGATAAGACAAGCGCCATCTAATAAATAGATTATTGAAATTACATACCTGAATGGCCGTTGTTGTGTAAAACTATCGGCCCCGGTAGAAGATCGTGGTATCTGATCATTTCCAAAGCTGGCATCTTCAGAGGTATGGCATTCTTGCTGCTTACTTCGATTGGGGATTGCAAACTGGAATCGCAGCTCGTGCTAATTGCCTTCCAATTGGATTGGGCTGAACGGCTGTATCCAAATCTGTGTCCATTTACTAAAATTTTAAAAAAAGTATATATACATAAAAAACAACATTAATAGCACACACTATAAGATAATTTACCCTGCTTAACCAACTTCTTTAATATATCGAGCGTATAATAAAAATCGACGACGAAGTTGGCATTGGAAATCTCATGTCATGAACTAAAATCACACGCGCACGCGTAAAGTACTGATTGTCATGTTGACAAGTCAGTTGTCACTGTTTAATCATGCTGATTACGCGTGTAATCTTAGTACAGACATGACTCGAGACTTCCAACGCCAACTTCGTCGTCGATTTTTGTTATACATATTATACGATATATATTTAGAAGTTACCCTCGTAGGCTTTCAGTAATTATAAGTAGACTTTACCTTAAGTGTACTTATAATTACTGAATAATACACTGTTTCTTTCCAGAGAACTTTCATAAGATTAGTCTTAGAGAGGACAATAGAAGTGTTTGAAGGCAGAGATTTTGTAACTATTATTAACACAGCTTACATAAAATAGTTGGGACACATATGGAGGCCAGGAAACAACAGCAATATAAAAGTAGTAATAAAGAAGAAAAAATGAGGAGGAAGACTAAATAGCCGGTGAAAGGACGAGGTGGAAGCAGACATTCGAAACATTGGAATCACCAACTGGAAAGAGAAAGTACAAAACCGAAAAATATAGAAAGAAATAGCAAATATAATTAGAGACAGTGCAGTAACGAAGATAGACGGGGACCAACCCACCCCAAATAACGGGCTTCAAAGAGGGCTGGCGAAACTCCACATAATATTCTGTCTCCATCTATATAATTCTTGAAATGCCAAATTTGAAAGATTTATTTATTTATTTTATTTATTTGTTCATACAATCAACGGAAATTATATTCCAATAACAGATTGGAAATCTAAATTAAATCTAAATCCATATGATACGAAACAAAATGTAATGAATTACATATAAAATCTATAAAAAAACAAATATTTATAAAAAAATAATAGTCTTTAATAATAAATCTTAGACCGGAAAAACGATTTAATAAACATATACAGAAGGCGCATAAATCTATCATAAATTAATTACGGCCGTAGCCGGTTTGTTCCACTGCGAATTTCGATTGTTGCAAAATTAGCATTCGCGCACTGCATCTCGCAATTAAGCGAGCCGAGAAAATTGTAAATCACTTCTGCATTAATTAAATGCATAATAGAAACCGTTCCTACGTGCGAATTTTCTTCAAACGAAATTCCGAACGTTACGTAACACTGGCGGGGCAAATTTAATACTGGATTAAAATCGGACCGCCAGTGTTTTTACATCGTGTCATTTTAGAAAAAAACATAGTAAACAAATAGCTTCAAATTACGTATTGATAAATAAATAGTAGATATGTTGCATATTTCCAGTACAATTTAACAAGCTGTTTTTTTTTGCATTTACAATAAATATTTATTGTTCACACTTTGCACCTGCAGCTATTTCAGCAGTTTATTATAAAACTCTGAAAACCGTTTTGCTCTATCATTTCGTAGATATTGACAAAATCATATTTTTCTTAGAACACATTCCATCGAAAATAATAGTTTCGTCCATTGGTCATCTTCAGTTTCAAAACTAGTCGGAGAAAATATAAATAAATGAAACAAACCAAGTGTTTTAGTTTTAATTAAATATCCTAAATTAACTCAAAAATGTTTTACCACGGGTTAAGTGAGAAATTAAACACATTCTCCAGATCTGTTTTGCTACGTATGCGGCTATATAACAGATAAATCCTATCGAAAAACATGCCTCAAATTAAGAACATACTGT